>KZ308989.1:126957-165166 GCA_000376725.2 Ladona fulva
AATATGAATATCTATGTATTATGAATGTTATATTTTTATCATATCAATTCTAATATTTTACTCGTTAGTGTATGTGAAGTATGCTGGCAAGGTTTGTACTTTGACGTGTCACCAATTCAAGCAGATGATTTTCTGTGTATATGAATGTATTTATGTGACAATTTAAATTATTATTATTATTATAGATGTCTATCGTATGCCGTAAAGGATTTTTGCCCTAATGGCCCAGGTTCGATGCTAGGACCATTCGAATGACCTAATTTTCAAAAATTCGTTAGGGTATTGCAGTCGGTGTATGGCAGGTGGTGTATGGCAGGTGGTGTATGGAAGCTGTAGTATAATTTCATGGCTAATCCATCTTAAATTAAGCTTGAAGTATGCAAGCATCTCTTACACGTATTCTATAAGCATTGTGCAGTCTTACTCAACAAATACAAAATTCTTTCTTAAAGCGAAAAACAAGAAAGTTCTGTTTATTTGCACAGTCAAGCACAACAAGAGAGTTTATTTGCACAGTCTTATTGAGGCCCCACGATTGGTTGAGGCCCTCAGCCAGCGCCTAGTTATAAATTCGCCCGTTTCTACTCATACTCCATATCTTCCCTCTTATCTTCCAGTTCCCGCTTCATCAGAAATTTGGGACGACCACCCCTTTTTTTCAAGGAATCGGACTTAGTTGATTGGGTTAATTCATACTGACATGTGACCGTAAATCCACCTACGCCGCTATTCCCACCGCCTCAGCGTTACTATAAAATGGAGAAAGTCGACAGCCTTGACGAATATTCTCTCCGTAGCCTTTCCATCCATGATTCCTTGTCTGCCAGCCTCCGCTCTCACTCACTTCTGACTCATGCTATATTTTTCCCCTACGATATCCTTAAATTTGATAATTTTCGCATATTCTATTGGCTAAAGAGGGGAATGGTGGTACATAAGTTGAATTAATACCTGAGGTTTTAAAGTAGGTCGACGCATAACGTAGGAGAATACCGCGATATTCATGCGTTGGGCGTCTGACGTAAATTTTTCGAGCAGTTGTGAGTGAGTGCGTAGGCTAAACGAGAAAGATATGTTATCATACCAAATGAGGGCATCGGTGAGGTGAGGAAACTGGTTCTAATCTCTCTCCACTATGAACCACTTATCGATGGATTAATTGGAGTAAAACCATCTGTTCAGAGATGAAATACGAAGAAATTAACTCTCATGGTACAATAAAAAGAGAATTTAACGAGTTTAACTTGCATAAATTCCATCAAATATCGTGCGGATCCCTTCCATTCATAAGTTTGGATAATTGTCCTAAAAGTGTACAAGTCGTAACAGCTGTACGTATGTGATAATCAATTCAAACGTTTCAACTAATGCGTCTACCTTTTGATGAAAATTAAAATGAACATTTCAGCCAAAGCATATTTCATTTAACCCAGAATTTCTCTCGGAAAATATTCTTCAATAAAGAATATGTAGCAATTGTTTTAAAAACTCAGCTCTTTTAATTTCAACACCTCTTTTCTTATTTTTTAATCCTATATGTCGTTCTTTACACTTCCATGGCCTTAAATTTGAACACAACGTTCTCTGAGAAAATTTGACAACAATTACGACCTTTTCATTTCAATCTCAAGTTTATGTTATCTCTAGTTTAGTTTATGACTTCAGGTGACAACTACGGGGCTGCACGTTCGTTTTCGTAAAAGCGGTCCCGGGTTCGATTTCCGGCGGGGGCCCATATGTGCGAAATCACCTTAATTGTCGAATCTTTCTTATCAGTACTACATGAATTGTGCCAAATCAAGGATGAGGTGAACGAAAGGTAGATTAAATCCTATGAAAATTTTAATGTAAACTCAAATTTTTATCAGTTATTAATAGCTAAAAATTTTAAATTTTAAAAACCAATAATTGTGTGCATTTTCATCACTGATTGCTACTAAAAACATCACAGCAATGTCATTAATTGCCACTAACAGCATCCTTTTATTGAAATGTAGAAGTTAGTACGTCTTTAAAGCAGAAAACATCTACCAATATATGTCTACAACAACAGAAGTTACAACTCATGGTTGAGTTAGTTGCAGTTTGAAAGAACTCCAGAAACCATCAACAATGTTATTCTGTCCTATGCGCAATTCGCCACATAGGATCGCCAAATCAATTTGACTTCCAATTTAATCTTAACATTATATATTTTGGATACAGTAATCAATATAGCTGTCAATACATATATTATGTCTTAGTTACTTCTTTTATTCAAAATATTTACGTGTCTTTTTAACTCGTCGCAACATGGCGTCATCAAAGATCACATGAATTCTCTCCACGAAAGTCATTTCTGAATTTTCGATGTAATTCTCGTGACAGGGAAATTTCTCTAATCCCGTAATGTTAGAATGCAACGCCAACTGCTGCTTCAACACTATAAGGAAAAGAACATTATTCGGAGATTAAATCACCTCATGCGTCAACATTTCCAGAGAGGAAGTTTTCCTCTCTAATCGCTCATCTGCAATTTTATCATGGACGAAACAATCAAATTAACATACGACGAGGCACGGAATACCAATACGACGTGATCCACAGCGGCATAGTACACCAATAGAAATAATTGAGAACGGAGAAAATAATTAGAGATGAAATGCATTCCCTCGTCCATTCGGACAAGTATTTGAAAATTAAAGCGCTAAAAGTATCTCAAAAATGTCATTTTCTGGATCAGTTACACCCATAACGTATGTGGACGGGTGTTTTAGGAAGTTGACTTCGTCAAAAGAATTCTCAAAAGGAGCGATAAAAGTGTCCGTGAGCGGTTGCGTTAATCAGAGCACGCGTCTTGCAAATCCTTGCATTTTGCATAAGTTAAAGTCCTCGACAAATAGATCTATTTGTCGAGGACTTTATCTTATGATATGCTTTATCTCTAAACTAAAGCAGGACGCTTCACTATGCAGAATACAGATGTATACAGTGTCGCTTCCTTTCGTCCTGAAAACTATTTTGTACAGTGGCTAATTAATACCCATCGATGAAGCAATAATCAATTAGTAGTAATAGTTGAGTAATATTGGTACGGGATTGAACGGTTACATGTTGTGTAGAAATTATCGAGGGAAATAGAATCATACCATACGCCGAAAAGCGGCCAGCTAGCTAGAAAGTAGACGTAGATATGGAAGTATAGAAAACGAAATATTCTGTGATTTATTTTGCTGTTTAAAATAATTTTGTTAATGAGAATTATATTTTTTAATTGCGAGATGTACCAGAGTATGGTCCAAAAGTATGAATGGATTAAAGAAATTGCGCGCCGCTGTCTTGAGAGGGATTTACGCGTTTTCGCATTCTCGAAGATTCATTTCTCTCGCCATTTTTGGAACTATGCGTCAACCGTTTAACGAATTTATCTACGAGGAATTTAATTTCCATAGGTGGCTATGGGAAAAAGGCATCTTCAAGCCAGCGTAAAGGACGCATACGACTATAAATGGGAAAACAAGACGCGTGTTATTGATTTAAAAATGGTTTGAGTGAGCACATAGAACACCTTCAAACGGCCTGGTAGGAAGTAATATGAAAGAAGTGCTTATAATATCAACGAACTTGCGAATGATGTAACGATATTTTATGAAATGAATCCGTAGTAGAAAGTAAATATGTCATCAGAGATGTTTTCTCATGGAGAATGGTTACGATCGTGCGACTGAATTTCAAGTGAACGAAAGAAATGCTCAGCCCTGCGATGTCAACAATGATTACTGTGATAAAGAGAAAGGGCTGGAGGAAGTGAGGAAATCCAGACAAAAGAGCCCTTTCCAATCACAAACCTGTCATGGCTTCTTTCTCCAATTGCTCTTACGAGAAAACAAAGCAGGATTATTTCCATTATCTTGTTTTTATCACGGCAGAAACAGGCAGGAAGAACGAGGATTTGGATCACGATAAATTAAAGAAAGTAGAAAATACTAAAAATCTCTGAAGTTGCCCTGGTGTACGATAAATATTTAATAACTCGAAAAATTGTGTTCTAACGCCAAAGTATAGACCTTTGGAATTCGGAATAACAGAAAGCACTATGCTTGATTTATTTCAACAAAAGTCGTCATGGTAGATCAAGTTCGTTCTGCAGGGAGTCGAGATTGAAAGCTACCACTTTGTTTTGTGATAGGAATACGTAATTTATTAATTGTTTGGGCAAAGACGAAGTAACATATTGATTACCAAGGTGACGGGGTATAATTTCACAATTTTTCCCCAGAAACGCACATGAAAGAAGTCTGATAGTACCAGCACACGAACCGGGATGTTCCACTTGTCGGAAGGCTTCTATAACCAATTGAGATATTTTGCTATTTCAATTAGATATGGCAGCCATGGTTTTTCCATGGGGCATACCTTCTTATGCTATTTTATTCCACATCTTCCTAGTGGCACAAATTTTAATGAAATTTTGCCATATTTTAATCTGAATTAGCAGGATAAGCCTTTGGTTGACAAATGAACCATCTCGGGGTCGAAAAAAAATGTATTTAAACTCTCTTAAACGTAACGTAATTATAGGTTAATTGTTATTGTGTGGTAGGAAAAATTATGACAACGGACAAGGAACTTTGGTTTGTGGAATAAAAGAAAAGAATTAAGTGCGGGCCATTCAATTGTACAAATAATCAAATCGTATCTCATATGAAAATATTTTGGTTTTTAATGCTGATTTTTATTCCAATACCTAGAGCTTTGTCAAAATATATAGAGGACGAAATGAAAATTATTCTTGTGAATAGCATTGGGAGGTAATGTTGAATATCGAAGGGAACCGAAAGAAAGGTTCCTGTGTTACAGACGCTTATCTTCGAAAGACCTAACAAGGTTATTTTTAAAAGATGATACACAAAGGACTAATAAAGCCTAGACTCCCATCCTTGAAAAGATGACGTTAGTTTCCTCATCACAGGGTCTTCTTTTATATTTAGTCCTTCCAGTAATGCGCATCTAAATTTCAGACGATGTTTCAAATTTTCAGGGAATATACGCTGCAATGTTTTGATCCCTACATGTTACGCTACGAACTCACTCATAAATCTTTTATTGCGATCCCCTCTTTTAAACTACGTTAATGTACGAAAATGTGGACGTGTCAGCAGCGGAAAATTTACCCAAGGATTGGAGAGTAAGTCCGGCGTTCCGAAAATTTGAATTCATTAGGCAAACGTTCTCGACGGAAGCGATCCATGGCTTCATTCCCGGTTACAGCTTCAATACTTTCTTTACTTTATCTCCCGATAAAGGAATAGAGAATACGTTTCAATACTTAAGCCTTTAAACATTCCGGTGACATCCGTTAGATTTGGAAAACCAGCGCCTGTAAAGAAATTATATTCCCCGAAAAGGTTTAAATTTGAAGATGGTTTTTAAAGTTCGTGTGAAATAATTTTTAAAATGGTTCCACTAATTTTTGTAGGGAGATTGAATAAATTTTGAACCTCGTTACATCAATCTGCAGAGACCACAGCAGGAATTCGTTATTATTTCGCGAAATTACGCAGTTGATATTGAATCGCAAATAAAACAAAGAAATTGGAATTCAGCAATAGGCGATTGATTGCGCATGTTTTACACGTGAAATAGGCGATGACAATTCTTTTTATAAATTTTAGTGGATATAGAAAACATAAAATTGCGTGTTATCGTAGTAGCATTCAGAGAATCAAAAGTCCATTGTGATCACATTCAATGAACCACTGAGAAATATGGATATGTATTCGTTTCTACTGCCAACATGACCACCCACGACGGTGAGTTGGACGGGAAAAAGAAAAAGAGATGACTAATTCGATCCATAAGTGGTGAGATTTGAGTGGTCCAGAGTTTAAAAATCTGACGGAGATGCACGTGAAGTTGTAGACACACTAACGGGGAAGAAATATTAATGAAGAATAAGTATGCGGCCAATTTCAACCTCCTTGATTAAGGTCATATCGTAAATATGTATTATTTATTTCGTAAAAGCTTAGCTTTTCGCGAAATGCCTACGCAAACAAAAATGTAATTATTTTATCTCCAGCTCCATGAATTCCCAGAACAATTTTTTCCATCATTCCTTCAGCTAAATCTGGAAAATCATAACGCTCTATAGGTTAATTGCACTGATACTTGCGAAGAAAAAACAAACAGAATTTGAATACATCATTACAATAAAATGAGGAATTACAACTATTACGGCCAGATTAATACTAATACGTAACTTCTGAATCTAACTGAAAGGATACGAACCCTTCAAATTAATTGTTGTGAAGTATTTACTTCGATATGGATATTTTTTGCTTGACTCATTTTACTTTATCATAATCTCTTAACACTTTTTAAGCAACAACGGTTGTTGATTTGTGTGAATGTATAAATTAAACTGCAAATCCACAAAGTTATCAATAAACCCAAATTATGCCAACACTGAGGATTTCTGTATGTATTTGATGGATGATTGTGATACAATTTTGGTGTATCATGTGATTTATTGTGGTAAATTTTGCAATGAATTAGTGTAGTCATATAAAATGAAATTAATGAATGCATTACCAGTTATATTTATGTATTGCATAACACTATTGAGCTATCACCTAATACGAGGGTCGTTCAATAAGTCCTTAGAAAACTCAAGAGATAGCGCTCGTAGTATCATAAATGGTTTGTTTTTAGTAAGCATCATCACTCACATGTCGATTGAAGGAAAAAACGTTTATTTAGAAAAATGGAAAAAGTGAGTTTCGAGCGGTGATTAAACACTTATATTTAAAAGCCTTATCACCGAAATATATCAAAGCTGAGTAGGATGAAGTTCATGGCACATCTGCTCCTGTGTTTGCAAACTGCTTACAATTGGGTAAATGAATTTAAACGTGGCCGTACATCCACAAAAGATGAACATCGTTCAGTACGTCCAGTGGAAGTGACAATCCCCCGAAATGATTGACAAAATCCACCACATGATTTTGAGTGATCGATAAATCAAGGTGCGCGAAATAGTTGAGGACACAGGTATATCGCAAGATACAGTGTTCTTAATTTTGCACGAAAAATTGAGGGTGAAAAAATTCTCGGCAAGATGGGTGCCGCGTTTGCTCTCAGAGGAGAATAAACGCAATCGTGTGGTCGACTCTGAGGCTATTTTGGCGCTTTTCCGTCGCAATCCTGACAAGTTTCTGCATCGATACATAACTGTGGACTAAACTTGGATACACTACTACACTCCAGAACAAAGGAACAATCAAAGCAGTGGGTTTCTGAATGCGAAATCCTCCGAAGAAGGCGAAGACGGTGAAATCGGCCGGCAAGGTTATGGCCACGGTTTTTTGGGATGCACACGGTATAATCTACACCGATTACTTGGAAGAAATTCAAACGGTAACTGGAGAGTATTATGAGTCATTATTGCACCAGTTGAGCGAAGATATTAAGAAAAAACGTCTTCGTTTGAAAAAAAGATCCTCTTCCATCTAGATAATGCACGGGTGCACGCCTTCGCAGTTTTGATGGCCAAAATTATTGAATCAAAGTTCGAATTATTAAAACATCCACCGCATTCACCGAATTTGCCCCCCAGTGACTTCTTTTTATTTCCAAACTTGAAGAAATGGCTCGACGGACACTTCACGTCGATCGAGGAGGTCATCGCCCAAACAGATGCCTATTTTGAAGACCTTCCGAAATCCTACTTTTTGGATGGCTTAAAGAAGTTGGAGAAACGCTTGGAAAAGTATATAGAGTTAAAAGGAGATTATATTGAAAAAAAATACACAAAATAATGCTTTTCTATCTTTTTCTAAGGAATTAATGAACGAACCTCGTACTTAAACCTGAAGAGCAATAATAATAATCCTCTATTTACGCTTAAGCAAGCGAAAGATAAAATTATTATCAAAGTGTCTCGTAGGTATTGCATTCTTAAATTTCAGAACATTCGGTGTATTCTTGGTTCTCCGTTGGTAGATAACATTTTCAGCTTCACGTCGAGAAATTAATATTTATACTATGAACCGTTGTTCTCATAAGTCGGGAAATATTTCTCTTTGGACCGCAAACTTAGGACGACATGGGATATGCTTATGCCCTTAAGTCCACCGTTTGCCATACTCGTATTCTAGTTATAATCAAGTTCACCAACATGTAAATTTCTTTACGCACGCGTCATATACAAATGATTAGATGAGGTAAATCACCCCATCGTACTCCTTAGTGAACCCCAGACGTTGCGTGTGAATGAGATGAGAATTACACGAGGTTGCCGTCGACCGTAACAATAAAAGTCGTACCGAATATAAACTACTTCCCGTATTTGTCAAATAAGGAGTTGGAGACCGCGGAGGTAGGAGGCGAGGGGTTAATTAACTGGTATTGCGCGAATCGGATTCAATTAATGTACCGCACGTACTACTTCCGTTAAATTGAGTACGCTTACTCGGAAGGAATTATTCCTTACCCCGGGCAGGTGTAAATTGCTTTCACGATACATCTCGCAGTTCTGCAGGTACTTTTGGTGGTGAACAGCACGAGTGGTAGTCGAAAGAAGAAGAACAACGATGGGTAGGAAAACTCTTAGGTGTACTAACAGGTGAATAACAGCGGTTGAGTCCTAAACAGCGAAAGGCAAGCTTTCTTGAGTGCTCAAATAATAGGGAATAACATTATTATTTCTGTTTGTACACGTCAGTTTTAGTAGGAGAGTCGTTTAGCTGTGATAGTTACACAAGAAAAAATAATTTTAGAAGCGTCTTAAATGCAACATTTACAAGAATTAACCCTGTAACCGTGAATAACAACCAAAAGCAACCATATTACCCATTGTAGCCCTGGAGTGTAATTGAATCAAATGAATCTTAAAAAAAACATAAAACTTTTTCAAATCGTAAAGGTCATTGATATTTTATCGAAGAAAAGGACACTGTTAAATCGAAACTGAGATTTTTCTTAGACCAATTCATAATTCATTTTGCTATTTCGAATTTCAGCATTCGAAATCGTTAATCCATATCCAACCGTCAATAACCGTTAATTCGTCCATATAATTCAACAATTTAATATTTAAGTTTAAGACTGTTAAAACTATTTAAATTTAAAACTATTAAACTTCAATGACTTCCCTTATTTACGGCAAGTAATACACTGAAGCATTTACATGTAACATATATGCGATGAATGCATTTATCTTAGAACCAAGGTACTATAACGTTCAGAACTACATCTTACAACAAATACTGCTAAGGGAATGCCAAGAAGGTTGGACTGGATAGTTTTAAACTTCGATTCATTAATTCCCCATGAGAATATGAGGGGATTTATGTCTCTTTTCGATGTTCGACTATGCATTGATGCCGAGAAGTATTCCTATGTACTCCATTAAGAGAATTAAATCCACTCATATTCTCATGGGGAAATAAAGAATCGAAGTTTCAAACTATCCAGTCCAACCTGATGCAGAGAGATGAGCGCAGCCTCTTCGAAAACAATGTAAATAATTCGGAACCCGAACGGCGGGTGCCGCCTGTGTGACGCCAACTCACGCTCGCCCACCTAAAAACAACTAATGGAGAGTCGATGAGTGAGACTCACGAGCAATCCAATACCTTCGCATTCCATTCCAACTCTTGCATCACCCTCGACACAGCGCCGCATCCTTAAATGTTCCTTACGCCGAGCAATAGTAAGGAATTACGCCCCCGTGCAAGTGGCCACTTTGCCGGCAGATGCCAAAGAAATCAATCATACGCGCCGGCAAGGCAACCCCATTGAGATTCGCGTTGGATAAGCACTTCTCTAAAAACGTGATGAAGTTAGAAAGCGAGTGCAGGAAGCGGTGGAGCTGAGTGGGTACGATACGGTGCGTGAGGAGAAGGGCTCGAAAATGAGGGTTGGCCACACAGCACCCACAACACCATGACCCGTCCGTATTGATGGCAACATTGTTCTCCGCGGAACGTGATACCTGAGCTAGAGATTCCGTCACATCCCGGATAACAACGTTCCAGTGCTCGGTAGGTGATAATTACCGTTTCGTTCTTTTTGCGTAGACCTGTTTTCCGTTTGGGAGATGTGCAGCGATTTAAACGTGCGTTCCGCAACAGAAGGATTACTTTCTGCACCAAAAAACTTTCGAGGGGCAATGCCCCTATCCTCTACTGAGAAACTTGCACATTTCGTATGTTTTTTATATTACGTTTACATATTTAACGGTGATTTACTCGTTCCTTGAAATTCAACTTCCGTCACCAAGCTTTCTGTCTTCAACCAACATATATAAATTCTGAATCACACCCTGCACACGCGTCTACCCGAAATTCAGCGAGTTTATAATGCAAATATGCTCTATTGTTACTAATTCTAAATCAATAAATTTAGAAAATTCTTCCCCTTTGGACTAACTGAGGATGTGGTCACACCAAACAGGTGGTCACTACAGAAGATGATCGCACAGGCATTGTCTGCTGTATTTCCTTCGGGTTCTTAAATTATCAAAGTAACCCAATTACAGATAACCATTATGCTTCTTTCATAGCACCCTTACGATCATGAAAGCTTTGAGACTAATTCCATTATGCATGATATCGCTCATATTGTAAATAGAGAGGGACGAGGGTCAAAGTAAACAATGTGATGCACTATTACGCAGCCTTTTATAATAGTCTTCAAAAACGAGAACAGCGCGTTATAAAGAGGCGTTGAGTGCAATATTTCTACGTACATATAGTCAGAAACGATCAAGCGATTTGGGTATTATAACTGTATGTCACTTTTCGACCGGTTTCATACCGCGAGTATGTTTTCCAAACTATTTTGTCAATACCAACGAGCAGAATTCACTCAGGTGCACCCCAGTCAAATCCGAAATATGAGGCCGGTTGTGATTTGAACGAAATCTCCGCCACGATTTACTCGGAAACGATCCCCCGAAAATGGTAGTCGATCACCCAACAAGAGCGCCCACCGG
Organism: Ladona fulva; assembly: GCA_000376725.2. NCBI lineage: Eukaryota > Metazoa > Arthropoda > Insecta > Odonata > Libellulidae > Ladona > Ladona fulva. The sequence continues at coordinate 137,936 of KZ308989.1, forward strand.
TGCGCCGGCATGAATACACCGAGGAATTTTCCCCAAACGCTAGGAAATCGCATACGTCTACGAACTTTCTCCCCCGTCTGTAAACATGGAAAACGCACCAACAGGTCGGAACCCGCACTCACCTCCACGGAGGGCAGCCAGGTAGAAGACGCCGAAAAGAAACAAGGCCTCGGTCGGAGAGCGTCCGTCAGCGGGCAGCGGAGCCATGAGGACGGCGGCGGCCCAGGTGTGGTCTCTCGCAGAATCCCTCTCTTGTTCTGTGTGTTCCCTCGAGCTAGCTCCACACCGCAATGAATGAACGCCTGTGAATGGGTAGTTGGAGGAGGTAAGGGAGGGGGCTCGGCTCCGGAACTCGTCAAGGACGGCTGCCCCCTTCCACTGCGGCCGCTTCGGGCTTGACTCCAAGCCTCCCTCCTCCAAGCTCCCTTTTTCACCTCCGAAGATCCTCTCCCTCTTTCTCCTGAAAAACGCGGAATCTGACGGCGCTGGGAGGGGACGATAGTCTGTGTGATGGGCAGAGTTGTGTAGGGGCGTTCTTCGTGGGAAACGCCGAGGAATTCAGGTGATGCATAGAGAAGAGGATTACCGGTACCCAACAAAAAATGTCTGGTGATGTAAGGAGCCCCGCCTTTGCCTCAGAGGCACGGACGACCAAAAATATCTCTCCATTAGTGGAAGACTGTGTACTTCCGAGAATCTGTCACAATTCGTTTTTACCTTTGAAATAGATGCTTGTTATTCTTGAGTATAACTAAAGGGTGAACCGCCGACGAGATTTTCGGACGATGAGGGTTTTTTGCCGTTTTTTTTCAGATTTGGCTGACGAATACTTATTCGGCAAACGGAAGTTTAGGTGAATTTGCACGCACACGGACACAATAATGTCAAACCATTTGATGATGACCTCTCTTGCGTGTTAGCGAAGAAGTGGCTAATTCTGACAGGGTTTACACGGATCATAGATGAGGGATGGGAGATCGCATCTCGACTAACGATAGTGTATCGGGAGCGAATTATTGTTATTATTATAGGATTAGTCTCCGATCTTGAGATGGTTCAAACTTAGAGCGTCTAGGTTTATCAAGAGAGATTTTATATTCGAAAGTATTGTTTCGGCTATGATAGAATCCTTCGGGTGGACTTCGCTTAGGGATAGAAGACTTGATTACCGACGTAAGATTTTCGAAAAGTTTATCACTACAGATATCGTCGACGAGATAGCTGATATTGTTATTCCAGTTAGCAACGTGGGTGACCTCCGAGAGAAAACTAAGAAGCCATTCAGGGAAGTGATTGCCACGGGAAGAAGTATAGTTACTTCGTTTTTCCCGTGAAGTGTTAGAGAAGATAATAGCAGTTGGGGTTTGATAGGATAATCGGTGTTTTTACACCCCCTGCCATGCGCTACTGGCGGCTTGCACAGTTTAAATGTAAATGTGTAAACTTAAATGTTTCTCAGTTAACCGGGATTTTACAGTAGTTTATTTCGCATCTGGGGCTTCTAAACCAGGGTGCCGGAAAGTGTGCCGTAGGGTATCCGACGGTCTTTATATGAAAGTACGCATCACGAATCCGATTCAATTAGCGATATTTTATCAATTACGGAGAGTTCATCACATCCATTTTATGGAAAATTTCATTCAAGTTTTACGGTTTACATCCTTTCTATCTGTGTAGATCTTTGATTCTTTCTGTTTTCGTAAATGCCTTGTGGAACTTAAACTCACGAACACGAACGAAAAACCGGCCGCGGTGGCGGAGTGGTTAGCGAGCTAGCACCCCAAGGTCCCAGGTTCGAATCCTGGCTAGTCGGATTTTTCCAGTTAGGGAATGGTCGTGTGTGTTTTGTTGTGTGTTTGTTAATGTTGAAGCCCACCACTGTAATTGTCCAATGTTGGATGTTTGTGGGGGCATTGAGAAATAAATAAAATAAATAAATAAACATGGCTCAGGGTATGTACCCCGAATGTTGGGTTAATATCCAGGTATACCGAGGGCGAAGAAAGCTTGGGAACATTGTCTGTTCCTATGCGAGGGAACAATTATGCCGATACGAATGGTAAATCAACGAATACAACTATATATTTAAAATTACAAGTTCTGAAATGAAATTCTTATTAGGAAGAATAACTTCCTGCTTGCTTGAACATAAATGAGTTTGCAAGAATGAGAAAATCTGATATTCTTTGCCAGCCACAGACTGCTCGAAGTGCAATTTTTGTGAACAATGAAGTTCTAAAGATTTCCCTCGATTGAATCACTTCAAAGCATCTGTCAATAAATCTGTGAGTGAAAAACAGTAAACTTGCGATGAGTCAACTCATAAAACGGTCTTCTTGGGTATCGACTGGCATAGCCCACTAACCTTTCAATATTGAGGTCTATGGAAATAGAAATATATCCAATCAAGTGCATTATTTGCGTTGTTTTAAGGATTGACTGTATGTTGTATTGTAATAAGCACACAATGATTTTACCAGTTCAGAATCGCTATCCGTTCATTCTCGATTACTGTGATCACAATGAAGAAGAATTAGATAGGTTTTTAGAATGTCTATTAAATTCCTGAAGTGCAGTGATGACGAATCCAGATGTGCATATTTTAAGCGTTTCTCTATAAATATCGACCAAACAGACTGCATTCGGAATCATCTTCATCTGACTTTTCATAGCTGTTTGCTTTTACTGTCAGACTTTTTGAATTTGGTTGTTAAATCCTTTGTTTGTGGATGTTCCTGCTCTTCGTTCGTTTAAGCCCGTATTTAACAAGAACGATAGCGTCGCTTTCGTCGGATATTCACGTCAAAAATTAATTGATAATCTACAACTGTTGATTGTGGCAAGCGTTTTCCCTATTGCTTCATGGAGTGATAGGTAAAATGATAGAAAAGAGTGCGAATTTCAACATACCAGGGCAAAAATATATACTGTAAATGGAACGCCGTATGGTTTTATCCATATGTTGCGATGTTCGTGGTGTAAACTTTTTCGTGGTCGCATTCAACATTCACCAGTAAAAGAAACCACCAAACTGCTCTCGAGTAGCTTATTGCCCATAGTTTCACAACGAAACGTTGATATAGAAGACCAATCTGTTCTCTAAGTGAACCTAAGCCGAACAGTTTCCATTTTATTTCTCCTAAACGTAAAAAAGGTCTTCGGATTATTTTGATACGTTCATTTTTTAGGAAGCAACGAAAAGACCGTAGATTTGGAAATTCTAGTGTAATAAATCATTGATATGTAATTCATGCTTATGATATCGTATCATATCATATATATAAAAAGCAAACGTCTGTCCGTCTGTCGGTCTCCCTATTTATCTCAGAAACAGCTTGATGGGGGCATTTACTAGTTATTTATTTACAAAATTCAGACGTTTCTATGGAATTAAATCCATAGTTACGACGTTCTGTAACGCTATCCTTTTTCACTCCTCTCGTCTCCATCACTGAATTCCTCAATCTCCACCTTCTCCCCCACTGATAAATATTCCGCCACAATGTCCTCTTGTATCCTCCNTTATCATACTGATGAAGGAGTAATATATGTAATCAGGATGTATGGAAATTCGCGATGTTCAAGTGCCATTTGTGACTGCTGCATTCCAAATACAATTACTATTCCAAATTACTTTTGGAAACCTCTGAGTTCGGTAAGATAATCAGTAATTATTTTCACGAGTGAATAGGTGAGCCCGATTTCCTAGCAAAGAAATGTTGACTGTGATCAAGCCAACTGTCAACTAGCGACTTATTCTCAGGGATGGATTAATCGCGACCAACAATATCCATTTCCTTGCCGTCTATGGCATATGCAGTGGTTAGACCACCCTTTCTTGTTTCTGTTTTACATGAACCCCAAACGTGTTTGCTTCAAAAGAGAATTTCTGTATCATGTAGATTATGCTTCAAACCCTAGCTTGTGATTCGTACTCTTTTGGGAATATTTCAGGGTTATATTAATCTTACATTCTCCATTGTATTCTTTTATAGCCTTTATGTTACCAAAAACATGTACTTTTCGTAATTCATGAAAATTTCCTTGATACACCATTATTTTGGTTAACGAACCCGACTCATTTGTCCCCTGTAATTAAGCTATAATCTTGTTCTGCTTAATTTGGGAATGAGAAACCCGTACCAACATTCTAAAAGAATAACCATTGTCAAATTGAAGAATTATTTTTCCAATGATGGCTTTTCACTATGGTGAAGGTCTCTTCCACAAGTAGTCTCACATAATTTGGAGTATTTCGTTGTTATACTGTGGTATTTTATTCAAAGGTTTCCACAGTATGACTTGAATTATTCGTACACAAAGATTCCCATGTTAAAACTCGTTCGATTATAAAACTTGCGAGGATAAATCTGAGAATAGCGAGGAAAACACAAATTTTCCGGTGGCAAATACCTCAGACTATTTCAAAACCTCATCTGTTTATGCCGTCCAATCTACACCGGATTGTAAACACATGTCTCTATTTCCCTTCAGAATGATATGCGTATTCTCATGTGTCAATATGTGTGTGAGCAAACGTAGCTATGCTGAGAGTAGAAATAGTCTTCTGCCAAAGAACACGTATCGTGTAAAATCTAGCACTTCCCAGTTAGGCAAATTCGTCTCAGAACCATTCAAGTGTAAGAAAAACTGAATATTTATACGCCAGAGAACTTCCGAGGCCACTCCCACAATTGGCCATTTACAAGTCACGATCATAAAAAACCATGCCCTAACCAGGATTAGAAACCGACACCCCTTTTTTGCTAACACTACACGGCAAAATAGAATATTGTACGAGAAACCGAAGAAGAAATAACCATATGTTTTCATTTTCATGTTTTCATCGACGAAATCCCTTTCGAATAAATATTTTGATCTTTGTTTTACTTTATTTAGTACACATTTCTATGAAGTATCGCTCGATTAAATTCCATCCTGTATAACGAAGTGAAGAAAAACTCAATTTCCAGAAGAAAGGTTTTATTNGTAGTTTTAAACAACTTCGGCACAGAAAGTGACCACAAGATTATTTTGTGAAGAAAGAAGATTAATCTCCAAATGGAATGCAAGAAGTTGGTCTCATGCAGGAAAGACGAGGTAAGTATTAAAGAATTAGAAGAAAATCGGAAAGGCTACATATTGGCTAACAAACTCTACAAAGTTACGAATTGTGAAGTTTTAAACTACTTCAACACCGGAAGTGACCATAGGATAGTTAGATGGAGAACGAAGACTAACGTCAAAAGTTGGTCTCAAGCAGGAAACAGGAGATAAGTATTGCAAAATTGGAAGAAAATCGCAAAGAGTTCCAGCTGGAACTTCGTAATAGGTTTTCAGCACTTAAAGAATTAGAACTGGAAGCCAAAGTCATGGAAGTCATGAAGGCAGCGGCAATAAAAGTAGCAAGCGCTCCAAAAGAACCAAAGGATAAGAAGTTCAGCGACAGAACCAGGAGAATGATGAAACAGCGAAAGCAACTGAAGCACTCAGACTTGCCAAAGGAAAATATCGAATATGTCGAGCTATGCTAGTCTATCAGAGTGGCGATGAAGGAAGATGTAAGGAATTTTAACGAAGGAATTGTGCAACAAGCTGTAGAGAACATCAAGAGCATGAAGAAGGCCAAACAATATCTAGCAATGGGAACTGAACAAATCATAGCCTTCCCAGAAGAAGATAGTACAACGACTTGCAATAAACAAGCAATAATGAAAATAGTAGAAGATTACCTCACCAACTTATACAAGAAGCCAGAAGATGTTGAAGGCGAGAACCAAGAAGAAAGACAGAACTCAGCAAATTTCCTATCTATACTACCGGAAAAATATAAAAGAATGAGATAATAATGCCATTAAAATTGAAGAATGGAAAGGCAGGAGAAACAGATAAGAGTTTTGGCGGAATATCTGAATGTTTGTGTTACAGAGATTTCTCCCCTTTCGGCGCAATTTATTACTAATTGTGTAATTAAGACTAATACTTAGACAAGGCAGAATTACCAAGGACTGGAGTCATGCAGGGATCGTCCTTTTGCTCAAGAAAGGAAAGAAGGAAGATATAGAGGACTACTGTCCCATCAGCCTCCTTCCTTTTATTTACGAAACGTTCATGAGAGTAATAGCTGCACGTCTATAGACGTCCCTGGCAACTACCCAGCCAAGAGAACGAGCCGTATTCCGCAAGGTATTCAGCACTATGGACCACATCCACACGCTGCAAGAAATTTTCAGCAGAATGAACGAATACGAGATGCCACAAGTACTTTGCTTCGTTGACCAAAGGTCTTCAAACAATGCATTCTACTAGTGCTGACATATGGAAGTGAAACATGGGTGTTAAACGCAGCAATAACCCAGCGACTTCAGACTGCACAAAGAAGTATGGAACGGTGTATTCTTGGAATCACAATAAGAGACAGGTAACGCAATACCTGGGTGAGGAAGATGACAGGAGTGACAGACATGATAGATAAGGTAAGATCACTGAAATGGAAGTGGGCAGGCCATGTTGCGAAGAGAAACGACAACCGATGGACATCAAAAGTTCCGAACTGGAGACCAAAGGATGTGAAGAGACCAAGAAGAAGACCAAAGGACCGATGTAACATTGAAATCATTATGTTTTTCGGGGTAACATGTCATCGAGAAGCTCAGAATAGAGAGAATTGGAAATCGCTTGGGGAGGTCTAAATCCGACGTCGGATTGAAACTGGCTGATGATGATGATGATATATACGAGTAAAAAATGCTTGCACACTGCAAGATTTTGGGTAATGGATTTTTCAAATTTTCGTTTCGCACAGGTTTAATTGCAGAAAGTACCGAAAATCGAATTCCTACGTTTACGCGACATAGGATTGAACCACGTAAAATTGGGAAGAATACTATCTAAAATAGTCACAAAGTTACAAACGCTTTTTTGTGCCAAGTAATATCTAATTATCTCCACGGGAAATTCCGCATAGATATATATTAAAAAGCCTCCAAATTTATTTTAAATCGGACAACGGTTACTCATGGAGAATTGGGTTTCCATCCTAGAAGGCCCCAAAGATTTTGAAAAATTGGTTTAAAACATTTTCTGTAAAGATAGGTGTTTGAAAGTGGCAATATCGTTATATGATATGGTTTTCTATCGCATGTAGTGAAGACGATTCCGCTTTTGCCCACGGGTTCGATGCTAGGACGTATCGAGGAATCGCCACCAATGGCGTATGGAAGGGGGTGTGTTAATTCATTACCTATTCTACTAGCTTCTTTGATGCTATGGTCTGATGCTGCATTAATAAGAACTCTTATCGTTACAAAAAATATAATTCAATAAATTACTTAAGCTCGGTTACTCACATAAATTATTATAACATTAATAATTNAATCCGCTATTACCTGAGACCACTGAAGCAGGCAAGAGACGTCAACGCATGAGATGGACCTTGGAAGTAAACACATTCATCATGCGAACGTACTATAAAATAACAAAACTGGAATCCGAAACAACAGGATACAGAGAGATACTACATAAATTATTTATGAAGGAGTATCCAGGAATACAGAAATTTATAGAGGAAATAATAAATTGAGAAGAGCTTCACCAACTTATTTACGCAGCTGCTACAGTGACTTTAATCAAAAACAAGCGAAATATATCAGATGAACCTCCGCAGAAAAAACAAAAAGCAAAGCCCAAATGGGAAATTAGGCTTGAAAATAAAATAGCGAATCTAAGAAAGGATATAGGAAGAATGACTCAGTTTATAAAGGGAAATCACCCAAAGAAAATTATTCAATACGTAAAGAACGTCTTAGAAAAGAATAATGAAACACCAACCGAAACATTAGATACTCTTAAACAGAAACTTTCAGCTTACAGCTTGAGACTGAGAAGGTACAGATAAACAAATTTAAGAAGATTACAGAACATGCAATTTTTAAGAAATGAAAAACAATTCTACCGAAATCAGGAGAAGAAAGATGAAACGAAATTAATACCGCCAAGCACACACTTCTGGGAAAACATCTGGTATCAACCCAAAAACCATATGTACTCAGCTACATGGATAAACGCAGAGCAAGAGAGAATGAAAGAAATACCTCAGCAATCAAACCATGCATTCACAACTGAAGAACTCACACAAATAATCAGAGGAAAGCACCTGGAATCGACCATTTACATAATTTTGCCAAAAGAAAAACAGCCAAGGATGTAAAGAACAGGTCATAACAGATAGTGTGCTTATGAAACAGGCTGAAAGAGAACAACGAAATTTGATAACATGCTATATTGACTATCGATTTCCGCCTGTTTGATAAGACGAATGCTAATCTAAGGTATCAATCTTAGATAAGCGTCACATTTTAATTTTAGCCTTCCCAAGTTCTCTTTGCAATGATTAATATGAATTTAAAAGGCTACTTTCATGAATTCATCCTAGTAGAGTTCCAAATCTTTCCCATTTTGATGACGCAATAACTTAGCAGTTTATGCACTTTCGGCTAGTGATAAAAAATATAGAAACAATGTGCTCGATTAAAACAGAAGGTTGACAAAACAACTTTTCTTTATTCTATAAATACATAGTCACACGTCGGTAAATACGCCGAATCCGGTCGTGTAAGTTATTTATTCGAGGAAAAAGACAAAGTCGTTTCCTCAATCTCGTGTTTTAAATAAAATTCCACAAAGTCATGGCCGATGATATTGATTTTATTGAATCTACTTAATAATTTGCGAGTTGGATGGTTTGTGAACTCCCGTACTGACTTTTAAAATCCGAAAAACCCTCTCCTTCTGATGGACAGAATTGTTATATTACATTAAATGTATAAATTAGAAGTGCTATTATCCATTCGTCGGCCCTTGCTATCCTAATTTTCAAATAACCAAATATTTGAGCAATTAGTTTTCACACATATGAATGGCTTATGAAAAGAGAAGTCGCTCATAATGCGACCGCTCCTGCGACATCAATTTATAGCGAAAATCAAATATTTCTATTAGTTAGACATAGATGTAAGTAAGCAGAAATGATGATGATGATGATGATGATCATAATAATAATAATAACAACAACAACACTTGCTTATCCACACTCTATAAAATAATCACAGCGGTCATAGCACAGAAAATAGACAAACATCTAACACAATATAACATTATTACAGAAGAACAAAAAGGATGCAAGAAAAACATCCAAGGATGTAAAGAACAGGTCATAATAGATAGTGTCATTATGAAACAGGCTGAAAGAGAACAACGAAATTTGATAACATGCTATATTGACTACAAAAAAGCTTTCAATTCAGTGCCACATAGTGCCACTTAATGCAGAATTTAATGCTGGCAGCTTAAAACCTTGGAAATTTATAAAATTGACAAAAAGGTACAGTATTTCCTCTCGGAAAGTATGAAAACCTGGAGGACAACAATACGTCTAAAGAAAGAACAGGAACATATAAGTACAGAAGAAATTAAGATAAATAGGGGAATATTTCAAGGAGACTCACTTAGCGCCCTTTGGTTTTGCCTATGTTTAAATCCACTTTCAAATGCTCTCAATAGTACCGGTTATGGCTTCAAATCAGACATCGTAATACCACTCAACATGTAATAAACCATCTTCTTTATATGGATGACATCAAACTCTTTGCTCCGAGCAAAACGCAAATACAGGCACTATTAAAAATCACAGAAGAGTACACCAAAGACACATGCATGGAATTTGGCATTGACAAATGTAAAATGTTACACATAGAAAGGGGCAGGATCAAAATAGGGCAAACAACAGAAGCTCTTAGCATGGAAAAAATAAGCAACGTGGAACCCGAAGAAACATAAATATGTAGGATTTGACCAAAGCACAAGTATCAACCACGCAAACATTAAAAGGCTTAAACTTATTTTAAAATCTAAACTCAACTCCAAAAATCTATTCAAATTAATAAATACATATGCAATACCAATCCTTATATACTCATTTGGCATCATAAAGTGGTCGCAAACTGACCTTCAAGAATTAAATATAATCAATAGAACACAGCTCACTGAAAATCGAATGCTACACCCAAACTCCTGCATCGAGAGGATAACCATCAATAGAAAAAATGGAGGAAGAGGGCTAATAGACATTCAGATAGTTCATAAAAAACAGATAGTAAACTTAAAAAATTATTTCCATAACAAATACACCCCACTACACCGCGCTATAGTCAAAGCAGACAAACGATATACTCTGCTAAACCTCAAAGAAGAGCAGAATCCACAATTTATACAAACAAACACAGAAGAGCAGAAGAAAGAAAATTGGTCTAAGAAGATACTGCATGGTCATCATTACAGTATTATACAGAACCCGATCATAGACAAAACGCTTACATATAAATGGCTGACAATTGGACTTATATTCCCTGAGACAGAAAGATTTCTACTAGCAATTTAAGATAACATAATAGCCACAATGAACTATAGGAAACACATATTAAAGGAAGCAATAGGTACAGATGTGTGCAGAAAATGCCATCAATATAAAGAAACAATAGATCATATAACAGGAGGATGCAGACTGCTAGCTGGAACAGAGTATACAGAGAGGCACAACATAGCAGCAAAAATAATTCATCAGGAGCTTGCATTTAAGTACAAGTTGATAGAAACACGTTTACCCTACTTTAGATACGAAGCTAAAAATCTACTAGAAAGTAATGAGTACAAACTTTATTGGGACCGAACAATATATACCGACAAAACAGTTATCCACAACAGACCAGACCTCACCCTTATTGATAAAGTAGCAAAGAAAACATACCTAATTGACATAGCCATCCCCAATGACGCCAATATTCAAAATAAAGAAGAAGAAAAAATTTCCAAATACACCCCATTAGCACAGGAAATAAAGCAGCTCTGGAAACAAGAAACAGTCACAATAGTGCCAATAGTTGTGTCAGTTACCGGCATTACAACCAAAAATTTTTATACACACCTGGAAAAACTAAATATTAATAAGAACATCCACTCAAATATTCAAAAGGCAGTCATACTTAAAACAACTTCAATAGTACGAAAGTTCCTAGGAACGCAATAGGGAGGTATTTGACTTGGTAAAGACCCGTCATAGAACCGACATTAGTCCACAAAAGTGAGAAAAATCAATATTAATAGTAATAATATATTTTTTTATTTCATACCCACATACAGCATTAACGCCCCGTCAGACTAACAGTCTATCGACAGGACGGATATAAACAAATATAGAAAAATACATATCAGAAAATGAAATTACAAATTAATGCAGCTCAAGGCTCACATACATGAGATAACAAACGAAAGTGCTGAAAGTAAAATAAGAAAAAAAGACCAAATCAAACGAAAAATTACAACGAAGACTAAATGATATCAATAACATAAGAGTGCAGTCGAAATACACTTCAGAAGATAGTGAAAAATACAATAGAAACATTATCTTATGGACATAATAATTGTTTTACGAATTAACAATTTATAATTATAGCCATTTTTCGGAGTTAGTGATGGCGTCGAACGTACATTTGTAAGTATTCCATAGATTATGTACAAGATACTCCAGTCTACGCTTTCCATGCAAATTATAGAATTTAGGAACATCAAAACGAACAGTACGCGTATTATAACAAAGGTTGGGTAAAATACAATTACAGGAGTTTTGGTCAAATTTGTTTAGTATACATTGGTGAAAATGCATTCCGGGGGCATACTATTTAAGGATTTAAAGAATTAAGAGTCGGAGATGTCTTGGGTTTTTTCGTTAGAATTGACCATAAGTTTAAGCACTCTAATTTGAATTTTCTTCACTCTTTCAATTAGATAAGAGGAAACACCACCTCAGCCAATTATTCCGTACCTAACGTGAGACTCAAAGAAAAGTGGATGACTTATCCATAAATATTTCATCGGAACTTTATTTTGTAGGTAATAAATTTTAGCAAAATCCACCGAAGCCTGTTGCATAAGCTACGGATATGAGAATCCCACTTGAAGTTGTTATCGATAGTTAGACCAAGGTAGTTATACTCATAAACATTTTTAACAATAGGACAGTTACAATGATTTAAATTTTGGTGAATACAAGCACACGCATGGCTAATTAAATTGACGTCACCAGTATAATTAACACGAGGAGAATGAATATGCATAACAGCTGTCTTATCCGAGTTGATGACAAGATCCCTATCATGAGTCCAATTCAATATTAAGTTAAAATCATACTGCAACAATTCCTCATCCTTGCGTACGCTATTGGTTGGTTGGTTGGTTGGTTGGTTTTGTGGTGCGTCGACGTCTAAGGTCATTTAGCACCATATTTAATTTAGTTTAATTTATCCAGGTTCGATCCAGCTCGAAAAACTGAGATAAGTGAAAAAATAAATAAATAGAATAAAAAATTTCTTTAAAATGTTGGACTTAAAATATGTTAAAAACCTAGAGTAAGATAACTTGGTGGTTTGGAGGGATCTAAATCTTTGTAAATAGCCCTGTTCTTTTCAAGAAGCATAGGGCTCTCGATATAAGGTTCTGGTCGTCCCCAAGCTCTGTTGCTAGCTGCCCTCCTATGCCCAATGAGTTTCGGGTGGTCTGATGTTTCCCACATTCAAGAAGAAGGTGTTCTATTGTGATAGGGCAATCGCACTCATCGCATTCTGGTGGAATTTTTTCCTCAGAAAAGAGGAACGAGTGGGTTAAAGCGCAGTGCCCTATCCTTAGTCTTGTGACTACCGTTTCCTCCCTCCGGCTGCTCCTTATTGAGGAGGCCCACGCGGGTGTATTGCTTTTGATGCGGCGTAGTTTATTGTTTTGTAAGTTGCTCCAGGCTAACGACCATTGCTTGAGGACCATTTTCCGGAGGGAGGTTCGTAGGTCGTCACGGGTGACCTGCAAAGAAACTGGCAACGGGATTTCTAGAGCTCTCTTGGCGGCTAAGTCTGCCCTCTCGTTCCCCGCGATTCCCACGTGCCCAGGGATCCAAATAAATTTCACCGTGGTGCCTTTATCCTTCAGTGAGGTTAGAGCTGAGTGTATGTCTTGGACTATGCTTTGTGTTGGGGCGAAGGTATCAATAGCTTGAAGTGCGCTCAGTGAATCAGTACATATTATAAATGGGCCGTTGTTTCCTTCTATTTTTAAGAGGGCTTCCTTGATTGCCGATAGTTCAGCGGTGAAAACTGAAGCTAGAGGGCTTAGTCTAGTTTGGATTGTTCCATGGTACGAAGAGAATACCGCGAAGGCACATGATGTTTCCGATTTAGATCCGTCTGTATACACAGCGATTGAGTTGGCATGGTTCTCCAGAATTTGATAGAATCTTTGCCGGTATTCTTCGTCTGTGGTGGTTGCTTTGTGTTGAGTGTTCATTGTTGTGTTGATCGCAGGGCGGGTTGTCAGCCAAGGGGGTGTTTTAGAACACCCTCTTGGGTAAACCTCAGGTAAGTTAAAATTCTGACTTAAGATGAATTCGTTGAAACGAAAGTTTAGCGGGCGAGTAGCCGTCGTCCTTCGGATAAACGGTTCTATAATTTGTTGGCTAGAAATTGCATTAAAACATGGGTGTGCTCGCATAGATAAAATATTGGCAGCGTAGTTACACATCAAGATATTGCGTCTTGTTTCTAGAGGTGGTTCCCCCGCATCGGCGTATATGCTTAGGGACGGGGATGTCCTGTATGCGCCTGTGGCCATCCTGAGTCCGGTGTTATGGATAGTATTTAGGGGCCTTAAATATGTGTTCCGTGCGGAGGCATAGACTGCACAACCGTAATCCAGCCGGGATCTTATGAGCGCTCGGTATAGTCGAAGCATACGTACGCTATTGTGGGCAATTAGAAGTAACGAGTCATCGGTGTACTGAATAACGATAGAATTCTTGACTATGTTAGGCATATCATTCACATACATGTTGAATAGAGTGGGCCCAAAAATAGAACCTTGCGGAACCCCATAAATAATTATATAGTAGTCACTGTACTAATCAGATAATTTAACTCTACTGTTTCGATTTAACAAATAACTCGAAAACCAGTTGTTAAAGATACCTACTATACCGTACTGTTTCAAAATCTCCAATACAGACGCATGAGGCAGGATATCAAATGTTTTTTTTTAAAGTCGATAAAAATCACTAAAATATGATTACCAGCATCTAAGTTCTTATAGAAAAAAATTACAAAGGTGTAAAAAAGCATCAGCGGTTCCCATTTTTTCTCGGAAGCCAAACTGAGAATTTGAATAGAGATTATTGTCTTTAATATATTTGTTTTAGCATGTCGCCACATGTTATTCTAAAACTTTGTGTAACACAGATAAAATTTCAATCGACCGATAATTAACAGTATTAGTAACTGATCCACCTTTGTAAACTTTGTAAACAAATTATAGTTTCTTTTAAGTCATTAGGAACTGTGCAAGATTCTAAACTCAGATTGATCATCTTAACCAAAAGAGGACTGAGAGATTCATCATTTTTAAGTCAGATACCCTTATTTTATCATAATCAGGAGGCTTATTGTTGTTCAGTTTACCAATAATATTACTATAGGACTTCCTAGTAATTTTGTGGACATAAAAGCAGTGATTATGTCCTTCCCAATTAACAATTTGACAGACTTAGGATAATTGCATGGATGGATAGCATTCTGAACATTTAACACAAAAAACCTAGCAAACTCGTCAGCAATTTTCTTAGCACTATTATTTTGTCCAAAATACTTAAGTATAGAATCATCAATAGTTTAGATTTATTAGTTCCAACTATGTTATTAATAATAGACCATTTTAACCTCAAGTAACAAGTCAGCATGTTCGAGAAGAGATTATTAAAATGGTTATTTTTAGCTTCTCGAATTTTAGAAGATACTATAATAAGTTGCTGTAAGATACATATGCGTGTCTGTGAACGGAGTTAGCGGGCGCTTTCTTACAACGTCGGAATAGTTTATCACGACGTTTCATCATGAAGCGAACTAGGATTCATCCACGTCTTCTTAAGTGTTTTTGGTAGTCGTAGGGAGATTAGGGGTTTTTATCTCATAACAGGACTTGTACGTAGACGAGAGCATTTTGGTTAACGCTTTCGCGAAGTTATTAATATCACTGAGAGTTTTTAACGTGTCATTAGTACACATTTTACACCGTTGTGGTTGGGGTGTGTGCTGTGCTATTGCTACTAAATATCACTATAGTTACCATAAAGTTTTGTAAAGTCCAAATTTAATAATCTTAATTTTAAATCTTTTTCGTTATATCTCCCTAAAATTTTAGAATTATTAACATACGTTAGTATGAGGAGGGGGATAGATACAGCTGATCATGAGTTCCGTCTTATTGGATCCGATTCCCAGTTTATCAGATAGTAACTCAAATGTATTACAGACCGATACTTTGTTGCAACTAAAGTTGTGAGAAGATTTCCAAATGATTACAATACCACCACCTATCCCCTTACTTCTACAGTAAGAACACATAGAATATCCATTGAGCTTAAATAAGTCGATTTCATACTCCACTACTGAAATTTCAGTTAGCACAATAATATCAGTATTACAATCGGAAACATCAAAGCATTTCCTAATACTTCTAATATTTAGATGCAATAGTTTCATTTGAAGGTAATCAGAGGAAGTACAATGCAGATTAACCTGATTTTTCCATAATAATAATAATACTATAACTAAAAAGAATTCCCTCATTCTGTTTGCAACAAACAAAAAATATCCCAGAACAAAAACAAACAACCAGAAAAATTTTCAAACCAAAATTGGAAATAAGAATAGAAAATAGAATATCCGCGCTGAGAAAAGATATTGGCAGATTAACACAATATCTCAAAGGAAACAAATCAGTAAATATAATGAAACACGCTAACAAAATCCTAAGTAAGGAAGATCAAACAATAATAGAAATCTTCGACATATACAAACAAAAACTGGCTGTCTATGCAGCCCGCCTTCGCAGATATAAAGAATCTAATGAAAGGAAAAATACAAACGGATTTTTCTGCAGAAATGAGAAACAGGTCTACAAAAACCTAACAAATGCCAACGACATACATTTTAAAGCTCCAAGTAAAGACGAAATAANTAACACAATATCTTAAAGGAAACAAATCAGTAAATATAATGAAACACGCTAACAAAATCCTAAGTAAAGAAGATCAAACAATCGTAGAAATCCTTCTCAGGTATAAAGAATCTAATGAAAGAAAAAATACAAATAGATTTTTCTGCAGAAATGAGAAACAGGTCTACAAAAACCTAACAAATGCCAACGACATACATTTTAAAGCTCCAAGTAAAGACGAAATAACACAATTCTGGAATAATACCTGGGCACGAGAGACACAACACAGAGAAGACGCATCGTGAATAAAAGATGAGGAAGAGAGACGTAAAAATATCACTCAACAAAATGACCACATAATAACAAAAGAAGAATTAACAAAAACAATCAAAAATACAAATAACTGGAAATTTCCAAGTGTAGACAATATACACAACTTCTGGTATAAAAAATTCACATGCACTAAGAACCAACTGACTAAAAAGATCAATAAAATATTGCAACACCCAGAAATAACCCCTAAGTTCCTAACACCAGGAAGAACATATATAAAACCAAAAAATGAAGAAACTCAAAACCCCGCGAATTACAGACCAATTACATGTCTTCCAACATTATACAAGATAATAACATCAACAATATGCGGAAAATAATATAAAAACCTAACCAATAATAACATAATAACTGAAGAGCAAAAGGGATGTAGGCAGGGATGTAAATAACAATTAATAATAGATAACATAATAATGACACAAGCAAGAAAAAAAATAGAAACCTACACACCTGTTACATTGACTACAAGAAAGCTTTCGACTCCGTACCACATAGCTGGTTAAGAAAAGATATACAAATTTACAAAATCGATCCAATAATACAGAAATTTCTCTCCACAGCTATGCAGACATGGAGAACTAACATACTACTGCAAACAGGCAAAGAGATCATCCAAACAAATCAAATAAATATTAGGAGGGGCATCTTCCAAGGCGATTCACTTAGCGCATTATGGTTTTGCATATGCCCAAATCCACTGTCGAACTCGCTCAAAGAATCGCAAATGGGCTTTGACATCACTCAACAAGAAACGACTAAATTCAAAATCAATCACCTATTGTATATGGACGACATTAAAGTTTACGCAACCACAGAAACTCAAATGAAGAACCTCCTATGTATACTAGTAGGGCAAATCACAATAGATATAAAAATGAAATTTGAAATAAATAAATGCAAAATCCTCCAAATGGAAAAAGGAAAATGGCACTGTGGCCAAAACGTGGTAAGGAATGAAACAAAAAATAATATGCAAAAAGAGGAAACATCATCAAAATACAAAGCTTATACATAGCGAAATAAAAAAAAAAACTAAAAGAACAATATCAGCAAAGGCTACAACTCATTCTTAAATCAAAACTAAACTCAAAAAATGTATGTAAAGCAGTAAATACGTATGCAAACCCCATTCTCACACACTCATTTGGAGTTATCAAATTGATAAAAACCAATCTTGAGAACATAGAGATCCTAACAAGATCTCAAGTCACTAAATTTAGAAAACTGCATCCAAATTCCTGTAAAGAGCGAATGACAATAGCAAGGAGAGAAGGAGGAAGAGGTCTAATAAACATACAAGCACTACATGAAAAACAAATAAGAGACCTCAAAGAGTACTTCCTAAATAACAAAATAAAACTTCACGAAGCAATAGTAAATGCTAAGAAGGACTACTCACCACTCAACCTTTCAATAGAGGACATACTACTTCAGCAAAATTTCATGGAACAACAAAAAGAAGAATGATCTCTGAAAAAACTGCATGGCAAACACCACTATACCGTAAACAACGAAAATATAAATAAAGAATATACATAAAGGTGGTTAGAAAAAGGACAGTTATATCCTGAAACAGAAGGCTGTATGATAGCTATACAAGATCAAGTCATAGCTACACGAAACTACCAAAAATATATAGTCAAAGACCAGTCATTCATCACCGACTTATGTTGAAGATGCCACACAGCAAAGAAAACAGCGGAACATATTTTAGGAGGATTCAAAATGCTCGCAGGAACCGAATACACATACAGGCATGACCCCGTAGCAAAGATCATTCACCAAGGAATAGCAAAAAACATACATTAATAGAAGATGAAATCCCATATTATAAATATACCCCAAATAATATATTAGAAAATGAACAGTAAAAAATTATATTGGGACATCACCATACATACAGACAAAATACCTTACAATAGACTAGATGTAACATTGCAAGACAAAAAGGATTAGACAACCTACCTAATAGATATAGCAGTATCACTAGATAACAGCATAATAGCAAAATACAATGAAAAAATAGAGAAATATAAGGAACTAGGAATAGAAATAGAAAGAATATGGCACCAAGAGAAAGTAACAATCATACCTCTAGTTATATCTATAACAGTAATCATACCTCATACCTTTGTAGAAAACATGAAAAAACTATATCTAAACACTAATTTACACCAAATAATACAAAAAGCAATAATCCTTAAGACATGTAACATAGTCCGATCCTTTCTAAACACCAATATGCATTCTATGTGACTTAGGCTCCGTTAAATGGAGAAGGAACACCATCTAAAATTTAGATGAGAAAAATTTTAAAAAACAATAAATTTACTTAACCAATGACATACATATGCATGTATAGGACAAGTCATTATTATGGCAGTTACAATTATACTGTAACAATTACTTTAAACATCTATTAAATTTAGTAGCCATGCAAATACATATTACAATTACTACGCATTTCATTTTATTACAAGGAATTACTTTTATTAATAATTATATATTCCATTTATCATTATATTCTAATTAGCATTTTTTGATTGATATAATTATTCACATTATAATATGGACGAATAAATGAAAGATAAATAGTCTGCCTTAGCCGGGAATCGAACGCGGGTCCCCCACTTTCCGGGCAGATGCTCTGACATGACCACGACATAACGATCACTCTCTCAATGTCTTGGGCTATGTACTTGGTATATTGGTACTCTGTGGGCTACGAACGTGTGGAATACACATTTTAACTTTCGCACGTCAATGAGTTTCCTATCAACTGATCTCTACAATGACAAAACTTTACCCAAAGAAATTCTTAAGTACCTTATATCCGAACGAGAGACTATCGTCTTCAGGGGAGGAAAATTCTCCCTAGCAAATTCCAGGTATAAATATTTTAAGTACGACATACTCACCAACTTTTAATAAGGATTAATCAACGACTTTTGTCATCTGTATCGCAGATCAAATGAAAAATTTTAAAGTGATTATTGGAATAGTTGCGATCACAAGTTCTTCAGCTGTGAAATTAAGAACTTTATAGACTTAATACACATCAAATTTGATTGAGTTTAAGCTGTCCTTAAGCAAAAAATGATGTCAATTGGTTGGTTCCACAAAAACTTATGAACTATCGGTTTCGCCTATTTGATTGTTACGCACACGCACAATACTAATTCTGTTTGATTGTCCTAAAATTTGAAAAAATTTACATTCAACAATCATTCAACCGGCATAATTTGTGAATACTTCGTCACATTATATACCTTCTAAAAATCATTCAAGATTTCCTTAATTACTAATGCATAATGTCAGCATAGGCTCATATTTCCCTTTTTTAAGATCGATTGAGATATTTGTTGGTCAATGTTTTATTTACGACAATCAAGGAGTCACAGAATAATGCGTTTCCGGACAATCGAAGTGACGTCAATCAATTTCGAAAATACATTGTTCTTAGTTTTCAATACAATTTCGAAAATACATTGTTCTTAGTTTTCGGAGGTTATCATAAATGATACATGTGTAATACAATACAATTTTAGGTGTGATCAAGAAATACGCGGAATTTTTGGCTTTCTTTTTAAATTTTAAAAATCTTTATTTATTCATTGATATCAACGTTTTCCCATTCACAGTCAAATATAATCGTTTGTTCCAGCGCTTTTTCCAATCCTCGGAGCACTTCTGGAACGCAATTCTCGGTATGGCGTTTAGCTCCTTCAGGGATTCTGTCTTGATCTCCTCAATGTTGACAAAACGTCGTCCTTTCAAGGTTTTTTTCAGTTTTGTGAATAGGAAGAAATTACAGGGGGCCATGTCAGGCGAATACGGTGGTTGAGGTATCATAATGGTGTTGGTTTTTTCCAAAAATTCACGAACAAACAGTGAGGTGTGAGCTGGTGCGTTATCGTGGTGCAATTGCCACAAATTGTTTCGCCACTGGTCGGATCGTTTTCCTCGGATTGCTTCACGCAAAGAGCTTATAACTTCCAGGTCATATATGTTAAATTGTTTTACAACATTACACGCAACCAATAAAGCACGCGCGACACAAAAATAGGATGAATACGAATATGAACACATGAATAATTAATTTTGGTTCTTTTAAAGTGAGGACATTTGATAATGGAGAGGAGGCAGTCCTACGAAAAGTGTAATTATCCCTTCCGGAAAGGTTCAGAAATGTTTCAGTTATAATTTAGAAGAGATAGAGTCGCAATTACAAGTGGCGCTGCAGCTGCTATAGGAAAGTCCGGAGAAATATACGGACAGTTCAGCAGCTTTCCAATAAAAATGCGCTACAGCATCATAAAATGTATATTATGTTGAAAAAATTGAAAGATGAAGCAACGGTAACTTTTAGCGACGACAGTGAGCTGAATTCTGAACACGACAAACATGACAACAGAACTTCTGATGGGGTTTACGGAGCTGATCACCATGATTTCGGTAATGCGGGAAATGCAAAAATATATAATTTAATAATAATTATTATTATATATGTTGGCAACATTTCACAGTAAAGAATTCAAGACTGGATAAAGATACAATCAGGAGTAAGAACACGGGTGTTCATAGGGACAAAATATTTCATTTTCTGAGGAAAAAAGGAGCTTTTTCGAAGCAACGCAATCCCTCACTACAAAGTTGAAGAATTTGACTAACACATATTGAATGTTGGATAAAGTTTTCTACATTGAGTATGCTTTCGGTAAATAAGGATCACGATTAATAAAAAAAGAATATATACTATTTGATGTATATACTATTTTATTGTAATTTTGAAGCAAATAATACTGTACTACGATTCCTGTAATGAAATATCTGTTTCCCTCAAATCAGAACGTTTTATTGGCGTACGTTTTGCGTCAACGATTTAATCATATGAACGTCTAAAACACTCCGTTGGGTTACAAACTTCGGTAACCCAGACTCTTTTCTCTTATTTAACAACTACTGTAATCCATGCCATAATTATCGAATGTTAATCAAAACGTTACTGCGAAATTTTTCGGGGAATACGATGTCCCGCTCAGAATACGATGTTCCCATTTCAGAATGTGGGGAATGTGGAAACCCTGAATGAAATATTTTCACAATTTAAGGTCTCAGTCATGTTTCTGGTTGCGTAATTCGAATTTTCCAACATTTTCAAAAGCTCCCCTTTAAAAACGAGTTTACTGTGATATTGGAAAAAGTGAGAAAACTTAATTTTTACCCGTTGCGATGCAATTTCTCTTTCCTTTAAGATGTGGAAACACATTTAAATACGTCTTTAAGTGTTAAAAGCCCTCATGTAGAACACCCTGGAAGGTTACAGCTTCCAGCTCATGGTGGATGGCATTAACCTGTGACATCGCAAAAGTAGCCATTCTACTAAAATTTCATGGAACTGTTGTTGGGACTGCAAATATGAGTCAACTGAGATCCATATCTTCATTGCAGAAAACGAAGGACAAGTGTTTCTACGAGACTTTCCCCGCAAATTATTTAAAATAACTAGAACTTTTAAAAATGTCTAATTTTTCTTGGTTCGTGCCATAAACAGAGTCACAAATTTAGTGACGTAGTAACATGTTATTTTCTGATAACCATGGACTACCAAGTTATAGCGATTCTGGTACGCTTGAACGCGGAAGGAACGCCTCCGGAAACCTGAGGAATGAGAGGCACTCTCCATTCGAAACAAACGAGGATTGTTGCTACGAAACCAGGAAGTTGAAGAAGACTTGCATGTCGTTCTCCACTTCAGAGATTTTCATTCTTATTTTAGCGTGTTACCGATCATCTTATACCTCTCACTCCACGGTAGATTCAGGTCTTTCAGAACTCCATACATAACGCCATTTCCTATATACCGGTAACACCTCCCTTGAAATCAAGAACATTTTGGACTTCTTCGGCTCCTCCGTCTTTTTCCTCCAAATCCAACTTTCAACTACTTTTGCACCTCACCGGTCCATTTCCTTCGTCTCCGGTTCCTTTTTAAATTAAAAGCTATTCCTCTCCCATCGTCTTTACAACTTCATCGTGACAATCCGACTCATCCTTCCATGCTGGGCCGCATCCAAATTTTGAAAGCAATCTCAACATCCAATGCCCTAATTCCTATGGACATAAATTATACACACTTAGATCAAAAAACATCAGAATAAGGAATTGATTATTCTTTTCCAGACCATTGCCAAGGACTGTCTTCACTAGTTGTCAGAACAGACTATCGTCTGGTAGTTGTGATGTTTGAGGACTATTAGAGTCAGTCATGCCTTACGTCGGAAGGATATCCTTTCTTAAAACAACCTGCATACAGTGAAATGTCAAAACTATATTCCATTAATTGATTACAATAAAATATTAGTACGTAGAAAATCTTAGTTGAGCCAAAACAAATTAAATGATAGCGCATTTAAACTCTGATATCATTTTTTGAGCTCGTATTATTGTATTACGTTCTAATGAGGGTTAAGTAGGAGATGAGACTTTCCCAATTCCTTCCGATAAGGACAACTGTATTGTAATGTACAATTCGATGAGTTAAATTCTTTGAATACAGGACTTTGAAGTATAGTTTCATGCGATGCGATCTCTTTGAACACAAATCAACACTATTATAAGCCAAATTATTCAAATATACCATTGAATGTTAACGTAATTCATAACTCACACAGGTATATCATAAAACTTTGGAGTCAAGTTGTAATCATTATTCTAGCTCCCTTTTTAGTGATATTACTCTGATATTATTTTCAGAGAGAGAGGGAGAGCAAACAAATTCTGTGGAAAAGCAGTTCCAGCCTTTCTATTTTCATATTTTTCCTACGTCTTTTCTACGCCACATAGTTTTCAGTTTTTAACTTTGATCTTTTTTAAAGAAAATAAATGGAGGTAACGATATATCGAGTATTTCTTTCGAGGGTGTTTCAAGAGTTTATTCCTTGTACATTCATCCATTCAACATTCCTCAAACGGTAAGAGTTTCAGTTTCCCAATGTAGTTCCTCTAGCGCTTAAGTTACACCATCTTTGTCAAGCGGCTCCAAGACGTCCAAGTTTATACCTAACTCCTTTGCCTAGTCTAGTTTTGTAAAGCTACCTTTGCGGCATTGTTCCGAAACTGACTGTGCATAATCCAACATTGGCAGAACCAATGTTTTACATGCTACGTTAATCCTTTTCCTTTTCTGAGGCTCTCCTGCAGTTTCCTACAAAATTTCAAAGTGAATAGCCCTTTACATGCCATTTGGTCTACATCAAGGATGGCCTTCTGTAGGGTGAGAGCCATATTTGAAGCAGTTATACAATTTTGTACAAATCCATAGGGCGTGATGCTGACATCAATTATTTTGTGATGGACTTAAGATGTTCTTATTGTCGAAACCACAATATTAGTTGACAAAATTCGCAATTGCTTACTTTGAAGCATAATTTAAGTAAAAACTACTGGGCGATTTCTTAGGACCTATTCTCTGATAAAGTTGTACGCTTACATTTATCTCTACAAACTCCTCCTCCTGTAGCTTTTAGAAACTCATACAGAGAAATTATGTCTTCTCTAAGGACTTGTTTATCGTCATCACTGCTTTTTTTCCTAAATAATATATTTTCCTAAATAATAATCGAATAAACTTAGTTCTGAATAACGGTTGAAAGATGAGTCATTTATAAACAGATTATGAAAAGAAGAGGAGGCTGCTTATGAACATAGAGGATGCATAATATCGGCAAAATCTTCTAAGAATGTACTTTCTCTGGATTTATTAAGTAAATTAATTTGTTGTTCAAATCTTCTATCATCTAGAATTTTCCAGCCTGCGTCCTGAAGCATATGAGTAACACACTGATTTGTCGTAGCCTAAACCCCTATATTATAACTAGCTAGTCTATGTCTTCCTTTTCTATCCCCTGCGAAGGGTCTTATTCAAAAAACATCTCCATATTACGTACTATCGGTAGTAGTAATTATAAAAGTACTTCGACAGCTACGTGTCATTTCGAACATGAGCCCTCACGGGGAATCGAACCCGGAACCACTTTCACGGAGAGCGCGCTACCCACATGGCTATCCGGAGGGCACTGTCTTGCGACGAACTAAGGCTCTTCAGCCACTGCTGTAGAGGTTCCACAACAATCTAGCGCATGACAACTGAGCGCTGCGACAATTGAGCGCGTTTCGCTTTCGGTGAGCACTGATTGAGGAACTATAAATAGAATAATATGGAATTGCTAATATTTAACGTTAACCTTAACGCTCTTTTGAGTGGTGAAACGATTGAGCGTTAGTATCTGTTTGCCTAGTTTTTTATTTGCCGATTACTAATTTATCGTCTATAACTGGAAACTATCAGAAATTTTCTAAGAATCTAATTTCTGTTTACTATATAAATAAGTTTAGATTAATTCTTTGTTTTTTTTGATTTGAAGACCTTTAAATAACACGTTAAACTCTTTTATCATTCTTCTATTATATTAACGCAATGTTAAATTAATTTCTGACAATCATTTCAGCGATAAAACTATTACGTCTTTCCTTATTACAAACAGAAATTTTCAAATACTGTCATGAAAAATTAAGATAATAAATTTCGTCGGTAGTGATTCTGTTTTATTTAAGTATGAAAGATACAAATTCAAATTTATTGAATTAAAAGACCCTTAAATCACATTTTATGTTATTTCAACATTCTACTTTTATATTAACTCCAAGTTAAATTAATTTCTGCGACTTCATTAGTCATATATCTCAAGGGATTATGTTATATCTTTACCTTTTCTTTGTAACTACCTGCTTCAACTCAGCTTGACATTATGGATAATTCCTTCCAAAAAATCAAAACACATCGTATTGCTGTTTAATTATTAATTTTATCATTTTTTTACGTTTTGAAGTGTTGATCGATATGGCTGTGATCCCCCTTTAACAACATAATATGTAATTCTTTAAAGAGCTTCTTATCGCCGTGATTCCTTCAAAAACAGTTAAAATGCTGGATGACGTCCTCGAATCGACCCCTGAAACCATCTACTACTTAGTCTTCCAACGCTTACTTCACCAAATAGCTTTGCTTTGGAAATCTTTCTCTGGGCATCCGTAGTTCTTTTCTTCTTGTTTCATACTTTCTGTACTAGTTATTCTATCTGCCGATTTCTATCAAAACCTGAGTTGAAAATTATGGTTTCATATAACATACCCGCTCGGCAATCAGTATATGGTGACCGGTAATAATAGGAAAAACTGCCGAAAGAAACATCACAGTTTATAATAGGAGAAAATGTAGCAAGAGAATCAGTCACAATAGTTTAAGGTGGTTAGTAATTGTATCTCAGGAAATGGTTCACAGAAAAAATTCACAATTTTGGTAATGGCTCTCACTATAAGTAGTTGTTACTGTAATTAATTAAAAAATTAATTAATTAGGATTACAAAAGAAAAAAATTGGAAACAGTTTATGAGGCAATGGGGGAGGAGGGATGGGAGTGATGAATACGTATACGAATAGACAGAGTGATGGGTATCAAGCCACTCGTATCGTTGAGTAGATGACGAATATATAATGCGTCATAAATGTTTGTATGGGTAGCTGGTGGGAGGAAGTTGTGGTTTCATTACCCGCACCTCCCTTTCCTATTCGGATTTATAATACTGGATACCTCTGGTTAGAGTGTTTTCTAATTCTTATTTGAACACACTTCTTATTTTTCTGGTTACGCGTACTACCAATAAGGACGTCAACATTTTCTGAGACAATCGATATTACTTTCATTTTCCTGGCCCTCTTCTTCCCTTCTTTGATTTTGCAGATTAGTAATAAATTAAAACCTCCAAGTTATTACATTTTACCTAAATAAACTTTTTAAATTGGTCTATGCATTTACGAGGACTCATTACGTTTTGCCCCGACATATTATATTATGCAACAATCTTACTGAATAATTTCATCGATAAATGAGTAACCGTATAATTCTATGTTCTTCGGTCAAAAATTATGATATATAACTCTAAATGCATTCATAGTAAGTCAATCTTCTACATGTATTGAATCTCCTTGCACAATTTTTTTTTTATTCTTTCCAAGTCGAAAGTGTAAAAAAGGGAGAATTCAACAACTAAGCTTTGTGCTAAAAAAGACACAGAAACAGTGCTAATAATGTCTCGTGTCTTTTCTTCTGAGTTTACTAGGCAGACCTTTCTCCTATTTCTTCTGTGGCCTTTTTCTTGTGACATTTTTTCCAAGGCACCATATAGGACACTTTACGTAAGGTATTATAATACAGCCCCTACCATACGCCTCTTGCAACTTGCGGCGACTTACAAATCTAAATCCATCCCTTGGTTTTAAAGACGACACCATGTTCGGAATAGGCATATAGGGTAGGTTAGATAAGGCATCAATGACCCCCCCTGCCATATGCCACTGGCAGTGCGCGGCGACTTACAAATCTAAACCGTTTCAGTTAGGTTTCAAGACGACATAATTATATGATAATATTAGAAAATGTCATATACTGTAGGCATGGTAAGGAATTAATACACCCTATGCCATACGCCACTGGCAGCATGCGGCGACATACAAATCTAATCCTATTATTTCGCTTATATAAAATTACAAATTCATGACAGAATAAACATCTTGCAAAGGTGAAATTAGGCGTTCCCGAAGAAACCTTTTGTAGGGATTGCCAACACATTAATTATAAAACAGACATATTTTCGGAAGAAAATACAAGTAATGCGGAAAATGCTTAATTTAAAAGAAAATATATATATACATATTTTATTTAGTGAGAAAACAAAATATAATATTTACTT
>KZ308989.1:195582-207229 GCA_000376725.2 Ladona fulva
ATCCCTTACTGAGCCATTCGTTTCCTTGTCTGTTTTATAATTTCCTGACACTGTCACACCATTCTAGATGAGAAAACGGTATTTCCCCCGAGAATTAAAGGCCTTTTTAATTAAAAATCGATTTTAATAATAATATTTCATAAAAATTAAGTTTTCGAATCAAAAAAGTACCAGCACGTTATAAATTTGAAGGAATGGAAAAGTATGGTCAAAGCCTAACGATGCCAAACATTATTCTTTGGATGTAAATTTTCAAGGAAATCAACATCAATCATTTGAAGGCAACCTTACATGTTTAAGAACGTATATTGGAAAATCACAAGCATAAATTTTATGTTATGACACACAAAACATTGCTTGTCAATAATTTTCTTCCGTTATTTTTTAAAAAATTTTACGAGCAAATAAATTACAAAGTGAAGTAGGTTTTTATGACGATTCTAGAATTTTAGAATGGCAAAAGTTAATCTTAACAAATATTGGGGCTGTTGATCTTTCATTTTCAAGTTTGGGTGTAGAGTAAATTAAAACAAGCAAAAAGCATAGCATAGCTAGTTAAAATCGTTTAAAATATTTCATACACTGTCCTCAATTACTAATTCTCATGATTTTTTTTGACGCCATTATGCGAAACATATTGTTCTTGCGGCTTTTTGAGGTTTCTCAAAAGAAAACCTGCAATTATAATTGCTGATTGCGTAGTATTTAATAATGAATATAG
This sequence comes from Ladona fulva, assembly GCA_000376725.2. Classification (NCBI taxonomy): domain Eukaryota; kingdom Metazoa; phylum Arthropoda; class Insecta; order Odonata; family Libellulidae; genus Ladona; species Ladona fulva. The sequence goes on from KZ308989.1 coordinate 196,304, forward strand.
AAGCTCCCTCTGTGATTGGTACTGGCTGTCTGAATCGATATCCAGCTAGCACCGTCTGTCGAAAATGAAACATATATTTCAAAGGGATAAAGGACATTTTGAAATCCAATTAGGGAAATCCATCGTTATTGAATGTAAAGGGCGAAGGGGCAGACTGAGAGGGTTCACAGTGTGATGTAATGGCACATGTGAGATGGCCAAAGACAAGGAAATGTGTAAGTACCTGCCATGCTGAGATGACACGACTGAAAAAGACTTTCATCGAACTTATGCACTTCAGTATAGAATACATTCGGGTCTTATTCTATGTGAACAATCAATACGTGGGATAGAAAAGCAAAAATTAAACACTGGATTTCTGTCATTATGGTTGAAATTATACCCTCAAACATCATGGGAATGAATTCATTGTCACTGTGTGCTGATCATAAAGCCCTGTTTAAATTTTAATCTCCCTATACATTCACTTTTCATTTTATCACATCGGTTGAGACAATATATGGAAAAATCAACTTCATTCATTTTGAATAAATTTGAGAATTTGAAAACTAAATGAGGTAGCGCTAAATTAGTGGAATTCCAAGAGCCGATCAAAACATAAATGGATTATTCTAATAAAAACTAAAACCCGAATTGATTAATTTGGCTATTTACATAAACACGCATATGTAAAGATGTCGACTTAAAAATGTTGCTGTTGTACGTTTTTGCTTCTAGTTCTGTTTACCAAGAAGTATACGACGAGCTAAATGCTGATGATAAAGTATAAAACCTTACAAAAACTGCACTGCGTCGATCAATTGCGAAAATCAGCTGAATGTAGAATAAATCACATAATCACAAAGTAGACGGCCGTGGTTGCAGAATATAGTCATTGTGGGATCGACAGTCATTTGTCTAGATGTTATAGCATTTTAAATCGTTATATAGGGCCGATGTAAAGAAAAAATTAATATGAAGCGATTTTGTCGCTGAAAAAAAACGACACGGATTACTTGCCTGAGAAAACGAATAAACGCCTAAATAGAAATATGGAAGCACATATCCAGTTAACCAATCCTCGTAATAAAAAAACCTATTAGTTTTAGCTTACTTTTCTGCTCTTCTTCCTCACTTATCTTTAATTAAATTTCTGAAACATGAAATGAGAAATGAATACTGCAATTCGGTTTCCGCTGTTGGCATTCTATGACGTATGACATTCTATCGATATTCTCGAATTATCAATGAATAAAGAATGATTGACAAATATTTTAAATATTTATTTATATTTTATGTTACTCCTTTGAGATTTTGGATGCAATCAGTAAGTTTATAAGAATAATAATAATGGTGAATGGAGTTTGTTTGGACGACTGCTGATGAGACCGTCCCTCTTAGTCGACCGAACGCATTATCTCAAAAGAATTTAAAAAGAGATTGCTGTTGCGTTCACAGTAAATAATCGAAGGGCTTAAAACCTAAGTTAGTGGAAAAAATACCCCACAGCAGAAAAAAACACTTCTTCGTAAGAAGAAGGGTCTAAAAACCTGCGAAACGTCGATAACTCGACTTAAATTTAAGGAAAATACAATGCAAAGCAAATCATAAACTACAAACTACACCGAAGCATTTTCAAATAAGCAAAACAAAGAAAAAAATAACAAAAAACAATAAAGAGGACATTAAAAATATGAAAAAAATTAATAAGTTGCAAACCTATAAGGTCGGTTTAAAACTAAATATTTCTATAAATAATAACAGAGAAGGAAGAATTCATTACTACTTAGGCAACTGGATATTAATAATAATTAGAATAAGAAAAGAATCACTTATAAAATAATACTACAATACTAAAAGTTTGAGTTCGAAAACAATTATAACAAAGTATAAAAATATCAAATGATAAAAAGGATATCACGTGACACGGAAGAAAATTTTCTATTTATCTTACTTGGCAAATTATTAAGAAGGAAATTTCTGAAATTAAGAAGGAAATGAATATATTTATGGTTCCTAGATTTCTGATAAGGACCATAGCCAAATAAACTTCGTCAAGTGAAATTCATGGTTTTTCCGTTCCTTTCACCGATTGTCTATCTCGTTAATATATAATATCTGCATGCACGTTTTGAAGTAGTTTATGGATTCGTTATCCGAAATATCGTTCGTCACCCGAGACTGTTTTTGTTCGGAAAATGTGTTCGTGAACCGATTTGTTCGCGATGTGAGGCATTCGTCAAACGAGGTTCTTCTTCTTCGTCTTGGTGCTCGTGAGTGTTGATTTTCCTTTTTTTAACTTCTCCAATATTTCTCTTTACAGTTTTATGAAATTTTATAATGCTATTCTCCCTATAGGAGGTATTCTGCGCTTTTTCCTTCTGCCTTCTTCTTCCATAAGATTTGCATCTTTCATGATTCACCTGAAAATGAATTATATTAATATATAGCTATTATATAGCTACAGCTATAGCTATTATAGAGCTACAATATAGGGTTCCCCTAGAAAACGTCATGGTGGTGTAAAAAATCAGCGGTTACCCGGTATGAAAATCCTTTCTCGAAATATGCTAAATATAATGTTTGCGAGCATAAAAATAAATACCAGTTAGTGGATGGATGAATGGAGGTACAGTAAATTTAATTACAATTCAACTTGACGATTGAGCTTTAAGAAGTTGCAATTGATCACCCGCAATGTCGATGTCAATTATCTGCGAAATAGTAGGAAGAAGTTTTGTATAGACAAGTGAAATAATCATGGATGTATTGATTTCACCCGAACCTTTTACTTCTTAGAAATAAGATTCGTGCCAGAGAAATCGTATATGCTGGCCCTGAGAGAAGGCAGCCCGAAATTAATGAATTGACATAATGCAGAGTTTCAGCCTGAACTATGTGGTAGCTCTCCATGATGATAGAATAAAAACATAACTTTACCACAGAACTTTAATATCCGTCTCATTTAAACCCCTCTTTTCATTTGCCCTTTTCCCTCTTCCCATTCCAACTTCTAAATGTGTGAGTTTTTCTATGTTTTATTGTACCTGATGAAGACGCTTAGCGTTGAAACCTAGGTCAAGAAAGATTCAAGTTTTGTGATAGAGGTTGTTTTATTTTCGAATAAGTTTGAAAGTAAAAAAAATGCGTTTTATTGTAATATTAGCAGGAATTATTTATCTGGCGAGGAAGGATCTTGGTGCAATATTAGTCGTTCATGAACGAATTTTCAATTTAATGCTCTCACTCCATTTTGACGCGTGTGAGTTATATAACTTTGGTCTTTTATTATTAAGGAGTGTATTTGAAATATCATCGCAATCGACGGTGGCTACGTAAATATAACATGCGGATTATCCCTTATACAGACTTCAAAAAGGATTGCTAAATCTATTATTGAGAAAACAAAGTAGTTATTAGGACTTCTAATCTTAATATTATGACGATTTTAAAAAACACTCAACTAAGACGATAAAAATTAACGTTTAAATTAAATACGCATCACTCTGCGTCAGCGATTCCGGAATGTTGCGAAGCAGAAAAGAATTCACAACTTTATGGAATTTTAACGTCATTCTCAATTTAAGAACTTATTCCTGTTAAAAAAAAAGAATCCAACGTCCCTTTTTATAAGGTCTCTCTAGACTAAAAAAGTAAAGGGTGTGCCTTTTGTGACATAATTTTTTGGGATGATTCGAGGAACATTTCCACTGAAATAATGACTGTTATTTCTTCAAAGCAATAGTTCTGTTTAAAAACCTAATCATCGAATTAAATACGCAGTATAACCTCATTGTTAATGGAAATCTGATTCTATTTCAGAAGTTTTTAAATCCAATTAGGATGCCTTATTGCATAAATGGAAGCCCCTCAAATCTCCTTACAAATAAATCTGCTCTTATGAACGAACAATACAGACATGAGAGACGAAATTTTCAGCGTTACAATTATCTTCCGCAAAGTTATTGAATTCTGATCCNCACAACGAGGTTAGTGTTTTTTGGCAGTAGATATTTGTTAAATAATATTTAATTTTTCAGTTGAAGTAATGAAGCAATCTAAGAATGAGGCTATGGGAAGTAGCAATTTTGTTCCAGTCATGGTGCGATCGTGTAAAGGTTTTAGTTCTTAAGGGAGAACGTCAATGCAATTAAGGAAGTTATTCTAATGCATGCTAAAACGAAGTTTTGGGGTTTCATGAAGGCCTACCAAGGACACTGAAAAATCATGCATCATCATAAGTAATGTTGACAAGTCCTGCTTATGCTTTTCTAAAATAATTACGATTCATATTTAAATTAGTTTTATTTGACAACGCTGTATCTAGATTAGTGAAGCTTGAGATTCTCTTTATGCTCTAATACTGTTTGTATATAATCCCATAGTAAAATTATTTGAGTTATTGTTAAATACTGTATAAATTAATGTCGTCTCCTTGCACAGCCTCTTACTGCGGCGGAAATGTTATGTAAATACATAAATATATTTACTGTAATTCATTTTAATGCTTAATATCTGTTTTTTTTTCAGATGTCATACATATTACAAGCTGAGGGTGTCCGCACTGTGTGTATGAAAGTTCATTTCAATATGTTATCTCCGAAACATACCGTTCAGGAACGTGTTGGATCGTAATTATTCTCAAAACCGAGATCGTTGATGGAGAGCGGTGCTCCGCGGTGTCGAAAAGTCCGTTTTATTATCGGCGTCGCCAACGGTCCCAAGAATTTATTCCAGATTCTTCTTTGAAAAGCTTCAAAAAATACCGTGGTATAAGATGGCACCTGTCTATCTATGTCTATTTCTACTATTTTCCTCGCTTTAGGTAAAAATTTGCTCTATAGTAAGGGCCCGCCAATTTGTTACAGAAAGTATGCAAATATTGAATGATGGTCCTTAGGATCGACCATCATGAAGGAGAAAGGACAGATTTGTAGCATGGATTTATGTTTTACCCAATGACTTTCCTCATTTGGGTTCAGCATCAGCTTGAAGTTGAAGAATTTCGCGAAAATCAAAGACCGGCATTTTTTGCAAAACTTTGTGAAGTTTGACCTCTGTATCATTGCGATTCGTAAGAGTTAACGTAAATGACTTTCATAGTCGTATGCAGAATTTATTCAAGAGTACCCGTGCGAAGTTTCAAAATCCTCACTCAAATAAACCATTTTTGAATGTTTTGCCAGCTTTATTCGATTCTAGCCCACTGTGCACTCTTTTGAAAGAGATTATTTTTAATAAATTGATTAGGATACACAATTGGTTAATCCTAGAATGAGGGAATTTTTCCATCCTTAGGACGCATGCATAATTTGTGTAGCTGAGGAATCATTAGACCCCTCTTTAGTGACGTATCGCCCGCATTCGCCAACATATAAACCGTGTGTAGGAAAACGAATGTAATCGCTGAATAAACGAAAGGAATACATTTGCTATATTATTACACATGACGTCATAACCTATAATCTATTACCACAGATCTGAAAATTATTATTCTATTCCTTGTTATAATATTTTTCAATGATCTTATCTTTCATCAATAATTTTCAGTAGCCCTTTATTTGTAAATACTATCACAAGAACATAATATATTTTGGGGATGCGCTTTTAGAGATTTATCTATGAATCCTAAAAAAAATAATCTTTAAGCGTCCACTGATTCCATTCTGTCTTAAAGTGTGGTATCATCCTCTGGGGAAATGCCGCTGCCCTGGTTGGGAAACAATAATCAAAACACAAAAGAAAGTATTAAGAATTATGAATAATTTGTGGTATCGAGATCTTGTAACTAAGGATTCAAAGAAAATGTTATACTCACATTATGATGCATTTACTTATATGAAACGATGTGTTATGCAAGTGAAAATCCTGAAACCATGAAAACTGACCTGTTGGACCACATATATGATACAAGAGGAAACAATATGCTGCAGTATCCCAAGCGTAGACTTAAATTGTTTGAAAACTGTCCCCAATATATGAGAAGAATAGTTTATAACAAATTAACAGTTGTCACGAGACAAAAACTGTCCATAAACCATGTTGTNATTTAGTATAAGGGTGTGTAGATCCTGTAATTACCTTATAAAATATTTCCTAAGATGCAATATTTTCTACATTCTATAGAATGAAAAAAATTGTGGAAAGAATTAGACACGGTACCTTAGATACAGCTGACGTTAAACATCACAAAATGAAGGAATAATGCATTTATCATGGAAGAAACTGCTTATCATAGTAACGTCAGTTTTACGTAAAATGCTTTCTGGTTAAGTCTGTAGAGATGAAATTAGCGGATGAGATGACAAAGTGAATGCGGAGAAAATATTTCTCCAGGTAAATTAGTTTGAAATTGTAATCATTTAAAAATGTTGGATATACTTAATTGAGAATTTTAATATTGTAACCAAAGACATCGTCTAATACATACGACTGTGTGGGAAGTCAATCTACTATATGGCTTATAACGTCCAAACTACTGCTGATACATGACATGTGATTTACTGAAAACTTGCTATTAATAAACTAGGCAATAAGCGATAGAAATAACATTTTACAATACAATATCACTCGGCGTAGTAACATAGATTAGGAAAATAAATTATTGATACAATTGTTTCAGAGAAAGAAGGAGAGGAANATACTTAATCATAGAAGTAGCGGAATTTTCAGTATCAATGTTTGTACGTAATATTAATTTAGTATCTATTCCTGTTTTATCAACTGCTGCTGATGCTGATTAATCCACTTTTAGTGTTTGACAACGTAAAAGCTCAAATTGTAAACTCCAATTGATTTCTTTAACTACTGATTACTACCGAAACTTTCCTTTGCATAATAAGTGGAATCTTCTGTTTTTAGAAGGATGTGATAACTAGGCGACATAAAAAGTACTACGTCTCTATGCATGGAACATAAATTCATTTATAATAAGAATGAGGAAAAGATCAAACTAGCTTAGCGTAGTTTTTTCAATAATGGAAATAAGGATGAAGCAACGTTGAAAACATTTTAGAGATGTTTTAGGAAAATCTATAACATAATAGCGAGGAATTGAAGCAAGCAAAATATTCTAGATAGCATTAAATATTCTTCTACTCGCTAAATACTGTTACTTATAATTTTATGCTACATAAATCACGCAAACTACATACATTATGCAAACTAAATACATACTATAATACTTCCAGTTTATTACAATACGAATGCACTGCAAAATTCAATAACCAGATTCTATCGACCGTACGTTTTATAACAGAAGTAATACTTCTATAATATTCCACGGGATTCCTCTCGAATTTCACGGGAATATCTAGTTGAAAATTACATGTACTGCTACATTTTCAGGACTCTAATTCCCTGCAATAAATGCATTTTATCCAAGGAGTTTCGCTGAATCGCCAAACTGATTCGTGCTACATTAAGACCACAATCGGATAGGTCCGAAGAAGGTAATACCATTATATACGGGAGTTTTCAGTTGAAAACTGTTCGATGAAATAAAAGGATTGGTGTTGATTGGATTCAACCGAAGCCTTTAAACGCCTCGACAAACACCAACACCAAAAAAGGGAGGAAAGAGAACAAACTTTGTGCTTTTCCATCGCGTTCGAGTCCACCAGATATGGCAACCTTGCATTATATTAATGCACGTTTGCGTATTTGAGAAAGGACAGTGTCTGTTGTCGTACGATTTATATGGAGTCCCAATAGGTGTGAGAGGGCGAGGCTGTGGCAGGGGCATTTTAGAGAAAGGGAAAAACAATGAAAAGAAAAGAAGAAAGGTAGAAATAGAAGGAAATGGAAGGGAAACAGACGCATAAATCTTTCTCGGATGGTGACGTGTGGATCTCACGGTATCTTTTAAGGTTTAACCAAAGTAATAGTTGTAAGAAAACTAGAGGATTGATGATGGAGGGAGCATTTTCTTGAGGGGTAAGGCAGTGTACAGAAAAACGTTTGCAGCAAAAGAGGGCGGAGAAGAAAGACTTATGGGCATGAAAATGAATCTTTAATCCAACAATACTGTAACTCTAGGAGTGGTAAAGAAAGAGAGTAATCCGTCATAATATTAATATCGTCGATTCATACCAATAGCCTATTGGTATCATACTGACAAATTAGAATTTTAGGCGAAATTACAGCAGCAACATCTAGCAAACCTACATACATTTTACTTACAGCTTTTTTTTCATACTGATTTTACAATCAGATGGATTCCTATTTACTACTTAAATTTTTTCCATGTTTCCATAAGTAACTTCTGACAGTGCAAAAGTAACCAACCTTCGTAGCAGGCGATGGTAGTAGAGGACATTTCTCGACCAACCAAGCGACCACATTACACTTATGTATAAGATACTGTTATTCAAATTATTCTACTTTTCGCTTCTTACGCTAAATTAAAATAGAACGACAATGCTCAACCTTTCTCTTAAATTCATTTTCCTATGCACAATAACGATGCTACATTGTTCGAGCACAGGATATGCATCATTCAAAGGAGGCCTGCCCTGCGCTGTGGACCCAAACATGTCTACGACCTTTCAATTGAGAACACTCTTGGACTAAGTAGTTAAGCTATGATTCAAACTCGTTAGCGGGTACGAGTACGAGAGGTTATATTTCCATTATTATGGCCTTCCACGAAGTAACGCCTTCGCATATTGACTTTAAACGATCAGCAAATGACAGAAGCATCCACAATTATTCCTCTATATTAATCCCTCTTACATTTTCATGAGTTAAATTCTACTTCTAACAAAATGAACAGAAAATAAATACTGCTATTTACATTTAAGTTTGCTATAATCCAAAGAAAAAGTAATTTCCAATTTAAACGTTGCACATTCTTTTCAAATCATCGCCGGAAGTCATTAAATTCACTACCACAAAGGATATGTAGCCTCAAGCAGTCCGCCATTAGATTACAAAAACCTTAAAGAAGGAATAAGGCTTACCAGGCAAGACGAGGAGTGAGGTATTTTGACCTTGCTATTCTCACTGAGTCAGAATACAATACGTGAAAAAAGTCCGCAGAAGTGTAGCACGATGACCCTAAGAATAGCAATGTCTAGTAACTAAAATGAATTGGGTTATTCGACATCATTCATATCTCAAGAATGTTGACATTATGATTTGTCAAATGAGTCACTCTCTAAACAGAGCTAACACAAAAGTAAATTAAAAATACATTTTTTTCAATTCTATAATTTAATATAATCTAAAAACTTATGAAATGTATTCTATTCGTGAATACTAGATTGTAGAGGCAAAAGTAGTAACATTTTGTAAACTAAACACAGCTTCACTTAACTGTGACAAACATAAGACACACTACATCTATATAAATACCCTGCAAGTCACCCTTCATTGTCTGGGTGTAAACACAAAGCGCTCCGGTTTCCTCTTTAGCTTATTATTGTCGCATATCTTTCGCGGAAAGATTGAGTCCGTAAATCGACTTTTCCTTGAGTCCGTTTCTCTTATTTTACCCTCATTGTGGGATAATATGGATTACGTCTTCCGCAAATTTATTTTCTCTAAATTTATCAAGAAACGGCCTAGCTTCTAATCTCCTTTCTTTCAAGGAACCTGCGTCTGAGAGTATTTGCGTAACGCTTGCTTTTCTATCGTAGCACTTTCTAACAAATCGTATCGCCTTTCGCTGCACTTTTTCGAGTTTACACATTACATCCGCTGGAACCCATATACTCGCCGCGTATTCCAGATGGAGCCTAACCAAGGTGAAATAACATCGCTCTCTAACTCTTTCATTGCATCTGCCTACAATGCGCTTTATGAAACCGAGCTTTTTAGTTACACTACCACAGATTTTCCGGATATGTGCGCTACATACAATCCACTACTTTCCACTAGTTCTGATTCAATTGTTTCCTTTCGAAGAAATCAACTTCAGAGCATTTACTTACATTAAGATCAGGTTACCATTTTTCGCACTACTTTTGAATATGAACAATATCGTTTGATAGTGAATAGCTCGTTATCGTCCAGAAATATCTTCGTCGCTTGATATTTCTCCGTATAACCTTTGTATGCACCTATTAACAAACCTGTGAATCGATAACGGAAATGATGTTAGGAGCGATTCAATAACCTGTTACAGAGAAAAACGAATAATCTAGATAAATTTATTTTCCCATGACTTTCTCCGCTTCAGTCGACGATAAAAAGAACACGTTAAAAATTCTGCAAGATACAAGAATAAGTCACACTATATTTAACTTACCGTTACCGTAGGTCTTCTACTAAAATTCGGTAGGCCATATTTTTGTTCTACAAATGTTTTAAATCTTAGGGTAATCGAAGAACCAGCTTGTTATAATTTTTGACTTATTTTTAAGATAAGTGTGTTATTTCAATTGAAATATCATAACATCGATTCTGAAAAGGTATGTGTAAATTTAAGTTATTTAACTTAGAGGTGGATAAGAAAAATCGTGGCCGGACAACTGACCGCGCGACAACTTAGCGCGTGACAACTGAGCGCTTGACAACTGAGCGCCTGCGACAACTGAGCGCGTGACAACTGAGCGCGTGACAACTGAGCGCGTGACAACTGAGCGCCTGCGACAACTGAGCGCGTCTCACAACTAAACTTAACCTAAAAACTATGTTATATTAATTTTGACAATCTGACAGATAGCATAATATGTGGAATACTGTTATAGTGAGTTATCTCTTTGTTTAACCACGGATGACGGCAGTATTTCGTTTAAATGTCGTCGGCAGTATTCATGTCAACTCTTCGATGTATGTGACATAAATTCTTTTTACATCAACTTAAAGACCCTTAAATCACACCATATACAATTTTAAAATTCTACATTGTATATTAACGTTATTTATGTTAAACAACATGTGTATTAACGAAGATCTAGACCAATACAGCAATGCGACAACTGAGCGCGTCTCACTACTTCACTT
>KZ308989.1:213947-246887 GCA_000376725.2 Ladona fulva
TCAGAGAGAAAATGTAAAATGTAAATCAGAGAGAAAAGAATCAAAGGAGGTGAAGATAATAAAGGAAATAATTTCCTTTCAAGCGTGCCGTCAAATATTTCTTGCTTTAACTTAATAATTATTTTTGGGAAAATTAAAAGAGCTCTTTGGTTAAAAATTTTCGACTAATTTTTCACATTATCTTTAAACCTTTCAAACGATTTCTTCCCTCAAAATTGCATGATCATGTATTGTTACGTATATTTAGTATAAGGGTGTGTAGATCCTGTAATTACCTTATAAAATATTTCCTAAGATGCAATATTTTCTACATTCTATAGAATGAAAAAAATTGTGGAAAGAATTAGACACGGTACCTTAGATACAGCTGACGTTAAACATCACAAAATGAAGGAATAATGCATTTATCATAGAAGAAACTGCTTATCATAGTAACGTCAGTTTTACGTAAAATGCTTTCTGGTTAAGTCTGTAGAGATGAAATTAGCGGATGAGATGACAAAGTGAATGCGGAGAAAATATTTCTCCAGGTAAATTAGTTTGAAATTGTAATCATTTAAAAATGTTGGATATACTTAATTGAGAATTTTAATATTGTAACCAAAGACATCGTCTAATACATACGACTGTGTGGGAAGTCAATCTACTATATGGCTTATAACGTCCAAACTACTGCTGATACATGACATGTGATTTACTGAAAACTTGCTATTAATAAACTAGGCAATAAGCGATAGAAATAACATTTTACAATACAATATCACTCGGCGTAGTAACATAGATTAGGAAAATAAATTATTGATACAATTGTTTCAGAGAAAGAAGGAGAGGAAAGGAAGGAAAGATACATTATCGATTTGATTAATATTTTTATAATTTTCGATAAAATTCAAAACAATTTATGTAATGAAAAAAGTAATTACACAAACCAATTACAAAGAGATTGAGATATACATGAGCTCTCTTTTTTTAATAACATGCGATCGTTTAAAATCGATCATCACAAGAGATTCATTTGCTACTATATATTTTCGTACTTCGTGTCCGAAAATTCATTTCCTATTGTAAATTAACAGCAATATCAACTAAATAATAATTTATGACTAAAGAGCCATCCGAATTCCGATCAAGGCATAATCAATAATCAATCATTTTTTACTAGACAAAAAATTTACAGGTTGATGCAGATACATCGCCTCCTTATGAAAATAGAAAATATTTTTCATTGATTTGGAGTCCGAAATCAATTTATCTTTTGATACTTTGATGGGGAATTGCATTACAAATATCTTCGAATAAACGTGTGCTGAGGGAGTTAAAAATGACTGCCTCTAATTATTGACAAATGAGAAGCACTGAGTAGAAGACGTGAAATGAAGAGAATCCTCCTCAGGAAGTTCAGATTCCCCAACAACACACCACTGCTTAACTAAATGCTCTCCTTTGTTTTTCCCGTTTAAGATATTCCTTTATTAATTGAACTTCATTTTCCCATCAGCTATTACTTATACTCATTCTTTGCGGTCTCTTTACATACCCCAAGTCTGACCTTACCTTTCGGGATTTAATTAATCCATAACTATCATTACTACTTACAAGGAGACGATACACCCTTGGGAGCGATTTGGACGTTACAGCATTGTAGTTTAGATAGATTTTGAGTCAAGAATGACAGATTACCCCCCAACTTGGATTTTACGGGTGATAGTTTTCACGGAAAATAAACTTAAAGTTTCAGCCAAATTAACGCTAAGATTATGACGGAGGAAGGAAGAGTTTGAAATTGTTCTCGGTGTGCTTCCATGCTGGCCTTGCGATTTTCATATTTCAGAAATTAGGAATTTAATATGATCGACGTGATTTAGCTTTACTTGGTGGAACGCCATAGATATGAAATGAAAAACTTTGTAGTTTCCACACGGACTTTACGGAGTCGAAACCGGTAGTAAGTAAAACCCGTGTGGGAACTACAAAGATTTTTCATTTAATATCTAGGGATGTAATGCTTACTAGAATTTGCGGCGGCCAGGGATATTTGGATTCAGTTTGACGAAACGGGAGAGACGCAATGTAGAAAATTCTCGAAAACTGCACTCAGAAGTCACAGAAAGAATGTAGAGATGTATGATAATTCTTAAGTCCAAAACATAAGAAAAAACGAGAAAAAATTAACTTCTGTTGGGATGGAACCCCGTGCGTTCGGAGGAAAATTCCTTACCACTACTCTAACTTCTTCGCTGAGAATCGTACATACTAACAGTTAGCATTAAAATCGTAGCGTAAATTTGGCAGAAACTTTAAGTTTATTTTCCGTGAAAATTATCTTAACACTCTTCATGGCATTCGGAGTGACAAGAAAGATTATTCAGCATCATTCATACCTCATTAACTTTCATGTCATTACAGCCTTGAACAATATTAAAACAGGAGTGAAGTAAAGGTGCCCTTTTCTCTTATACCAAAATACTATTGAAATTATATTCTAACCGTCAAGACATTGTGAACAAGAACGCACGGTCTTAGAGTGAAATTGAAGATAGGGCGCCAGGGAAAAAAAGGAAGGTAGATAAAAGTTGTTGTAAGATACTGTTAAAAGGTGACGACCTTAGAAAGGGATAAGTAGCTTACACATATGAACCGAAAGGTAGAAAACATATTACAGATGTAGATTGTTAAAATATCAGACGGAAGTGTTAACAAGTCACATAATATAAACCCTCGTGAAGGGAGAAGCCTTGAACACAAATGTTTATGCTGTTATTATTCAATTTCGGCTTAATGTGAGTGTATTCCATATGCTACTTGGAATATATTCCACATCTTTTTCTTGTCGAATTAAGGGACTTTCCAGCAGGCGATGAGTTTTCTGTTTCCGCGGCGATGAACTTCACGAGTTAAAACCCAAGTTGGGAGGTATTTCGTCATTCTTGACTCGAAATGTATCTAAACTACCATGTTTTAACGTCCAAATCGCTTCCAAGGGAGTATCGTCTCCTTGTTAGAATATAAAATACAGTATGACTGGCGATCAAGGAATACGATTATATGAATGATACGGATCATGTAATCCTTTTAAAGTAGTATATATAGCTTTCTAAGGAATAGATTTTACATAATGCTAACTTTAAAAGAATTAGCTCCCATGATTATTGTTTTTACTCTCAAATTAACTCCTTCGAAATTCGTACTGGAATATTTATTTTTGCTCTACAGTACAGTCTAGAATGAATTTTTCGTCGTTCAGCAAGTATTTGTCAAATAAACTTTGTATTTAAATCTATCGAAATGGAATGGAATATGGCTGTTTTAAGATTAGACGTACAGAACTGATCTGTCCATAAGCGTAATTACAACCAAACACTAGGGAAGAAACTAAAAGAAATAGAGCCAGCAAAGATCAATTAAAATTTGGCTCAGAGAGAAAATGTAAAAAGAGAAAACGAAAAAAAGGAAGGACAATCAAATGCCCAAACCTTTGAATTCTTAAAACAAACTAAAGTTCAGAAATAAAACGCAATAGACAAAAGTTTAACCTGGATAGCACAAGTCAAACACAACAAGTAATAAACAGAAAAAAAACTGGGTAGTCAATGTCTAAAAGCTAAAAGCTATCGTTAAAAACAAACAACAAATGTAAGAACCAAAGGACGCAGTTTGAATGAGTGTAACGGAGTTAGTGTGTCAAAATACAAGAAGGAAAACAAGGGAGGAAGGACAAACGAGAGCCCAAATTTTAAAAATCCTTAAAACCAACCAAAGAGAGGAAACATTGTAAAAAGTAAAAGGCTAAGGCTAAAAGTTTCAAGTGACACTTATTCATTCATTCAACTGATGTCAACTCACAAAATCCGGAATCCTCGGTAGTTAACGTCGAAGAACGAAAAATGTGGAAGAGAAAAGTGATAAACCAAACTTGTAGTAGTGTGAAAAGGATCATCAGAAGTATACGGACACTGAGTACCAAAAGGAAGAAAAGAATATTCGAGATAGCAATGTAGATGAGAAAACTAGCAGTTCGGTATGGCAAACATCTATATACTCATATGCCATATTTTTATCACGTGTAGAAGTGAATACACAAACATTTATCTCATTCTAAAAGTTAACTATTCGATATAAAATCTGGCTCAAATAAATAAATATTAACAATATGCGTTATTTATGTATAATTCGGTCGATCAAAAATTACAACGTGATGCGAAACGTAGGTTGAAATTTTTAGCTAATCTTTCTCGGGCGTCTCGCTTTTTTACTTTCAATTAAATCCGGAAGCCAATTTTTCCCAAACTACATTTTTCAATCCTCAATCACCCACAACAACCGGTTCATTACATAACACTCTTACCAGCAGCGAGCCACCGAAAAAAAACGTATTAATCCTCGTCGAGCGACATTGGTCTCCTAACGTGTAAGTATCGGAGTTAAGAGCGAGGTTTACCGCCCCAGGGTCGGGCGTGTCTTCATTAAGACTCCTTCGATACTGGAGAAGGTCAGCGGTTCTAGAAAGCCTCCCCCGCTTCCAACAAACCACCAAAGTCGTAGCGATGGAAGGCGGGGCGGAGCACCGAAAGGGAGAGCGGAGAGAGAAAAGTTATCTGTTGACGCCTTCTCTTCCTGACATCGCCTCCTTGGGCACCCCTTCCCATCGAGTCGGTCAAATGAGACGCCTGGTCGCCATTCCCAATCAATAAAGCTACTTCCTCCGCGGACCGAGTCAGCCCAGCCTCCTTTCGGCCGAGAGCTAGCCGCGGCGGCCGGGAAGAGCACCCCCTCGCCCTCCGCCATGGCGTCCCTCCCCCGCATGCCGGCCAATGCCTCCCCCTAAATCATCTCCCTCTTCCCGCAGCGGCTGAGACTCTCCAAGCATTGGATAGGCGCCTTAAAAATGGCAATACATGGACTCGGAACGTCGAGGGCTTTTTGGAAAAAAGCGTTTTTCTTTCCGGGCGGGGCGAGGATAAAGATTCTTGTGTTTGACGCCGCCTTGAGGAAAAGTAAAGTGATATCGATTAATTAGCCCCTCAAAAATAGAACATTTTTACCTAGATTTGCATTATCTGTTTCCGATGCAGGCGCAGTTAAACTATGAACGCTCTATGGCTACAATCCTACGGAAAAAATGTTCGTGTTTTTATTAACTTTTCCAGTTTGAGACGATGATATGCGACGAATAAATACGATTATTTGAAAAATTCCTCGTGGGTTTGTAAAAGTAGACTTAGCTTCGTACGCCATCGTCAACGAGTAAAGGGTAAGAAATTACGATATCTATCTTAGGGTAGCTATATGCATAAGGAACCTGCAGCCTTTTCGTCTCTTCCCGAAGGAAATGCACGAGCTTTCAAGTAATTTTGTTTTTCAATTTCGTTCGTCACTTTAAGTGGAAATATACATCCAAGACCTATCTGACCATAAAATCCGTTTTTCTTAGTCAAATTTTGGTTTTGGTCGGTGTGGGTGTAGGAAATGTTTTATGTTTTTGGTTTCTTATTTAGCAGAAAGGTGCCACTGGCCTTCTAGAGGAAAAAGATTCTCCTCTTAAAATGTTAACTCATATCACTTTATGCAGAATAGATAGGTCTGGGAAGACTTGATAAGGATTTACAGTACGCAAAAGCGGTATAACAATAATAAGCCACAATTTCCAATTCCACCCCGGAAGTAACTTGAAATGGCTTAATGGAGTTTAGAAGTTATTTCGTTATACTCCATTGGCTTTAGGTTGACATAGTTATTGGATGAACTTATGAACTTTGATGTTAGATTAATTTAAAGGAAGAGTGACCCTTAAGTCTAGAATCGTTTTCTTTTCAACGAATTCTAGAGATAATATTCTTCTTCTTAGCCTTACCGTTTTATAGTCCTTGAGGTGAAATGACCTTACGTTCCGAAGAAAGAATTAACTATTTTTAATTAAAATGTCGGTTATAGCGAACATTAATTTATGAAGAAGTCATTTTTATGAATTTCGTTTCTTCCACTTTTTACACTGCCATAGGCCGCTTCAATCGGCTTTCAGAGAACTTATAAAGGGATCGATTAATTACCTTGGGCATTGTGAAGGGAAGGTTTCGGAGGGAGCGAAATGCTTCTCCTTGGGAGAAATTCTCGGCTTAATACGCTCCAATATTAAATTGGTAACGTGCGTAGTTGGAAAGACGGGTATATTACAGAAACGGCATCTATTGCTGAAGGTTTTTCTGCATCGATTTTCCTACTCCTAAACTGTCAGCGATCCCGGCACACTTTTATAAGTAAGAAAATATTAGTTTCACGAATTTTACTCGGCTTTTGAGATATGGCAACCCCAAACAAAGATATTTTCTTTATTAATCACTTTATTGACATTTACCTTTTTCTAGTTCATTCCTTTGTCTTCTGGTACAGATTCACCTTCGCAGAATTATATTTCTAAGTTCATTTTGATAGACATTACATNTATATCATTTATCTAGACGCTTCTCCATATACCTCTTTATATAGGTGCTTTTCAAGATATATATATACGTATATAGATTACACCCCACCTCACACTGCCATAGTTCATTGCCTCATCGGGGCGAAGGGGTGTTAACGGAGGTTGGAGGCGATGTATAGCTCAGGTTTAACCATGCTAAGAAGGCTTCAGCAATAACTCCGGCCAAATAGTGAGAGTGGCATTCATTCATTCACCAACTGGCAGTGAGACAGCCTGGTGAATCACTGTCTTTTACCCCCAGGTGCAAATACAATTATATATTAAATAGTGAGAGTGGCATTCACCAACCAGCAGTTGGAAATCCTGGTGAATTATTGTCCTCCACCCCGCAAATGTTCTTTTCATTATCAACCCTTGAAATGGAAATCTATCCGGACGTATAAGCACCAATCAATCGGATGTTCGGGAGGTGGTGGCATTGCAGGGGTCAATAATGAAGAATATAGCTATTACCTTACACTTTGCAAACTAAAACTGCCGCAGTCCAGAGAGATCGACTCCTGGAACAACTAAATGAAACAGAGAAGATAAAATGGGATGTAATTGGTCACAGCGAAGTCAAAAGAAAATCAGAAGACCTCATAACACTCAAAGAAGGACATTTATTCTATTACAGGATGGTACAGCACAAAGGATGGAAGACTTGGAGACGTTGGCTTCCTCATCAACAAGTACTGGAACAATAATTTGCTAAAAATCTAAAGTATACCTGACAGAGTATGTAAGCTCATACTGAAGATTAAGTGTTACCCTATTCAGACAACACAAGTTTATGCACCAACAGCGGTAAGCAGCGAAGAGGAAATTGGAAATTTCTACCAGACTCTCGGCACTGAACATGACAAAGAGTACTACCACTACAACATCGTTATGGGTGATTTAAACGCTCGTGTGGGTAAGAAAGAGTCAGATGTGTGTTACAGGAAAATATGGACTAGGCCAGAGAAAAGAAAGAGGTCATTGCCTGGTAGAGTTTGCAGATTGCACCATTATGTACATCACAAAAACGCACTTCAAGAAAAATCCTAAAAGGAAATGGACGAGGAGAGGTCCCGATGGATTGAAAAATACAATAGATTACATAATGGTTAACAAATCCTATGCAGCCAATAACTGAGAACTGTTGAACAACTTCAGCACCGGAAGTTGTTCACACCGGAAGACCACAGAATTGTGAAATGCAGAATAAATATTAACCTAAGAATAGAACGAGCAGATCAAATGTATAAAATAATATTATATGATTATAAATGAATAAAGCTGATCAAATGTAGGAAACATGAGGTAAATATTACAAAATTAGAAGAAAATCAGAAAGATTTCCAATTGGAATTAAGAAATAGGTTTGCAGGACTTAAAGAAGAAGAACTGGAAGCCAAAGTTATGGAAGTAGTGAAGAGAACAGCCGAAGAAGTAGCTAGCACACAAAGAAAACCAAAGGAGAGAAAATTCAGTGAGACAAGTGGGCAATTGGTGAAACGCTAAATTCATTGGGGTCCTTGGATTAAAGAATTCTAGCATAGCAACATATGACATCGTATATGCAGAGCTTTGCAAGTCCATCAGAAGGGAAATAAAGAATGATGCAAGGAATTTCAACGAAAGAGTTGTGGAAAGGCTATAGAAAAGAACAAGAGCATGAAGAAGGTCAGACAACGCCTAGAAATCGGAAAGAAATATATCTTATCCGTACAGAAAGAAGATGGTAATACGACTTGCAATAGACAAGCAATACTGAGGACAGTAAAAGACTACTTCACCAATTTATACAAGAAAACAGAAAATGTTGATGAGGAAAACCAAGAAGAAAGACAAAACATACAAACCCCCCCTCTATTCTCCCAGAAGTAACAGAGACCATCAAAAAGATGAAGAATGGAAAAGCAGGAGCAGATGAAGTTTTGGTAGAATATATGACACTTGATGTAACAGAGGTCGCTCCCCTTTTAGCGCAATTATTTACTAGTTGTCATGTAAGAGTCGTTATTTTGCCCAGGAAAGGAAGGAGAGAAGATTTGAAGAATTGCTGCCCCATCAGTGTCTGTGTTATTCATAAAAAATTTATCAGAGTAATAGCTGAACGCATGAAGCCGACCCTTGATGCTGCCCAGCCCAGAGAATACGCTGGATTCAGCAAGGGATTCAACACTATGGAAAACACCCACACGCTGCAAGAAATTATCAGCAGAACAAATGAATACGAGATGCCACTCATATTCTGCTTCGTGGACTATGCGCAAGCCTGTAACTCGGTAAGTACCACCTCCACGCTGGAAGCTCTCGAGAAACAAGGGATAGATGCTGAATAACCAACTCTTACGCATCATCTACAAGGATGCCACAGCCTCTAAAATCCTGCACGAAGACGCGGATGATTTCAAGATTGAAAAGGGAGCTCGACAAGGTGATTGCTTATCACCAATCTTATTCACAGCCGTTTTGGAAGAAGTTTACAAAACCCTAGACTAGAACCCTAAGGCGCAGATGGGTCTAAGGATAAATGGGGAGTACATTAGTCGCCTACGTTTTGCAGATGATATAGTGCTTTTAGCATCAAAAGCAGAAGATCTTTCTCAGGCCTTCAAGAACAAAACTCGACGGGACAAAAATAGAACTCAAGATGATCTTAAACAAAAACAAAGCTAATTTATACTTCTTATGCATGTCAAGAACCAATAGAACTGGATGAAATGCCGCTGGTTGTTTGTTCAGAATACCTAGGACAGCTGGTAGCAACAGGAGAGAACAACAGGATAAATGAAGTAAAAAGAAGAAAAAAAACTTGGATGGTGGTCTGCTTGTACGACTCCTTGGAGGGGTAATATCGTCTTGTGTCCTGTTTTATGGGACAGCATACAAGACTGGTGAATAGTATTATATAAAATTAGCCCATATGAAAGTTAAATATAGTTTCTGCTTTTGTGGCAAATTAGCGTGCTCTCGCATTTGGTAACCCTTTAAATATATTTATCTATAATAACTCTAAACCTAAAATATCTAAATATAATTACATAACTATATACATATATACAGTTTCGAAGGAAAAGTCAGTTGGTGTGTCTCATGGTGTTGTTTGGGAAGGCTAAATTACATTTCAGCGCATCTGTACACATATACAATAAAATATAAAGGAACTACTATTTAGTATCTATTTCTAATAATTAATAAAGTTGTCATTAAAACTAATATACATTCATAGCTTGCCTTCCTTGGTGTTAACAGACCTCGGGCAAGTTTAAAATTTGGTTGATCGAATTTATAACATACAATCGAAAAACATTAGCGTCTAACCTTCATTAAAATAAGCAATCCTCAAAGTATACATTAAAATCTAATATACAATTACGGCTTGCCTTCCTTGATGTTAACAGACCTCGGGCAAGTCGAGGGTTTTTAAATGATCAGTAGTGGGTCTTACAATCTAGTATACATCAACAACTAGCCATCATTGGGTTGTACAGACCTCAGGCTAGTCAGAAACTTATTTTAATATTTATATACATTTAAGTAAATTTTTAAACTTAATCTCAATCTATGATTACTGTTAATAACAAGTAGTATGTACAGTTAAAGATGAGTTATTTTGATACTTAAGAATTTTTTAAAGAAATATTTTGAGACGATTAATTATTTCTGCGGGTTCTCGGATTTTTGTTATATATTTTTTCCTCTTTCTTTGTAGAGGTTGTCAGAGGTTTTTTATCAGTGGGTTTTTGGTGTAGGTTAGGTGTTGTTTAAATGTTGTAATGCTTTTTGCGCTGCGCTCGAAGAAATTTATGAGTTTGTGTGCTTTAGCAATCTCCTTGAAGGGTATGAGTCTATTTGTAGTGGTTAGGAGGCGGATGGATTTTTGGTAAAAGGATTTATAGGATTTAAGATTTGCTGTGGAAGTGTTGAAGGTGATGGGGGAGGCGTAGAACAGGATAGGGCATACAATGCTGTGAAGGAGGTGGAGTTTATCTTCTGTAGTTATTGGGCTTGTTTTATGTAGTAGAGGATTTAGTGCATTTCTTGCTTGAAGTGCCTTTTTTATGGATTTTTCGGTGTGTGTATTCCAGGTGAGGCCATTGTCTAGGAATACTCCTAGGAACTTAGTGGATTGAATGGTAGGGATGGTAGTTTTATTGTATTTGGGGCGGAGATAGGTGTGTTTGGTGCGGCGGAAAATGTTGAAATGCATGTGCTGGCTCTTTGAAGGGTTGACTGTAAGGTTCCAGTTTGACGTCCAGTGGTGCAATAAAGTCAGGTGGTTGCTGAGGCTTTTAATGGCAGCATCTGGGGAGCAGAATTGAGCAGTAAGAGCAGTATCGTCTGCATACATGTAAAGTTGGGTGCGGGGGTGTTTTGGGATATCGTTGACATATATAGAGAAGAGGAGCGGACTCAATTTCGAGCCTTGGGGTACACCTATATTGATGTGATGTGGTAATGATAATGCCGTTTCCAATTTTACTTGTATGTTGCGGTTTTGAAGGTAGTCCTGCAGGATTTTCGTAAGGTAAAATGGGATGCCAATGTGGTGCAGTTTATGGATTAGTCCTTCGTGCCAAACAGAATCAAAAGCCTTTGTAAGGTCTAGAAAGACTGCTTGCGTGGATTTTCTTCCTAATGCATATCCTCGATTGATGTGTTCCACCAGTCTTAGGATTTGATGGGAGGTGGAATGACATTTTCGAAAACCCATTTGCTCGGAGATGAGGATATTGTTTTCTTGACAAAAATTTTGGAGCCGGTTTAGAATAATAGATTCAAATATTTTGGAGAGTGAGGAAAGAAGGGTGATGGGTCTGTAGCTGCTGGGGTTCGTAGGGTCCTTGTTAGGTTTTGGGATCATGATTACGTGTCCACGTTTCCATGAGGATGGGAAGTAGGAGTGGATTAGACAGGCATTAAAGAGGTTTGTGAGAAAGAGGAGTATTGGTGGGAGAGAGGTCCAGATTTTCAGTTCCTTATTCTTGATTTGGTCAGGTCCTGGGGCTTTGTTTGTTGTGGTAGATTTAATTATGTCGGTGATTTCTTTAGTGGTGCAAAGTGAAGGAAAGGGAGAGGGAGAATAGAGAAGAGAGCGATAGGTGTTTTGCACAGAAAGTGTAATTGAAGGGGGTATGTTTGGTGTAAGGTTGAAGTCGGTTAGTTGTTTGATAAATATTTCTGCTTTTATTTGTGGATCAAAGTGGATTCTATTATTATTGATGAGTGGGTTTTGGCGTTGAGATGATGTTTTAATAGAGCGGGCTAGTTTCCATATACTGTTGTCTGCAAAGTTGACTGTATTAAGTTTGGCGTGCCAGAGTTGTGTTTTGAAAGTTCTGATGTCTGTTTTAATTTCTTTGTTGATATTTTTAATTGTTGCTTATCAGCTGGGTGATGGTAGGTATATATAAGTCGTCTGAGTCTGTTTCTGAGTGTAATTTTATGTTGTATGTTTGGTGATAGCTGTATTTTGTTATCTGGTTTTGGGATGACTGTGGATTTTTGTTTGGCTTCAGAAGTGTATTTGAGAAATTGTTTTAGTTGAAGGTTGATGAGGGGGATAGATGTGGGTGGTTCGGTTGGGATGGAGGATATTTTGTTAACCAAGTGTTCAGTGTATTTGTCCCAGCGGACAGAGGTGATTGGGTTTGGAGAAGTAGAATCAAAGAAGGAGTTCAATGTGAAGAAAAGTGGGAGATGGTCAGAAGAGAAATCGTTGAGAACGAGTGGGTGAGAGAGAGTGTTGACATTTTTGGAAATGGCAAAGTCAAGAAGGTCTGGGTGTTGAGAGGTATGGGTAGGGGAGAAGGGTGAATGGATGGATAGCTGGTGTTGCATAAGGAGGTGGAACAATTTGCGTCCATTTTCGTTCAGAGTATGAGAGCCCCAGAATGGATTTTTACTATTAAAGTCACCACATAGTATGAAGTTGTCGTACTCATTGAAAACAGATGATAGTTCAGTGATTGCATTTGGTTGGGTACAAGGTACATAAACACTAAAAATATTAAATGTATCTGATTGAGATCTAAGACTAATTCCAACTAATTCTAATTTATCTAAAATAGGTAAGGAGATAATAGAGAATGGTACATCTTCTCTGATGAGGATTGCAACTCCTCCGCCTTTACCTTTCCTATCCTTACGAATAACATTAAACCTAGGAAAGTATAATTTATCGCTATATTTACACCATGTTTCTTGAATGCACACAATATGAATGTTATTATAACATAAAAAATTATTTAATTCTATGGTTTTGTTTTTTAGGCTGCAGCAGTTCCAAGAGATAATATTTAGATTTGGTAATTGCGTTACTTGCGGTGAGTGGCCCTCTGTTGGTTGAACCTGAGGATGTGGTGTGGTCATCAGGAGTGTAGCTTAAGTAACTCACTAAGTATAATGGTTTTCTTTTCCAGTTTGGTTTCAGCAGAATTTACTTTGTCTAATATATCAAGAAACCATGTATGTAGATCTTCGTCCTCTGTAGGTGTTGGGTTGGTTGGTGGTTGTCTTGGCCAGATCGGTGGTTGAGGGGTAGTAGAAGGCTTATTTTGTTTCGGGAGAGAAGGGAATGCTTGTTGAGATGAAAGGGTTGGAGTTTTGGGTTTATTTCGGTTTCTGATTGCTTCTTTGGCACGGAGGTAGACGGCGCATCCTCTGTAGTTTGCAGTATGGGGTTCTTTGCATAGGTAGCATTGCGGTTTATCGGTTGTTTACTTGTATTGTGTTCATATTATGCTTATATAACCTCGGTCTACTTATGTTAAATGTTATCTATTGGGCTCCCAGATAGCCAAGTGGACAGCGCATTCGACTTCTCTGAAAACGGTTCTGGGATCGATTCCTGGAGGAGGACTAAGTGCGAAATGACGTCAGCTGGCAAAGAACTTCAACAATACTACTCTTACTACTGTTATCTATAAGCCAATTTATTGGCTGTGCACGTATTACATAAATAAAGCTGTTTCACCTCCAGGTTGACGAAAATCTTCATTCTTGCTTTCTTATTTTTTAACATTCATTTTGAATTTTCCAGCCAAAATTTCTGAAAATGGATTCTTTTCCTCGCTAGAAAAGTTATGCACGAATAAAAAAAAACTTTCAAGAGTTTTGCTTGGATGAAGATTTACTTTTGTTAGCATGAAGCATGTTCTGCGGAGAAGGTATTAAGTCAAAATCTTAAGGCAGCAGTAAAATGCAATTGGAAGCCAGTCACAGTTGTGGCACCATTAGCCATATTTTNTAGATTTGGTAATTGCGTTAATTGCGGTGAGTGAGTGAGTTGATCCTGAGGATGTGGTGTGGTCATCAGGAGTGTAGCTTAAGTAACTCACTAAGTAAAATGGTTTTCTTTTCCAGTTTGGTTCCAGCAGAGTTTACTTTGTCTAATATAGCGAGAAACCATGTATGTAGATCTTCGTCCTCTGTTGGGTTGGTTGGTGGTTGTCTTGGCCAGATCGGTGGTTGAGGGGTAGTAGAAGGGTTATTTTGTTTAGGGAGAGAAGGGAATGCTTTTTGGGATGAAAGGGTTGGAGTTTTGGGTTTATTTCGGTTTGGCACGGAGGTAGACGGCGCAGCCTCTGTAGTTTGCAGTATGAGGTTCTTTGCATAGGTAACATTGCGGTTTATCAGTTGTTTCTTTCCTGCATTCGGAAGTTAGGTGAGGGCCACTACACTTAACGCAATTTGGGTTAAAATTGCAGTAGTTGCGGGTATGGCCAAGTTGTTGGCATTTGGTACATTGTATCGGAAGCTTAGGAGTAATGTAGTCAGAGATTCTAATTTTTAATCCAAGTACGGTTTTTATATTTAAAATGTCCTCTTTTTGTGTGGAGTGAGGGAAGGAAATTTTGAAGAGAGGGCAGGGTCTTTTGGTAGGTGGTTGGTCGGTTTTGGGTGATGTTGGTTGTGGTTGGAGGGGTTTTGTAGTAAATATTTGTTGCACATCTTGGATGGTGAATCCTTGTTCCACTAGATCCTCTTTGATGGCCGCAATTTCAGTGGAAGCAGGTAGATCTCTGATAACATAGTGTTGGCTTCGCATAGTTGGGATCTGGTATGTATAGTA
Source organism: Ladona fulva (assembly GCA_000376725.2). Taxonomy (NCBI): domain Eukaryota; kingdom Metazoa; phylum Arthropoda; class Insecta; order Odonata; family Libellulidae; genus Ladona; species Ladona fulva. Next base: position 228,470 of record KZ308989.1, read on the forward strand.
TTCTATATTTTCAGAAGAAAGAAGTCCTTTGCATTTTAGAAAATCGTCCACGGTGTGGCATTGTAGCAGAATCAAGGAGGCGCCAGCCATCTGTGAGGTAGGTGGGAAGGTTAAGTTTCTTTTAAGTTGTGCAAGTAGTTGCGGCCAGGTAGAGGTATGTTTAATTTTTATGGATGGAATTTTGATTTTGGTAGGTGCAGGAGCTTTGGGAAGAGAGGTGGTTGTTGTACTGGGTGTGGAATCGGGAAGATAGGAATTTTGAATAGGATCAAATCTATTCTTAGTCCGAATAGGAGGTGGTGATGGGAATTGTGGGGTAGGGTGAGGACGTTTGCGGTTATGTTGGACGACGGTGAAGCCGTCGTCTTCTGGAGCACGCTTTTGCGACGTAATTTCGTTAGCATTACGAGAGAATTCGGCATTGGTGCCACCCGAAGCAGAGTTAACATCGGTAGATATGGGCCGTTCACCAGAATTAATATGACTGCCACTTACTGCGTTGATGATGCTTCGCCATTCGGAGTCGGACAGCAAGTTGCGCAGCCCGATGAGGTTTGCGGAGAAGTTGTGTGCTGCATGCACCGGGGAGTTGGACATGTAGAGTGCAACCAGGTTCTGCTGCTGGCACTCAGCGGTTGGCTGCACTGCAGCAGTCGGGGGATCCCCGATGTCCATGGAGGCGGCGGGCGACGAAATGGTAGCGTTATCAGTCATTTTTGGGCGTCCCCCCTTGCGGGGGGCGCAGGAGGATGTCTAAGGACTGCAGGAGTGTTGTTATTGCTTATTTGCAGTGTGAATTTAACAATAATTCCGACGGAAAAGCTTTCCGCGGAAAAAAGATCGCGGAGAAAAGTGCTCCGAAATGACCCTGGAACGACCTTCGGGCAAATTTTCGTGCGAGACTTTCTTTAGTTTTGATGGATGTACAACGATTAAGGCATCAAAATATCACTCGCACAATAATTTAAAACACTCCCGCACCATAAACACTGTATCACACACACAAAAAAGAGAAAAACTTCGCACAGATAAAGTACGCGATATTCGCTCTTCAATTGTTCCGCGTTCGCGGTAGATGGGTCGTACGTGAAGACGCAATGTGTCGCGCACGTAATCCCACTGCCAAAAACACAGGTTACCCTCAGCGGGCACTTGGATGGTGCGCTTGGAAGGAACTTTTATATTCTCAAGTCAAAAATGCCAATGGTCTTGAAGAAAGAGCTCTACAACAAATGCACTGTCTTGACCTATGGAAGCGGAACTTGGGTACCAAACGCAGCAATAACCCAGCGACTGCAGACCACGCAAACCTAGTGATTTTCGTCGAGAGTCGAGGACACAGCAATTTTTTAGCATGAAGACCACTATCTCACTGGAGAATTAATGAGATTTCATTCCTAGGTAGTATAGGTTCGATCCTAGAAGGCGTTTGTACATTGCAGGGATTTTCAAAAATTGGTTTAGGGCATTTTCTGTTAAATTAGAAGGTTAAAAATCATGATGACTTTAGATGATATGGTTTTGTGTCGGATGTAGTAAAGACGATTTTCCTAGATGCCATGAGTTCGATGCTACGACGTATCAGGGGATCGCCGCCAGTGACGTATGGCATGGGGTGTTTTAATACCTTAACTAATCTACCCTACATGGAATTTCCCAATATGGTATCCTCTTGAAACACAACGGATAGATTTAGCTGTGTAAGTCGCCGCAAACCGCCAGTGGCATACGGCAGGGGGTGTATTAATACCGTAAGTATTTTATTAGCTTCTCTGATGCTATGGTTACTGGAGGATATTCTGTAACGTAATTTGATATCTCCTAAATGACTCTGGGTTCGATGCTAGTACTTTTCAAATTTAAATTACGCGGGCCGCCTTTTTCATAATTTACTTGGGTCACCTTCTGAGAAGCCAGATAGCTGTAATTTGGTATTTGAATAACAATCGTTTCTATATATCGTACTTCAGGTTTACAATTTCCATTATGTTCTATTGTTCATTGCCAGGGCAGGTGAAATATTGCTACGTATAAATTCTACAGGAAACTCGATTTATATCTTTGGCTACCTACCGATACGATATCGCCTTGAAAGCTTAGGTAAAGATAATGAAGAAGCTTCTGAATCGTAATACTAACCGGACAACTACCATGATGTTGCTAGGTTTAATGCTCGGACAGTTCAAATTTCGCTCGGACAAATACATGGGGTGACTTTTTAATGTATTTTTAAGCGAGATTTCCATTAAGTTAATTAGGTAATAATAATAACTTGGCAATTGAAAAGTGTTTGTGACAAAGCGACTATTTTAGATAGTCTACTTCCCAATTTTTCAATGCTAGGGCACGTAAACGTTAGAATTCGAATTTTAGGATATTTGTAGTAGTAGTATTGTTAAAAGTGCTTCGATAGCTTAGGTAATTTCGCACATAGGCCTCCACCGGGATCGAACCCGGGACCGGTTTCATTTAAGTCGAACGCGTTGCCCACTTGGCTATCGGGAGCCCTTTAGGATATTTATACATAGGAGTAAAAGTTGCTTGCATTTTGCAAGCTATAGAGTAATTTGTTACCATTTATCTCCCAAAACTATTTCCCAAACATTACTTACGGATAACTCTATTGTGAGCATTAAATTGAATGGGAACGATTATGAACTTACCACAGATACAGGGTGATTCATTGGGGCCTCGACTTTAGTCTTTAGTAAAGAAATCTCGATAAAATCGAGAGAGGAGCATTAGATGACCTAAGTAAGCATTCATGTTGTTTCAAATGCCTATATTGCAAACGTACCATTGCCACCTGGTCCATCGACCAACTTGCAATGATTATTAAATAAATAAATAAATAGCTAAGAAGCTGTCAAAATCCACATGAACTACAAGTAAACATTCAGCTTGCCAAAGAAAAACTTCGCATTTTGGATGACTTATTCCAAGTTTCCCTACGATTTGTAATTAAATGGCACTTCGAGAGACCGAGACTGGAAAGCAAGGTCACTTTAATTTTTTTGCAATGCCTATACATATATTAAAGATCCCTTTCCTCATCATACCGTGTTACAGTCACCTATGTATAAGGCGACTGTTCAAGTAAGTCCGGTGGTTCACCTCAAAGTAATTCCCACCGAGAAAAGGAAGTGGCATGGCTTAGAACCAATGGCCATATTACTTTCTATCGTTGTTATTACGTTTTTTATCTTCGCTTTTGACCATTCCTTGAGTTTAAAGAATAATTCATTTCAGGAAGTGCATCAAATTAAAAATGCGCAACGGCAACGTGTCGTCCGCCGCTATAAAAAAATTGACTATCTGCCTACGTCAAAAAGGAATCGCTTTTCAGCCATCGCAAATGTTTGAGAGGACTGGATGTCTGGGAACGCGCGATAACATGTGCGGAGCAGATGTGTTATCTCCTTAGATAAGGAATTAAAAACATTTAATTTCCCTGGTCCCTGGGATTTAAATCCCTGAAATTCTTTTCACCGACCTTGCGTCGAACCTAGGATCATTTCGGAGCGGTCACTTCAGTACACGGTAGACAATCACTTCCTACATTTGCAGTTTAAATTTCAATTCCTTAGCTTACCTGGAAATTTCCGAAAAATGTCCGTGAAACCGTACAATGCATCCTTAAAGGAAAAATGCCGTTTTTGGGGCCCCCTAGGAACGAACCCACGATATCGAGGATCGATCTTTCAATTTTTCCTTTATGTTAAACTAGGGGTCTTTATATAATAATATTCCTTTGTGTTAAACTAGGGGTATTTACGCAAAAAAAATCGCCGGGTCAATGAGGCTTTCCGTTTAGCTATTATATAGGATAAATAAGGTAATTATACGTACGCCCCCTGCCATTCCCCAATGGCTGCTTGCGACGACCTACGCATCTAAATCAGTACTTTAGTTTTAAGGGAACGCCAAAATTTGAAAATATCATATAGGAGAGATTAAGTAAGGAATAAATATACCGTCTACCATACACCACCCGCCATACAACTACTGCCATACACCGCCTGCCATACACCACCTTCCACACACCGCCTGTCATACATCGCCTGTCGTACACCATGTCCCAACTCCACTGGCTGTTTTCCGCGACGTGCAAATCCCAATCTATCCGTTAGATATTGGGACGACACACCATACACATAACACGACGACAGCATATACATAAATACCATTTAGTGTATTTCAGGTAAACCCCTAGCCATACGCCATTGTTAATGATAATTTGATACGTCGTGCATATAACCAATGTCCACTAGGGGAATAGTGTTTACTACAAGATGTTTTTCTTTTAGCAGGAGTCTAAATCTTATTGGAAAATGCAGAGGAAAAATTTTGGAAATTCGTGCAATGTACAACACGAAAAGTACCCTTTTTGGGACTTTTCATGACGCCTTCCGTTTAACAGAAAATTATAAAAACATTTTCATTAAAAACCCTCGAGATTCAGAAAATCGCGAAACGTAGCTTGTTTGGGGCCTTCTACGTTCAAACCCATGATGCCTAGTAGCGATGTCTCAATTACTCCTTAGAGAGATGGTCTGTGTCTTTCCGCAAAAAAATCGTGTATTTGTCACTCGTGTATTTGTTTCAAGGATAAATCGCATCGGGGAGTAGCTAAAATATTCTCCTAGTTTCCTGTACATTCCTCATGGGGAAATATTTAATCCGCCCTGGCGTCAAACACAGCATCAGTTTTGGAGTTTTTAGGCTTGGAAATGATAAACAGCTACAAATACTACTCATATGCCGAATTCTATCAATTTCGCTTTCCGGCAAGGGGCCCGAAATAAATTTTGAAAATGACGCCCTGTATATCCCTTATGGGCGAAATTTGATGCGTCCTAGCATCGAACTTACGGGCAGTAGTGCAAGAATCTTCCCGGTATACGATAGATTTCTTTAGTTACTAACGGTATCGTGAGTTTCAACGTGCTATCTTAACGGAAAACATCCTTAACGAATTTTTGAAAGTGCTCTCAATGTGTTCAATAACTCAGAGACTCAAGACAATACTGTATGCTTGGAATCATAAGAAGGGACGGAAAATGTAATACTAGGGTGAGAACGGTGGCAGGAGTTACACACCTCAACGATAACATAAGGTTCTTGAAGTGGACGTGGGCTAGGAATGTGGCGAGAGGAAGGTGTACAATCGTTTGACGTTAGTAGTTCTCAACTGGACACCAAGAGATATGAAGTGGCCAAGAAAAAGGCCGAAGGACCGATGGAATGTAGAGATCACGAAAACCAATGGGTTACATGGCACCCGTTTTACAATGACCGGGCAGTATTCAGTACACATTGATAAAGTACACAGCCATCACAGCTATGCAACAAGATGTTCGCAAGAACACTGCCATTTTCAATCTCTTTAAATCAATCCTAAATTCCGGTAAATAGGCACGTGACCTTGAAGTGCACTAAAGATAATTAAGATCCCGAATATTATAATAAAATAATTAGGTAACTTAAGATCAAGGCAAGCAAGCCAAAAATACAAAGAAATTTTAAAAATTCTAAATAAAGAAAAAGAGAAGGCCCATAACCACTCTATGAAAAATATCCTGTCCAATAGAATTAATAGCTATTTTTATAATTATATTCGAAGAAGGAACAGAATTAAAAACGACATAAGCCTATTGAAAGGTTGAAATAGGGAGAATATACTCGTAATAGATGATACTGAAAAAACTGAGGAATTAGGGAAACATTTCACAAGCAACTATACCCATAAAGATGCATTTAACTCTTTCAAGCAAGCAAATGAAGCAGGCAAGCCACTGCCACGTTTCAACGTAAGCTCTAATGATCTAATCAAAAGAATCGGTGCTCTAAAGAACAAAAAGTCGGTAGGTCCAGATAACATACAATGTGAAGCTTTAAAATTAAGCGAACATGCAAAAGTACCATATCTGTGTAGACTATTCACTATTATTCTGAATAATGGCAATATACCGTGTGATTAGAAGACAGCTACAGTCATTCCTATTCATAAAGGGGGAGATAGAAAATTGCTAGATAATTATAGGCCGATTAGTTTAACGAGCGTGATTTGTAAAATATTCGAGAGGATGATAGCGGATTACTTAAGAAGCGTATGGGATAAAGATAACTGGATCAATGATAGTCAGCATGGTTCCTCACGACCATGGTTCTGAATACCAGGCAGAATACTTCCTCCCCTCGCATAAGTAGACTCTGAATATGATTTCATAATTTTATTTGTATTGTATACATTGTGTTATTTTGAGGTATATATTGTGTTGCTTGGTTGATTATGATCTAGGAATGATGTTTATTATATATACGGTTGCCACCGTGGAATAGATTCCTTTTGAGTGATGATAATAATAATAATAATTGAAATCATTTGACTGGTTCATATTGGCAAACGCAACAACCATTTTTAGGCGATTTATTCACTACCTCTGTGACTGCTGCAATCCTAAAATACCGCTATTTCCAACATACACTGTCTTAACTGTACTTATCATCTATTCATTTGTCCAATAATCAGTCAGTATCTTTCCCAACTCACTGCTGTTTTCCAATGAGGCGCCTTTTCCGAGTCAGCTTACGCACAAATAACTTCTTATCTCACATTCATACCACAACTATACATACATACTCATCAACTACATACATACAATACATACAAACATACTCATCAACTGCACATCACAGACAATAGATAAACTTATTAAAGAGCGAATATTTGATTTCTGTATTTACCAATATATAATATAGATTCATTGTCTTAGGATTGTGTCCTTTGGAACACGAAGCAATGATATAAAAACTGTGTCGGAATAACAATAAAAGAAATAACAAAACAAATATTTAGACAAGAAATTGCGATACAGCCTACTCACAAACTGAATGACAATATCCACAACCAATACAAGAATAGCAAAATGCTAGAAAAATAATATAAATATAGAGGAAACAATTCAGGCAACATATGTAACAGAACACATAAACCAGTTAATGCATTGAATAAAATTTCACAGAGTTACAATAATATTTGTTATGCAGAAATTATAACAATTTTCACTTAATGAGTGATCGAANAGAGACCCAAGAATAGAGCCCTGAAGCACACCAAATGGCACTGCAAGAAAAACTGGAGAATTGATCTTCATTTCTTTTTATAACTTGGGTTCTCTGGAATAAGTAAGACCGAAGTTATTGAATAACTGGGAAATACAATCCAAATTTGTACATTTTATAAAGTAGAAGTTCGTAATTTATACAATCAAAAATCTTTTCCACTCTGAGACAGTTAATGGTCGTAAACTTGTCCCATTCTACGAAACGATTAATATTAAAAGATATCCGTAATTTTTAGGACAATTTGTAATGCTGCAATTATATAGATAAATCAATGAACAATAACTTAGAATACATTCATATTTTGAAAATTAAACTTCGAGGGGGTAAATAAATACATATCGGTGCCCATGAGCTTTTTATGTCCTCCCTGTTACGTAGGCCGTTCTGATTCTGAGGAAAAAATCAGAGAAATAAATCCTAGAACAAGTCGTTTCAAATATTCATGTTTTCCGCAAACAATATGCGAAAGTAATTGATTAGGGAAGTAGAGTCATGGTGCATGCATTCTCTACCACACACCGAAATGCGCCCTGCTGGGTACATAAGTATATGTATTAGGATTATACTTGTTTAATTCGAATCAGGTGCAGACGTTCGCTTTTTTCCTATTTTTTCAATCGTTTCAGAATGATGAGTAAACGAGTACTGCGAGATTATGCAAGAAAAATCAAGATGAAGAAGATTATCGATTCAATTGGGCATTTTCGTATATATTTTAGTCGAGATAAAATAGAAATAATCTCTCACGTGATTCATGTACGGAGAACGTAGAACTGAGAGTAAAAAAAGAGTTTGGCGGTGAGGAAGTGCAGTGAGAGGGGACTGACGAAGACACAAGGAAAAAATGTCGCCTCATTTAATTCCTATAAATCCATGGCGCTATGTTGGAAACCGACAGACAAAATTCCTTCTTCCTGTTTGTAGGGAGAAAATAAGTAATTTTCATCACCGACTGCTTTCTGTAACCTGATGCCAAATACGGGGTTACATTAGGTAAATATACACTTCATTAATGGACTCAGGGAAGAAATGCATCATATACTATAGGGTAGTGATGACTTCGGTAGTAGATAGAGTATACTTAGCTACAATTAGATACAAACCAAAAGCTTTCCGTTTCGCTTCGTGTTTAACTGTCTGAAGAAAAAAGCAGCAAAACTGAACCCTTCCCTTTAAGACTCGGCGATTTGTCGTTCGAAGGTATAAGCAGTAGGAAACGTTGCTTGAAAACTCTTTTGAGTTATTTCCTCCACAAATAAGTACGTTCGAATTGCAGATGATTAACACGTAAGTACTGGACAGAATACAACTAGAAACTGAATAAAAAGTGTAACTGAGAAATTCTTCCATCCTGCTGGCATGAGGTTGCGAGTTCACTGGTTTAGATATCAATATTTAATAGGCGGCAGGATTTAGGTAACATTGTGGGTACTATGGACATTCTCTAACGAGTCATATTTCGTACCATTTCCGTATTGGAAACGAGTGGACTCCCTAACCTGAGGTTTACGTGTTCTTGTGTAATAATTTCATTTATTTATTTACTTAACTATCCATATATCGATGCGTTTCTAGCATCGCCTGTCCATCGGACACATATTAACCATTATGAAAATAAAATAACATAATTATGCAAAAATATATAGAGCTCATGCTCGAAATCAAAATAAACTCTCTGCGTTTCAATGTAATTTTTACGAAATAAAACATTGTTTACGACATTTTTAAAGATATATCGGCTGTATCGACCCGTTTGTCAACTCCTTGAAGGATGTTTTTTAATATCATGGATTTTTTACTATGTATTTCCCTGTAGCGAAGCATGACAATAGCAGAATGCATACTTTTGAAGCTTCAAAACTAAAGTTGCCATTTAAGTTGAGTACCGTAAGAGTAGAATGTACTTGGCATCTATCACTTTTTTCCCTAGTGCTTCCAGTGTGGTGGTGGTACATACCGAATCAAAGGGCTGGGCATAGTCCACAAAGCAGAGTACTAGTGGCGAAATTTAGGAAGATTTCCTTATTTATATATCTTTTGGAACCATAATTTAAGCACAAGAAAAAGGGTAGAGGTAACTTTGCACGATAAGGCGTGCACCTAGGAAAAATCCCGAGGAAAAACGATAAGAAAAAATCTGACAGGACCAGGACACGAAACTGGAATCTTCCTGGTCCCGTCAGACTTTTTTCTTGTCCATTTTTTTCGGGATATAATCTAAGCGATCATAACAATTATTTAAGTAATGCCAAAGATTAATAAAGATTACTTTAGAAATATATTTTCTACCACTTGTGGGGTCGGCAGGCGTTTGAAGATTCACCATCACTTTAAATCATTCATTGCTTTCTAATTTCGGTCTGCTTCGTTGCCTTTTTAATGTCGGACCAATAAAAAATACTATTCACGGAAATAAAAACAGAACAATCCTCCATAACATCTCTCTTCTTCTCTCTCTCGGAGATTATCGTTTTTTTTTCGGCAAATATTAAAGAGATACTAATACATCCGCTAGTAGTCTTTCATATATAATTCATATTAAAGACTATCCTCTCATGTTATAATTTCATTCATCGAAATTAGTAATGAGGCCCATTCATTAAAATCTTACGCGACGGAAAACGCTCAAAAAATTTCAGAAGACAACACTAAAAATATAAAGTGGATGCGAATATAACTTTCTCTGAAAAATGTTTTCTGTCGGAATATATCATTCGACATCTTCTATCTTTTTCTTTAGCTTATTATATACATTCGAGAGTACAATTGGTCTGTTTGAATTGATGAAGACAATAGCAATAACCAATTCTCCAAAATAAATAGGCATTGCCAATAATTAAATATAATCGTCAAAATAACTTTGAGCAAAAATATACGAACAGCTGACAAAAGCATCTGCTGTCGGATTTATTTTTGTGTATACACGAGTTTGGAGTTTAATAAAAACTAAACTAGTAATCTCAAAAGAAACGAGTTGAACAAAATGTTACCCTATATAATCATGCGTTCAACCATATAATTCAATAATTTTTATTTATATCTGGTTGGAATTTTATCAAAGGAAGAACGAAAAAAGTGCCAGTTTTCTGGCCCTTTTGTGTTGAGCCCTTGAGTGCTAATTTTGAAATTGTATTTCTCAAAATTTGATTCTTCTAATTGAAACAAAATCTGAATATAACATTAAAATACTCATTCCTCAGGGGAAAAATGTTGTATATTACTTCCGTTACACTATTAAAAGTCTATCGATTTTATAAAACACATTTTTCTCTGAAATGGATGGAAAAAAACGAACTTCGTCTCGTTTTAAAGCTCTCGGAGGGGGCTTTTGCATGTTTTAATTAACTCTAACTACAACTTAGAGATTTATTTTAGACGAATTTACATTTGACAGAGTGAATAACTCAGGGAAAGCAAGAGCAGAGCTTCTTTCGGGGGTTCTAATAATCTTATAAGAAAACGCGTCAACATCGGAAATATTCTGCTTCCAAATTCCCTGGGATTTCTACATACAATTGACTGCGGTGATATCCATGGAGCCGTCAACTCGGAGATAAATTAAATATTTTTTTCTTACTCAATGCACATACATACTCAGAAATAAAAATACCTACCTGCTAAATTGAATAACCTACCGAGGAAATCTAGTTATAGCGTCAATTACAGTTAATTGATATACTTAATGGCATATTATTATAATTACCGTATTTACTCGTGTAAGACGCGCCCTCGTGTATCCCGCGCACCCCCATTTTCAGGATCGTGAGGAAGAAAATTATTTTTTTATCAATTTTTTGCCCTTGAGCCTGCATCATTTTGTCATAACATGAATGCACATTCTTTAATAGAAATTCTGTGCCTAAGTTAAGTGTTGATGTACGTCTTTCTCATGAATTTATTGGGTTACGTATTAATATCGTCACGATACACAGCCTGTTTTATTGTGCACCTTTTTCTCCTAACATCACACAGTAATCACAGTTACAGTAAAACCTAGTCAACACGTACTCGCTTAACACGAATTTCGCTATAACACGAACCCAAATTACGGTCCCGGCATTGCGTCTTATGGAGTTTAATTCGTTTAGCACGAAAATCGGTTAGTACGAAAATCAGTTAGTACGAAACTCGAACAAATATCTCGGTCCCGCACCGAAGATTTCTCGCTTAAAGCGAACCGTCCATTTCCAGTGACGCGCTAAGATTTTTTCCTAAAATTATTGGGCTTATTATAGCCATTGATTGCGGATGGTCCAAATGGTGTCGAAAATTGATAACCTGGAAGTGATTGTCAAAGATATATCCTATACCGCACAGTGCTATATGATACGGCATTCCTATTTTTATCAGTCGTATTTCGCTTACTACTCCTTGAAAGGACTCAAGATTATCTCGCGCCAGCCTACGAGGTACTGCAATCTGAAGAGAACATGATCCTACCAAACTACGATAACTAACTCGAAAACATCCTCGAAGTGTTCTCAAAACAATGCAGATGATCACCTTAATCGAAATTTGTTGACAATTTTTATCGCTACCGTTTACAATACGAATGCCTCAACTCTTCTCAGACCCTCCCCAAAATGAATAGGAGAAGATTTTAGCATAATGCATCCGATATGCTGTTGCGCGTCAGATAAAAACAACAATTATAAAATATTTACCAGGGAAGTACCATCGTGTCAATTGGGAAATTTTTCTTGGTAACGAGGATATGATAAGCAAAATTGAAGTTATCGAGTCTGTTAGAGGACTTTCAGTGAGTCCACGACTATTATTCAGGTCGGAGGTCTCTCTCTTGTGGTGAAGGAGAGGCATTCTTTTTTCATCAGTAGTCTTACATAATTTCGAGCGTTTCTTACACAAAAGGAGCAAACGTGTGCAAAGTAGTATTAATCTCCAAACAAAGCTCAGGATTTTGGATGAAGTGGAACGCGGAGCTTGTAGTAGAACTCAGATTGCTCATTAGTTTGGTATTCCGAAATCAACACTATAGTAAAGTTAGGATATATGCAGACGATACGGTAAATTACAGGGAAATAGAAAGTAAAGAGGATAGACTAACTCTGTCGAATGATTTAGGTAACATTATGAAATGGTGCGATGATTGGCAATTACAGCTAAATGTAGACAAATGTTCAGTAGTTAACTTCCTCGAAACAAAATCTATTATTAAAGATTATCCGTACAGTCTCCGTGGGATAAACTTATAAACAGCAGAGTCAGTGAATTATCTTGGAGTAACTCTCACGAATAACTTAACATGGAGTACTCACATCCATAATATATGCAGAAAAGCACTTAAAAATCTCGGCTTCGTAAAGAGAATAGTCGGTCGGAGCGACGAAAAAGTTCGCGAGCGATGTTATCTTGCGTTAGTCAGACCTCATCTTGAGTATGCGTGTAGTGTATGGGACTCTGCCGATTGGTGTTGTATTCGGGAATTGGAAAAGGTGCAGCGAAAGGCGATACGTTTTGTGAAGAATTGCTACGATAAATCAGTGAGCGTCACTCAGATGCTCCAGGATGCAAAATGGGAATCTTTGGAAGTTAGAAGATTTCAACAAAGGATCAATTTACTGGATGAATTCAGAGAAAGCACGTTCAGAGATGATGTAGCTGATATAATGCGTTCACCATGCTACATAGGCCGTTCTGATAATGCGAGAAAGATCAGAGAAATAGATGCCAGAACAAATAGATTCAAGAACTCATTTTTTCCGCGAACGATACGCGAAAATAATCGATTAAGGAAATACAGTCATGATGCATGCACCCCCTGCCACACGCCGAAAGGCGGCTTGCAGGGTACAAACATAGACATAGACATCAACACTCTCTACAATAATAAAGAATCAAGAAAAAATACAACAAGCCGCTGCGTCGGGCAGTATAGGACACAAAGCTTAGCGATTACGCCTATCTCGTCATCAAGATGTCGAAGATTGAGATCGAGGAAGAATAGGTGAAGTGATTTAAACATGAGGTCAGTAGATATACCATTGAGTGGACCCATTCTGCAGGAAAAGGCAAATTCAATTGCTTCAAACCTTGGGATTAATGACTTCAACTGCTCTACTGGTTGGTTGTGGCGTTTCCAGAAACATCACGGGATATTCTCTCAAGTGATATGAGGAGAGGGTAATAAAGTGCACGAACCAGATGCAAATGAACGGCTTCTACATTTCAAGGACCTCCAGGAAAAGTATGACCCACGGAACATTTTCAACATGGATGAGACAGGGATGTTTTATAATCCTTTGCCAAACCGCTCTTTAAATATGAAGGAAGAAAAATGCCATGGAGGCGCTCGTAGCAAGCAGAGATTAACCGTTGCTCTCACCTGTAATTCGGATGGGAGTGAGAAGATTCTAGTTTGGGTGATAGGAAAATCCCGGAGCCCACGCTGTTTTAAACACATTGACCAATCTAAGCTGCCCTGTGACTTTTCACACCACAAGAAGGCGTGGATCGACGGAATAGCACTCCGACAGTGGCTCTTGAAATTGAATCGCCGTATGAAAGTACAGAATCGGCAGGTCCTGCTGACAATGGATAATTGTGCAGCGCATAACTTAGGCAAATTGCAGCTCAGCCATGTGAAAGTTTGTCTTCTTCCCGGCAAACACGACGACCCGCCTTCAGCCCCCAGATCAGCGTATTATTGCCCTCATGGAAAAAGAATTCCGCATCCGCTTGGTGCGAGCTGTAATCTGCGCTGTGGAAAGTAAAAATACTACGAAATGGACGGTCTTAGATGCGATCAGAGCGAACACAGCGGCTTGGGAATCTGTTCCTGAGGAGCATATCAAAAGTTGCTTCGACAGAGCATGGACCCGCTCGGAGGAGGATCCAACCGACGAAGGAGCGCGGTGTAGGACGCACGGAGCTCTTAACCGGTAGGGAGCACTGTATGTACAGTGAGCCCTACCTGTAGGTGGGGTTCACTATACAGTGAGCCTCGCGTTCACTGAATCTAGGTAGCGATCACTTAACATAAAGAATACCCAGCGGTACAAGTCGCGCGCACCTCAGCCCCACGTTTTCTACGGGTTTCTACTCTGCACTAGACTATGTAGTTAACACAGACGAAATAAGTTTTATGTTACAAATATATTTTATGAATTATAAACATTTCCATAAATATTTGTTTCAAACATTCGTTTATGGTATTTTCAATTAAGATAGGACGTTGAAATTTACGGAGTCGTTAGAAGATGCAGTTTCCTATCGTATGGCGTAAAGATATTTGTCCTAGTGGCCCCAGGTTCGATGCTGGGTCAATTCGTATAACCGAACATTCAAAAATTCGTTTAGGATATTTTCCCTTAAGATAGAGAGTTGAATTTCATGACATAGATAGAAGATATAGATTTCTATCGTATGCCGTAAAGATGTTTGCCTTAGTGGTCACAAGTTTGATGCTAGGACGCATCTAATTGCGCCCATAAGGGATATACAAGAAGTCTTTTTTTAAATTTCTTTCTGGACACTTACCGAAAAGCGAAACTGCTATAATTCGGCAAATGAAGAGTATTTGTGGTTGTGTTTCATATCCAAGCCTAAGAACTGCTAAACCGATACTTGGTTCGACACCAGGGCGGATTAAGTATTTCTCCGTAAGAAATGTACAAGAAACTCAGATAATAATTTGAGGTACTTCCCGATATGATTTCTTCATCAAACCCAAACGATTGCTACTAGATAAATTTTATAACCGTAATATAATGGAATTCTACCGTAAGTTTACTTGGTTTTGATGACAGGACGTATCAACTTTCTACCATTAGGTTTACCCGGAGTGGTTTTTAAAAATTGTTTTCAAGACGCTTTCCGAAAAAAAATTCCTAAAATTCGGAAATTTGAGAGAAGTAATGAGTCTAGCTCATATATAAATTTAAGAACTTCTAAAATGAAATTCTAATTTAAATCACTGGTTCTAAGCCAGTGCACGTTAATTACTCCATAAGGAATGTACAGACATTTCGGATAATATTTTGAGCTAATTCCAGTTTCGATTTTGCCTTGATAATTGATTGTTTGTTTATTGAGCAGCAGCTAAGCCGTTATAGAATTGGAATCTACCGCAAATGCATTTGCGTATGGCAGTGGGTGTAATAATCTTCCCTTTTAGCTGTGCGTGGCATGCGGTATACTGCAGGCGGTGTGTGGCAGGCGCTGTATGGCAGATGGTGTAGGCAGGTGATCTGTTCAAAATGACATCCAACTAAAATATTTGCAGCAAAATGGGGCGCGGCTTAAATGAAAATCTGGAGGATTCGTGTAAGCCGCGCACCCCCATTTTTTCACCGGCATTTCCGGAAAAAAGGTGCGCGGCTTACACGAGTAAATACGGCAATGGCGAATCCTAATAAAAGTTTGTATGGCGCATCTCAAATATTAAATAATTGACGCATGAACAGTAAAAGGTTTGTTATCCCTCATGTGATCCTATTTACTGTAGCAAAGATCCGATTCTGTAATCTCAAAATGCTGCATAAATCTTATCTTTGGATAAATTGCGCTAGGTATTAAAATAAATTATCGTAATTTATGAAATTAAAATTCTCTCTATTCTTTTCTAAAGGCTCATTCCTTAAATTTTAACGCATTCATTTGGACAGAATATCAACGAATGGAACGGATATCAACGTTCGATATTGGTAACGAATTACTTTGTTCACTCTTTTATCCAAGACAAGAAAACTCTATTGAGAAAGAAATAAGTTAGGTAGGTAAATATTTAGTAGGCAAAAAGTATTAGAACAGGTAAACGAGTAGAAATTAAAAAGATGAAACGCTTGAAGTTAAGATATCACTGAGCCCTTTCCAAATGTAAGAATTAGGAAGGAATTGTATATATTTATAATTTATAAAGACATATATAATGAAATAAATTCGAAAAGGAAATAAGAGACTAAAATATCGCTGTAAAACATGTTTACCTATCAATCTTTAAATTTTCATTAAAGTACATTTCGTACTTTTCCCGCTTTCCTCCTTCGAAAGAGTGATGTTTATTTAGATCTTCACCTCTCCAAAATCGATTTCAAATAAATGAAACTACAAATATAAGAAGAGGGGTTGAAAATAACCACTGCAATAATGTTGTATGGTTATCCAAAGCACTTGGACCTTCTGTTCTCAAACGACATCAACGTACGTTGAATTCTCGATTTAACTCACTAATAAGGGTAATTGTAAAGAAGGAATATTTTTCTTTCGAACGTTTGAGGAAAAATATCACGGAATGATTCATAATTCTGCATAGGATTTCAGTGGGGGGACCATCCTCTTTGAAGAATAGAGACTGCTTTGGAGCTCCTTTACTTCAATTCACACCGCCTCTACTCAAATTCTAATAAAGAGACCCAGAAAACTTCCAGTTATCATTGTAAATAAAAATCCGCGAACGAATGGCTGTTCTTAAGTCAGTTTCCATTTTTCTTTTGGAGACAGAAATACTCGTCCTTGAACTACCAATAGATCGTTCGAATGGAATGTTATCGACTTAAAAAGTATTCCTATTTCTAGACTGTATGAAAATTTGCCAAAGTTTTCTTTTTGGCTCAGATTTTGCAGAGTATCGAGGAAGGAGATTTGAAAATAAAAAATGCCGCCTCCGTCATTTATTTTTAAAACATAATTTGCCAATGGCATTCTTCCACCATATATCCATCGCCAGGAAAAAGAAGCACTAAACCGAAGAAAAAATAATTCTCTAGCCAGAAAGAAAAAAAGAAACGGAATGAAAAGATAATAATTATGAGTTGGTGTGGCTGGCAATCAAAGCAAGAGCAGGTCGGCACATCTTGCCAATTTAAAGGGGTCCGCAGAAGGTCACAAAGAACTATTCCAAAGTCTGAGTTTCTCCTTTTTATGGATAATAAATGTGTCTTTCACCTCGAATGGAGAATAAAAGGAACGACTAAGTCTTGACTGAGTGTTTTCCTAAATCCCGAATTATGGACCTATTTATGAGGGCACCACGGAGAGGGGTTAGCACAGCTGATAGGCAGCCTCCTTCTCCGCGAATAAACAATTCGATGCTTCGTGAAACATCAAGTGTTAAATTTCCCATTCCTCGAACTTTGATTCCATGAGGAGTAACATGTACTTCCAAATGAGATCAATCCATCGACGAAAGGACAATCCGTCGAAGGAAATTAACCCTTATACTATTACAATTAGGTGGAATCTAATAATTTCTTACCATCGTTTTATAAATTTACATTATATATATATATATTATAGACTATAATTGGGTGAATTGTCGATCACATGGATAAATGCTTAGTGCGCTGGCATCTTCTTTGTTTCGATTAACGGTTATCGGGCTTTCCTGACGTGGGGTTTTGTGTTCTTCATTTGTGTTTGGCATATTTCAAATCATAAAATATTTAACTACCTTTGTTGTAGACTGTGAAATGATTTAATTCGATCATGTCTGTGCCATGTTTTGATGCCATTACTTAAGCGCTAAAGCGTGTGATTTTGGCATAAAAATGCAGTGAAATCACGTTAAATATTTAAAGGTATTTTTCTGAGAGTTAAGCTCGGGAGATAAAAAAGATGTGAAGCTGTAAGAGGCTTGTTAGTTCTCGAGACCTTTGAACTCCGTATAAGTTGAGCATCATTTCTTCAATCACACTGACTTGAACAATGACTCCCATTTATCACTCATAAGTTGCTGCACCAGATTTGGGGATAAAGATACGCTGAAAACTTCTATTCGATATTCGAGGTCGTTAAACCTGCAATACACGTACGCAATTGTTACAAAATCGTTCTACTACCAAACTGTAGAATCTGAATATCAAAGTAATGCAAGTTCACAACTGAAGCAGATAGACGATTTGGTATGCCATGAAATTGCATCTTATGAAACTATTTCTACATTGGTTACATCATTGTAAAGACAGAACACTCGCAGCGATTATTTTACGTCCCGTTAGACATACAAATATATAAAGGAATCTTGAAGACAGTGATTTCGCAGAGAAATTTATATTTTCCTCCGAATAATCGGAGAGAGAATAATTAAAAATACCTTTTTGAATTACTTCCATCAGTAAAGTCGCATTTAGGAAGAAGATTATACGATACCGAGCTTAATACAGATCTCTATTTTGCAGGAAAACATTCTCAAATATCAGATTTCTTTAACCATATTGAATGCGTAAACAGTGTTGATCGAAGATTACAGGTTTATAAAAAGGTCCTACGATGAAATGAGCTTTTTTATTCATCATTTATTTATTATGTTATTATATTTATTTTTATAATATTA
>KZ308989.1:248180-259099 GCA_000376725.2 Ladona fulva
TATAATATAAATAGGAGAAACGGACATGAAAAGTCTGACAGGACCGCGATAGTCTCCCAAACGGCATTGAGAAATCTTCTGGCTCAATGGTCAGAGCATTCGCCAGAAAGACCTGGGTTCGTGTCCCGGTCCTGTCACACATTCTTCATATCTGTCTCTCCTTGGGATCACTCTCAACCGCACGACTTTTCGTGTAATAGTATCTTTATCCCTTTCCTGATGTGTTAGATTTTTTGATTTACGTTTTTAGGAATTTCACTGTTTTTGCGTTAGGATAGTGAGGCTAGTCAGTTAGAAAGAATACATGAATTACATTTTAGCATCCGTAAATTACTCGAAAACATCGGAGAGGGTAATATATAAAATATAAATTGGAGTCTATGATATACTACGGATTTAATTCCAGATAGCGTAATGCAATGAGAAGGAGAGGAAGATTTAATGAACTGATACATGTGGTGTAGTAATTAAACATAGTTGGGGTCGCAAGGGAATCCATACGAGAGTGGAGGATATCGAAGGAAAGAGGACAATCAACTTCGAGCCCAACCCTAATTCCGATTTAACGATAGAGAGAGAAAACGACAAGTATATTATTCACATAAATAATAGGGCGTGCCGCTGATTGAAAAGTATTGGACGTTATTTGAGCGTCTGCGGGAAGGGAAAGAAGGGGACGGCCGAGTATCGACTCCTTGTCACTTGTAATCGATTCCACAGATCTCTTCCACATCCGCCTCACACTCTTTTCCAAGAAATGATGGCTCGCCTTTTCAATTTCAGAACCCTCTGAGCAAAAATATAAAGAGGACACTCGTAAAATATCCTTGGAAGAATCATTTATAGTTCATATCGGAAAGGGGTCGAAGGGGAGCCTGTTTTTGAGGAGCTATGGCCGCTCTCCGTAATTAATCGGGTTTGTCGTCCCCATCTCCAGCCGAGCGCCTTCGTGACGCGTTATGGAATTGAAATGCCATGTCCCGAGCCGATCTACAGGCCAACTTCATCACGACCGGAGTCGTTACTTCGCCGATAAAACCGTATTAAAAGAGAGTTCATGCTTTACGATCCTAACTTCACCCGTCAACTAATTTTCCACCTAACGTCCGCGACGTGGTCGTACTATATGACTTATACTCGCTCCCCCATCGCCCTTCTGCTCCCCCTCACCGAGAGCTTTTCCTGCAAAAATCCTTATCGCTGAGAGTATCTCATTGATGGAACGCAAGAAAGGTCGCTTCGTGAGTTTCGCCATTCGCCACACCGAATAACTGTTAGAATTTTAAGAGATGTAAATATATTTCGGTATTATTTTTCGATTAATGCGTTTCTGTTAAGTTGAGAGCCAGCAGGTTGGTTGGACCCACATTCCTTCCGCCATTAGCTGCAAAATCTTTGGAGAGAGAATGAGGCAAAATGAGGAATGAACTTTCCTCACTAATAAAGAATGACTATCACTTTAGTGCGAAGATTTTGATGAAAATTTTTTGTGGTAGAGAAGGAATTGGATAAAGTGTAACGGGGTTCGAGTGGATGGGCTTTAGTTTCGCTGGAACAAATTACTGAAAATCGGTAATCGACAACCCCGCAACACAACACAGTTCCAGCCGAATGGCTGGGGAATTTCCCTGTGTTTGCATGTTTTTCTTCGTCTTACATCCATTTCCTGTGTCTATATATTTTCCTCGCCGCTTGGGCAATGTGTCCATTCTTTTATTTAATATTTGATCGGATAACCTTATTTCAAACAAATTGTAAGTCAGAAAGCTATAAGCGAAAAGAGCCCACATAAGATCTTCACAGATCACCGTCTTGGTAAATTTAAAAACCACGCGTACGTCTATTTTATTATTTTTTCCCAATTTGAATTTTAGAGCTTCGTTTAGGCGCAGATGTATTAAAATATCAAACGTTCTTTTCAATTCAATTCAATGAAAGGGTATATATTTGTAAACTGAAGGAATGGTTATTTTTACAAAACGACACAGAAGTTTATTTAAAGTAACTATATTCCTTTTTCTTATTTTGTTTTACTTTCTTCGTTTATATTGTATCTTCTCACTATATTTTCTTTGTATATATTCATTTCCTNGTAATGGCAATCCCAAGAAAAGCTTTCTTCTGGGATTTCACTACTTGTATCTGTTAAGCATGTGTCTTTTATGAAAGTGAAATAAATAAATATTATTATTAATTAACTATCCCCCATAAGATGCATGCGTCCTGTTTTATGACCTCATCTTCTCAATATTTTGAAACCGAGTTTATTTCGATAATATCAGCCAATTATTCAGCCAGAAGGCCACTTCGATCCCTCGACCATTATCTACCAACAGCTTTAGAGGGATAATGAGAGTTACAGGACAAGATGAGGAGTGAGGTTATTTGCCCCTCCTTTTTTCACTGAGCCAGAATGCTATGAGTGGAACAATTTAGCTTTGGAGCAGCAAAATGGCCGATAAGAGTTTTAAAGTTTTCCATAAGGAGTTACCAAAAGGTATGCCATTATTCAGTAACACTCATAGCGCAATAAATTCCCCATTTCCAGTAATCCACAAGACTAAGTACATTCACCTCTACCTAATATAAAAATACAGGTGAAAAATTTTATATTTATCAAGTTATGGTACGGGAAAAATTTGCTGTTGAAAATTAACTTCATCATTACGACAGAAAATGATGATGATGGCGACGTAGCCGTCCTCTAATATAATTTAAAGTGTGGAAATTTACAGTTTATTTTATTTTCTTATAATGTCGTTCCGCCAAGCCGGCCTGATATGATAGAATTTATTAATCATTACGTTTTATTATTAAGACACATTATTATGTATTATTAACATGTGAACGTCCTTTTTATCCATACTTTGAATTTCCTTTCGATCGAATCAAATCAAGTTGGCATTAAATTGTAAATTAATGCCGTCTCGTATTCTTATAAAAAGTAACCTCACGGGAACTGAGTAACTTCAGTAGTAATAATTAGAAGAAGCGTTCGAACAACAAAGATATTTTCCTATTTTCATACGCTTTATAACTTTCACAATTTGTATCTGGCGTACTATGAAAAGCAGAAAACAATAACTATCTACTCAATAAAATACTTCGCAACAATCGGCATAGGTGGTAATGAAAAAGAAAATGGTTTCCCGTAATGAAGAAGACGCTAAGCCAAAGGAAGGTCTGTTTGCGTATGGCACTTGCGAAATGTTCGTCCGTAACTTTATTCCATCATAGCTAATGACTCGAGCGAGACAAGATTTGCGACTCACTCGTATGCATCACACATAATTCTACTTAATCGCAGAAGTAACCGCCAAAGATATTAAAAGAAATAGTAATTTTTGGCTTAAAAACTGTTTGTTTTTAGTCTCACTTGACCACGGTGGCCGTTTGATCCTCAGCCTGTCTAGTAAATATTTTTAATTTATCTCCGTTTTTGAATAAGTTCCTAAATTAATCATTTCAGCGTACAAAGAAGAGATTTTTTTTAATGAATGCGAGACCCTTAGATGTACCTCTCCAGAGATTAACGCTAACATTAAATTCCTTCTAAAATTACGATTACGAAAATTTTTTAGCTCCATTTTGTTTTACATTCTGAATCATACACTCATAAATCACGTTGAGGAAATCTGACAAAATTCTAATTTTTTGACGAAACTAGACAAATTTACCAAATTCAAGATGCTCAGTAAACACACGTCGGAATGTATGGGAATATAAATTTAGGAAAATGAAAGTTTGAAAGGATTTACCATCAATGCTCTTCTATTAGAATAAAATTCAGGAATATGAACTTCAGTCTTTATAAATTCCTTGGACAACCATGAATAGTGGTATTCTTAGGATAATTGTCTTGCACTTACATTTCTTCTCTTAATATTTTGACTGAGTGAGAAAAGCAAGGGAAAAATACATTACCCCTAATATTGCCTGGTAATCCTCATCCTCTCTCCAAAGCTGTTGCCAGCTAATGGTGAAGGGGATGAGAATCTAACCAGGGTTCTGGTTTATAACTTTTGACAAGCTCAAGATCTACTTTATTTATTTCTCGTGATGAATAATCATCGAAATATGTGATGCTATGCTCGTAAGATATTCGTCAGTCAAACGTCATTTACTTATTGCTTATTCAGATAGATGTGCGACGTTAAGCATGTTATTCTACAATTTCTTACAACCCTCTGTTTCGGTTCAAGCTGACCCTAAAAGACGAGGAGAAATATTTTATCGCTCAAATTTATCGGGAGATCATCTGAGAGATTTCTCTCCCACAAATTCCATTCGCACAAAAAGAAACGAGACCCCAAAAGTAAACGTAAACATAACGAAACGTCACGCGATCTAATTTGTCCTTCATGAAAGTTCTTTACGTTTTTCTTTAAAACGTTCCAATTTCGAATATCACTTAACTTACGAGTCTAAAAAACGCCGCCTCGGAAATTATTCTAGTTTAATCCGTTGTGTCCGTTGTAGCAGCCCATCGCCATCCACTTTCACGAGTTAACCCACCAAATGAAGTAACTGCTCATTGAGTATCAAAATGCTATATTCTTACGCTCACCCAGCTCAGGAACTTTGTATCGCAGGATTCCTTCACTCGATTCCCCTTTTCTGTCCGCACAATGTCAATGAGTAAAAAACGAGCCCTGAACTCATCGAAAGCGTTCTGTGATTTAAAAATAGCGAATAGCGTGGAATACTAAACAGTTGCTCCTAACTTATGCCTAAACCTTTTGGCCCCTATTCCTATCAGAGGTAGCTTCCACATTGTCACAGCCACGAGCAAGACTTACAGGAAAGATATACTCGTATTCACCTCTATCTTTCTATCTCTGTGTTATTCATCTCTGTCTTTATTAAGTGACAAATGAAGAAAACATCATTCATGAAAGAATGATAGCAGGAACTGTAGAGCATATAAGGACATTTTAATTGATGCTTTCAGATTACAAAGCATTTTCGAAGATAAAAATCATAAGTAAACTATTTCTAAGAAAGCGCTAAAACTGGTAGAAGTGGCTATAATATAGAGCGGTATTGTTCGAAATAATCTTCAGCCTATACACACGAGTTGACAGATTCATTGCAAACGGAGTTAGAGCAGATGTCTACGAATTATATTATTGTTGAAGTGCCGTTTTTTATTAGCAGAATATTTTCTGCGAGTATGAAAAAGATAAATAACAGATTCAGGCGCGAAATCCAGTAAGGGAGAATCCCTAACCAAGAAAAGATTGATGTTGGATTGGTCGTATCGTTTCAACATTGTATTGATTGCTTCTCGAGACAGCATCATCTTCCTCCGTTGTGTAGCGGTTGGATATATAAATTCACCACAATTCTCGATGAGCAATAGTAAATCCCCATCGCTCCCGAGACCGCTTGGTTGACACCAACGCGTTACCCACTCTCCTATCTACGGATTAACTATTTCTCTCCTGACCATTTTCATCCTTAACCTTATGATTAAGCTGATCGTAGTTTCTTTACTCGCTGAAATTTAGACGTAAAGGACACCTCTGAAGTCTGAATATTTATGCAGAGAATTTACGTAATTTATCGGGAAAGTGACAATTTCTTTTTAATTTCTTCTTTTTTAAATGATGAAATGCCGATAATTTATCGCGGGAAAACGTAAACATTGATTATCTTTATCCCTCTTACATTGTGGACTAAAAAGTTGTTTTTTCAATATTACAACAATGTAATTACACCTTATGATACTACATTTGTATTTTTCTTAAAACTATCAAAGCAGCTTTAAGTCATCTGACACGCTCGTCTTTTCTCATAACTTCACCTTAATAAATCCACAGTTTGTAAATTTAGTTCACGAACGGGTTATTTTATCAATAATTTTAACTATGTGAACCCATGAAAAATCTTTTCGTAACTAAGGAATTGCTTAAATGCCATCAGTTTGTTCTCAACTCCATCTAAAATTTTTTCCATATCCATTTTACGCATTTCCATTCGTAAGCGAATTATCCTACCAAATTTTACACAAAACCTACACTAACATTATTTTAAATAAAATCAATATGATCAGGCGTAACTTTGTGGAAAGCCATTATAATAAGTTGAGAGACTTGGTAATTTTCCACTGATTTTTATTTAAACGACCGGTTTCGTAAGGAGTTCTTACATCTTCGGGTGATACCTGAATTCAGGGATCACCTGAAGATGTAAGAACTCCTTACGAAACCGGTCGTTTAAATAAAAATCAGTGGAAAATTACCAAGTCTCTCAACTTATTATTATTAACATTATTTTAATTTGTTTTTTAGAACCACAATAGAGATATTGATCGATTCGCTCTTTATATAACGCTAAATAGGTCGTTAGGATATTATTGGATTTGAGATGTCTTATTAAGCTGCATTTTTGTGAGAAATTGAATCCATGAAAAAGCTTTCCGAATGAGCAGAAATTTAAGTTCCAAAATGTTATCGTTCGTAAAAAGTATTTTTTATTGTTACGTCTGAAGGATAAAGAATATCCAAAAGATCAAAGAAATTCTTGAACTACTTTAGGTAGCTTTTATTTTTAGCTATATCACACCAAACTATTACTTTATTATTAATGTTTTTCAAATTAATGACCAATAATCTCTTTCCAGCGTTCGACTTTTCGAAGGCGAATTTAATAAACTAACGCTTAGGAATATATCTGAAAGAGCTCATATTCAATCTTAGCTAGTATATAATTGCATTCGAAAGAAATCAAAACAAAGGGAATAAAAGGGCAACTCATTCTTTGAACCGACTTCTTCACTTCTCATTTAAAACGTCAATGGAAGGGAATCTAAACATTTAATGCAAGATATGCCTTTTTCGACGGAATTTTGCTCCTCGTCAAAGAAATAAGCATTTAACCATAAAATTAAATAAATTTACTATAACCTTAGTGCATTACTTTGCAAGTTATCGAAAAAATGTCTAATATTTAAAAATATAGCATACAAAATATTCTGTTTATCAATTTACTTTACCAGATAATAACAGAAAACTTATCAGAAGACATCGAAAAACCATACGATATTAACGTGCATTGAAAATATGGGGATAGAGACTTCGATGTCTCACAAAATGTTGAAAAGTAAACACTTATATCTATCCTGGTGACATTGAGCCAGGAAATCAAGCTCATGGCTACAAATTACATAACATAAACTTATTCCCAAAACTATACCTTCAAGCAAAGAAATTCAAGCAAGACAATTCAGACTGATTTCAGACTCTGATATTCAGACTGATACTCTATAGGTATCTATTGATATAGTATATACCCGAATGACAATGATAATGATGGTATTCAATAGTTTTCTGCCATTCAGTAGGTTCACGTTCCTTAACATTTCCAAATCAAAACCATTCCTTTCGTTTCTTGATAATTTACCCCACCTTTAATGTCCTCAAACATATTTTGCCTTTGTCTTACATTCTTCAGCAATCCCTCTCCTCTCAATATTTGACGCATCAATTTTCTCTCTTTATGCTTAATTACTTCTATTAAAGCACTCTCCTCCCAAACCATATATAGCAATTTTGCATTTGTTTTTATATCCATTCGACTTACTTTTTCCATTCTACGCAACGTCCACATATCGAAGTCCTCCGATCTTTTGATGGTAGTAGTATTATTAAAATTGCTTCGACGGTCATTCCGCACGTAGCCTCCCACCGGGATTCGAACCCGGGACAGCTTTCATTTAAGTCGATCCAATCTTTTGGTGTCCTCTTTTCTCAATGTCGACGTTTTACACCCAAATAGCAACGCACTCCAAACAAGGATTTTACCAATATTTTCCCGATTCCTTTATCAAGACCTCTAATCATCAGTTCCCTTCGCTTCATGAAAGCTTCCTTGGCTAATGCCATTCTATATCTACATCTACATGAATACTCTGCAAACCGCCTCTCGGCTTGAGGCAGGGGGTGTAAATACCAAGCGTTCGAGTCGCCATTTTAGCTTATTGTTGTCGCGTATCGTTCGCGGAAAGAATGAGTCCCTAAAACGACTTGTCCTTGCATCTATTTCTCTAATTTTACGCTCATTGTCGGATCGGCCAAAGTAACAGAAGGGGGTCGCATAATACCGACTACATCTTCCGCAAATGTACATACTTTCTCTGATTGTATCAAGCAATATCAGCGTAGCTTCTAATCTCCTTTCTTTCAAGGATTCCCAACCTGCGTCGGAGAGCATTTGCGTAACGCTTGCTTTTCTATCGCAGCACTTAATAAAAAATCGTATCGCCCTGCGCTACTCTTTCTCGAATTCGCGAGCATACGTTTTAGCCGCTGGGTCCCATATGCTAGCCGCATATTCCAGATGGGATCTGACAAAGGTGAAATAATGTTCTATACTTTTCCAAACCGTAGTAAATTAAAAAATCTATCATGAATAAATAAGGATGCAATATTTTTACAGTGAACACAATCAGTTGCCATTGCTAAGCAGTTGCACGGCATCTTTGATTTATTTGCCGTATTAAGAGCCGAGTTCTCTCTCATCTTGAGTTATTCTCACTCTCATTTCAAAATCTTTTTACCGAGTTTATGCTTTGGCCTCCGCTGCTAAATGTCCCTTGGAATCCATTCCATCACATTCCGAGTCCAACCCTGATCATATCTGCTGGCAATGGCCCACGCTCATTTTAATACTTCTTTATAATGAACCTCCTGTCTTCAGTCTGATCCATAATTTTACTTTTTTCATCTGGTTAATCATACATTCATACTTACGTAGCATTTACATATTATATTTTAATATATGAATATATGAACTTGTGTAGCAATTACATATATAGTTCCCTACCATCGATCAAACTGTAGTTTCATATTTTGACCTTCATAGCGATTTCTATCTTCAAAAAATGATAAATGAATTAAACAGTTCCAATTTCATAAGATAAAAATACCTTCCGTATAACATATATACAGGAAAGCCGTTTAAATCTTCTTCGCTTCGTTTACTTTAATATAATGGTATGGCATTCGTATGTTTCCATGCTTTTTCAGGAAAGAAAAAAATGTAAAACTATTAATCTTACAGAGAGTGCCAAGTGTCGGCAGCGTAGATTTCGATAAAAATTGTTATTTGAATGGACTATGAGACTAGAATAACGAATTATCCCCCAAATAATGTTTCACGAGTAAAAGTTTTCTCAGAAAATGGCAATAATGCATTACAATAAACTTAAAAACGTGAACGTCGAACTGAAAATAAGAATTCACAGCCTAAACCACTGACATGATAAACTTGATGATTTTATGGCGTACAGGGGCCGTTAACCAGACACCAGAAAACATTAGAAATCTGACACAGTTAGTATGGGTTCGATTCCAGGAAATCCCAACGGCGCGATTATTCCCAGAGGAAAGCATCGTGCCGGTTTGCAAGTATACTTTTGATGCGCTTCCTGGAAAGATAAAGAATTCTAACCAAAGGTATTGCTAGAGGGCGTGACTAACGTTAAAGGACATCCACCGGAAAATGTTTCGACAATAGACGGCTACCAATATCTCTCATATGAAATACACTGAAGTGTTTCTTAAAATTATTTGATGCCTTTCCCGAGATGACTGGCATATAATAATTCTAAAAAACCTGACTGTGAAATGATAATGTTAACGGCATTAATTAGCCCCAAATAGCACGTCACCTGAATTATGCGTCTACTGGATGGGACCGTGATGAAAAAAGTTCTCGGGAATTAGAAAAAGTACAGCGAAAGGCGATACGTTTCGTAAATAATTGTTACTACAAGTCATTGAGTGTTACGCAAATGCTTCAGGACGCGGGATGGGAATATTTAGAAGATAGAAGGCTTAAATAAAGGATAAATCTACTTTATAAACTTAGAGAAAGCACGTTAAAAGATGATGTAGCTGACATAATGCGTCCCCCATGTTATATAGGCCGTTCTGATACTGCGAGGAAAATCAGAGAAATAGATGCTAGAACAAATCGTTTAAAAAATTCTTTTTTTCCGCAAACGATACGCGAAACCAATCGATTGGTGAAGTAGAGTCATAGTGCTTGCACCCCCTGCCACACGCCGAAAGGTGGCTTGCAGGGTACTTATGTAGATGATTTGATGAAAAGTAAGGAATATTATTTATGTAAGGATTTGATGAAAACCTGTTACAAATGATCTCCCAGTTGAAATACGTGGGAAACTTGAAACGTAAAACTGTGAAGCGTGCTACGTCAGAGCATAGCAAGGTTGAGGCCCTTTCGGAAGGAAAGTAAGAAGGCCTCGAAGCCCTCAGTGAAAGTTTAGGAGGTCCATTTTCGGGGCCACAGTATGTGAAATTTGATTCTCTTCGCAATCGTCTTGGGATAGCGAATTAATTTACTGGACAAAAATTACGATAAATGCCGAAGAAACGAGCAAAATATTGAGAAGAATTTTCCCTTCGTTTTAAAATCGATTAAAATATGATTAATGCTCTCAGATTACGTTGAATCTGCTTATAATACCTTAAGTTCGCTTATATTACGTTGTATTCGCTTACAATACCTTGAGTTCGCTTAAATTACGTTAAATGAGCTTAGATTTCGCTGAATTTGCTCTTAGGATATGACGAGTTTCCTAGGAGTACATTTAGCTCCCTTATAATACATTGAATGCGCTTACAATACCTTAACTTCGATTGGATTACGTGGAATGCGCTTACTTTACGTTGGATGCGCTTAGTTTAGGTTAAATGCGCTTACGATACATCAACTTTGCTTACTTTACGTTGGATGCACTTACAATACCTCAAGTACGGTTAGGTAAGGTAGAATATTTCATACTATTCAGGGACCTTACGAGGATTTCCGGTTACAACCACGATAGACCATTCTTGGGTCCCTTCGGACTTAGCAATAGTTTGGTTATTTTCTTTATATATATATATATA
>KZ308989.1:259109-278177 GCA_000376725.2 Ladona fulva
TATATAAAATATTCTGTTATCTAAGAAAATGTTTGTCCTTTACGGCTTGATAAAAATCAACCCCATCATAAAGACATACAGGTTATAAATCCGTACCCGTGCTTTATTTTAGTGAACCTACAACTAAACAAAGCTTGATATGTACTCGTGAAACAAGATGATGAGGCAAATTATTGAACATCATTTTTCTGTAAGTCAGCCATAAGAATGGCTGGAATAAAATTCCTTTTTCCGACAGTTGGTAACTTTCATCTGAGCGAAGTCAGCTTATGGAACTCCGAGTGAAACTTGGACTCTCTCACTTATTTGCATATTTGGCTGCAAAGAGAAGGCTGCGTTGAAATGCCACCCATAATGGGAAATGAGTGCGTTAACTAAGTTAATCGCTTTCCGCTTTCATCAATGACCCTGCGATCTTGTAATAGAGGTTAACAGAATAGTTTTTCCCTGCAGTGGGGGAGGTAAACAAGAGGAGAGGAAAAAACAAGAAAAAACTCCGAAAATTTCCGAAACTTCACGAAAAAGGGCGATTTTAAACATTCGGTTGAATGAAGGAATGGTGTTTCATAGAGATGAGTGCGCCTTATAACCAAAGGATAAACAGAAGATGAAAATAGCAACGTAACTTGGACTCGAACCCAGGTATCCTACTTCCTGTGCAGGTACCCTAATCATTAAACTACCATGAAGCTTCTAATGCTTCTTAAACTTCTGATGTTTATCCTAAGGTTTGGGTTTATTTCGAGATTTGTTTTCAATGTAACCTTTTGCCTTTGTCTTCTCCTCTTTCTCTTCTCTTGCATTCTACCCTCAATTACATTCTTACCATCTCCTCTCAATATCTGACTTATCCATTTCCTCTGTCGATGTTTAATTGCTTCTATTAAAACATTCTCCCATCTAACCGTCTTTAGAAATTTTGAGTTTGTTTTTCCTTCAATCCAATTTACTTTTTCTATTCTATACAAAGCAAAAACACAGTCGCTACAGTTGCTAAACTTATAAATCCGTACCATAATATCCGTATCTAATAATCCATCAATTCATCCATCCAGTCGTAATCCATCTCTTTTTTCATTCAATCAGAAATGAGCGACTATACCTAAATTACTTTCTATACTGCATTCCCGGTGTTTCTCATGGCATTTCTAATGAAAATTGTAAATTATAACGCCATTACATAGTTGTGTATTTCATAAACATGATGTTTATTCAGCAAAGAGGTTTCAATTATAAGATTGAAATCTTGTAGATTGAGATCGAGCGTTTGCTCATTGGAGAACTCTCCTGGATATCACCAGTCAGTCAGTGTTCCAATTTCGACAGTTGCGAGAAAGCGAGAGGTGTCATCAGTGAAATAGTTTTTCAATTTCCGATATCAGAAGGGTAATTTTCTTGCAGTTTTTCGCTATATTCTTATTTACAGAATATAACTTATCTAGCATTCTTGAATCTATCAATGTTTTGAATGCATAAGTGTATTGAGAAAGAAATGTAGATGCTTCTTATGGATTCCGCGATAATTACGGTACTTTCGCCGGCGAGCTTCAAAAACTCCGTAAAGACTAAAAGGAATACTTCTAATCTGAGAATCACGCTAAATTTAAATATTACGATTTCCGAATCTTCGCAAAAAATGTCATCTTGA
Organism: Ladona fulva; assembly: GCA_000376725.2. Lineage (NCBI taxonomy): Eukaryota > Metazoa > Arthropoda > Insecta > Odonata > Libellulidae > Ladona > Ladona fulva. Next base: position 260,758 of record KZ308989.1, read on the forward strand.
ACATAGGAGATTGAAAGAAAAATAAAAATAACATTTTAAAAGCAGTTAATGGACATTTAATCATTTCCGTTGCATTTTCGCTCAGTTTCAATGAAAAAGCCCAGTTTACCATCCTTTCCTATTTAGCTCCGTCGCTTCTGTTCAAAACGGCTTTCTTCGCTGTCATTTTATAATTCTTCTAAGTGATTTTTATAGTATTTAACTACTTAGAAACATTATATTCTGTTGAATTTTAGAGTATAGCTTAAGGCATTGAATAAATTATCAAAGATTGACGATTTTTAATAAAACAAAAATTTTAATTATTGAGTTCTATGTAACCGTTATTCCTTATTAGTAAATCTAAGCGTTTAATTAAAATTTGAACCCGAATATCGGAACAGAATAAATATCGGATTCCTGTTTTCGTTCAGCTTCAAATATTTCAATTTTTCACTTCTGTTTTCAACCTTCAAATGGCAAATATAATGGTCTTTCCTCTTTCGGTTTTAGTTCGATAATCTAATTTAGAATATACATTGACATTATAATATGTAAATTTATTATACGTATTAAATAGAGGAATGATAAAATTATACGAGGAAAATAGTACCTAAATGATGACGAAGCAATGATTACGTATTTAATCGTAACTACCAAAAATATAAATATGGGTGTATTTGTGTCCAATTATTACTGAAAAGAGCAACTCACACGTGTTATTCACACTTTCATACACAAAGAGTATTTTAGTTTTACTTACAATAGAAAGAACTTTCTAATTTCTACAGAATATCTATTATATTCTCTTCTTTTCAAAGATCTTTTCTTTTTCAGTGTTAATAACAGTGTTTTCAGCACCGTTCAACAAAGTCGAGCTTAGGCACATCAGATTTATTCAGCATTTTTGTTTATCTATTGTAGTATTTACAGTACGATGATTTGATTACGCAGCATTGGTTTTTACGATTTCTAAAATAATTTCAGCGTATTAGGATATCGAAATTCCTGCTACTAAGTATTGACGAATAGAATATTTTTCCTTTGCCATCCGACACACGATACTTAGAAATATATCCTTCATTTGCGTTTGTCTCGGTCTCGCTCATGGTAGTGATAATATAATCATGATAATCTAAGAGCATGAGTGATGCTAAACAATGGATTTCATCTTTATCATTTATTACCCAAATTCACGAAAGTGTTATTCATAGAGCCATTGTTCTCCTATGACGCGGACTATTTCCACCGACAGCATTCTGACACAGAGAAGAAAGCAAAGGCAAACTACCACATGTATAATGATCCTTGTCGTCCACCTCATAATGACTCAATGGAGAGGCATTATATAATTCATTTTCAAATATATCAAAGTTTTTAATTTTGTACCACCAATCATCTTCTAGGTATTCACAATCCGCTTTGCATACTTACTTCTCTGGTATCAGCATTTCTCAAACGGATACAAAGAGATGTAGAAGATAGAAGAGACCAAGCAGAAGACCGAAGAACCGATGGAACAGAGACATCATCAAGTACTTAGGAGTAACATGGTGAGAAGAAGCTCAAACAAAGAGAATTGGAAAACACTTGGGGTGGACTGAAAATATGATGACGATCACGATATGTATGTACCTTTTTATATAGTTTCCATCGTGAAAAGAAATAGAAAAAATCATTTTAACTATCATTTATAGTTTTTATGCTAGTAGCGTACACTGCAGTGGCATAAAACGGAGAAAGAGCAAAATGGCGCAAACAGAGAACCCGGAAATTGATGTCTCTTCGCTGGAGTTCCGAGAAACCGACGTTGAAAATTACTACCTTCAGCGTCACTCAATATCATGTTCAATATTCCCATGTTTCCCATATTTTAATATGAATGTAATAGGATGTGATTATTCGAGATTTTTTCTCGTCGCTATTAGTTTTAGGGAAAGTGAATAACGAAAATCAAATTTGATGGAAAACGTTACTGGGAAAGAGATTCTATAGCTGTACGAAGATATATCAATTATTGGTTATGAATATGAGTTATGAATCTCCTGAACAGCGTATTAGAGAGCCCCACAGAAAGTATGAAAAAATATGAGGATAATAAATTCCAAAATACGATTCCTAGTAAATACTATGAAAGCATAAATTCAATGGTATTTGGCCGGACTTCGTGGAAAGCCATAATAACAAAATAAGTAAGCACTTCGTTATTTCCACAGAGAATATTTAATCTAACGACCGGTTTCGGTTCGCGCCATCATCAGATCATCAGGTCATCACCATCACCTGATGATGGCGCGAGCCGAAACCGGTCGTTAGATTAAATATTCTCTGTGGAAATAACGAAGTGCTTACTTACTTCTTTATTGATAAGACAATCACAGTTAGGCCATTTTTATTTCGACGTGGAATGTTGGCCTCCCCAAGCGTTTTCCAGTCATTATCACTTGGTTTTACAATCGTTAAAAACAAGTGTTTATCACTTGGTGTCCATTTCATGGAAACCAAGTGATATGAAGAGCCTAAGAAGATTGGACACCAACAGCAAAAAAAAAGATTGGACAAAAAGCAGAAGAAAGATTGGACATCAGCATTGCATCATGAAATGGACACCAACTGCTGATGTCCAATTGTGGACGTTCCTTCTTGCCACGTGGCCTGCCCACAACTATTTCAGCGATCTCACCTTACCTATAATGTCTGTCACTCCTGTCCTCTTCCTCGCCTAGGTGTTGCATTTTCCGTCCTTATTGTGATTCCATACTTCTTTCAGGTGTTTGTAAACGTCGGGTGGTTACTGCGTTCAGCCACCAAGTTTCACGTCCATATATCAGGAGTGGTAAAATGCATTAGTAGGCAATTCCACTCAAGAACATTATTATTTTTGACTTCCAAAGGCGCTGAAACTAAGTTTAATTCTTCTGTACACTTCATTAATCCAGGAGTTCTCTTCTGTTGTTATCAGTTGCCCCAGGCATGTGTATTCTGAGTAGATACCCAGAGTGATCTCTTCAAATTTTTCTACTTGTGCTCTACACTTGCTGGCCCCTAAGAACCCCCTAGAACGCCATGATTCTCGACCCTAAAGGACCCCAAAAATAGACTTCCACAGTAATCACCAGAGGGCACATGGAGGTGAGCATTCAAGGAATTCAGAGGTAATCTTGACGCAAATGGGCCCGTTTTCATAGACCCCGACACTTGGCGCGGCTCATTCCCTTCTATTCCCAGTTTTCCATGCACTTCTTATGAGAGAACATTTATAACGACATAGCTTTGAGTCCAGATTTTTTTTCGGAAAACGTCCACACCTTTTCCGTGCAAAAATAACGTTGTTTATTGACAAAAATCAGTTCGGCTATAGCTGAGCGAAATTTGACGGAAAGACTTCGGTTCAAAATTCTGGTTTCAAATACGAAGACAATCGTCCTTAATGGTTGGAAAGTAACTATTCGTTTATTTTTAATATTTCTTTTAACTTTTAGGCTGAAAGAAAATTACAGTCATAGTCACCTGATCTGACTTGAGGGGATTACTTTCATAAATGTGATTATATTCGATAGAATCAAATGTATTTCCCGTGGGTGGCATTCAGAGAAAATCTTTAAAACAGAGTATGGAGCGGATCCGTAGAATTGAAAGCTATGAGAAAGCTAACAGGTTTAATCCTAACATGAATTCAAAGTGAAAATCTACGTAAGCTTGAATTCTCTTGAAATGGCTATTTATTTCGTAGCAATCTTGCAAGAAAAAGAGATTCAAAGCCCAAGGAAGATTCTGTTGTAAGGTTTCTTTTTATCACTCCATAACTTCCTTTTTTTGCCTTTACTACAAAGGAGAAAAGAATATCATAATCAAAAGTCGTGATTCTGGTTCTAGGACAATTCCTCGCCGATGGTTGCTTGCTGGACAATTACTTGCCGGATAGTTCCTCTTGGCGGACAATTCTTCACCGCTACATTCCTCGCTGAAACTGTTGCTCACCTAATGTTGTTTAAACGGCCAGAAAAGTACGGAATTTATTTTTAAATAGTTTATTCACACTCGAAAAGAAATAGTATACCACCACGGCAGATGAGGGCCTATACGTACAAAAATATATTTAAGCATTAAAACCTTCGGAAAAGAAAAAACATGTATATAAGAGAATACATTCTTTAAAATGAAATACCGTGAAATTCTGGTAGTTGTAAATAAAGTGAGAAGTGCAACTGTTTCAGCCAGGAATGACGAGAAAATATCCGCTGCGAGGGATTATCCGGCTAGCAATTGTCCCGCGAGAAACGCGAGGGATTGTCCTCATGCTACTGCAATTGTCTAGAAGCTTTGACGTTCAATCCTTAAAGCGGCTTTATGGCTGTATTTCAAACACACAGGTCTCTTCATTTCTTAGCCATAAGTGAGTTTATTCACGAGTCACAGCATTCATTTTTGACATAAATCGTGTATTCTCAACTCCATTTTAAGGATCTGTTATGAGATAAAAATGAAATTTTTATCTCATAACAGATTTTATCCCGAAACATTTTCTCAATGACTTGCGCGTTACAATGTCAACTAATCTTTGCTATCTAAAATCGGGTACTATTTGCTACATGTTTCAGATCCCAAGTCAGCTCTTTAATTTCAGATATTATATGGGAAATTATTTAGAACAACCTTCAGCAGAAGAAATACAACAAAATTGCAAATTATTTCAGCCTATTATATCGTAACTAGCATTAATTTAACTTTTATGGACCTAGATTGTGTCCTTCCCAATTCAAAGCATGTGTACCATGCGTATCTCATCGCTTTTCTACTTCGCCCTTTTCCTCAAGGAAGTTGCTATGATGGTGAGGTGGCATCTTTGATGTCCCACGTGTGCGCAGGAATTCGGATGGACCCTCCGCAGTACACCGAGTCCCATCATAGCCAACGAAATTGAAGGAGGGATCGTTCTGTCGTGGTAGAGGACAGAGCACCCGCCCGAGTGACCCGCCCGCCGTGAGAGACCCGGGTTCAATTCCCGGCTACGGCAGACTTTTTATCTTTAAATTTCTTCTTACACGCATGTGATTATTTAACATTTTAGTAAAATTATCTTCATACAAAAAATATTTCATCACGTCTGTTTAGAATTATTTCACATAATCAAACAGTGAACTTAATTCCATCTTTTCCCACTTTTATCGTGAATCTTCAATTTCGTGGCTATGTCGATTTTTCTATCGTATCACCGTATTTTTCATACAAACATCAACCACTTTCAACACCAGACAACCAATGACCCACTTTCAATAACGTGGTCCACAGGATAATATAAACCAACCCTCCAGTTCTTGAATCGTTATCTAAATCAATTTCCATTTTGGTGAAAAATCATCTTCCATAGAAAAATATATGTAGCTCTTTGGAACTTTAATAAAAATCCCAATTAATTACCTTTTTCGTCTTTAATTTTCTTCGTGCATCTTTTTAATTTATTTGGTCATAAGTAGTGCTCTAGTTGTGTACTTAGCGGCACAACTAGAGCACAAACAACAACAATAACACAATAATTACAAGATCTAACCATGCGGAGAAATCCAAAGGAGAAGAAGTTGCATAGATTAAATAGGATATATCTGATCCTCGAGATTAATGAATGTGTTAATATTTGTAATATTGACTGGTTACCCCTGACGTACGAATTTCTTAATTTAAACTTTCGCAGAACAATATGTTAGGTAGTGAAAACCATTAAATGTTTTAAACAACATCAATTTATATAAATTTCAATATCTGGCAATGAAAGCGTTTCATCCACTTAAAATATTCAGAAGTAGTTTTGATTTAAATTTATCAACTTAATTTAAATTTATGTCCCACGTGTTAAGTAAAATAAAATCAACAGGTTTCATAATTATACTACTGATTTTTTTGCAGATAACGAAACACAAAACCGCTTCAGTCAGATGTGAGATTCGCCTGCATTTGATTACTTGCCGATCAATACCTCAAATAAAGGAAATACCGAATATGTCAATAGTCTTATTCAGTGATTAATTTTCGTCAACTGCAAAATTGACGACGAAACAAACAGATCTAATGTACCATTAAATTCAAAAGATATTATTTAAAACGTTCTCAACATACCAGCGCTAAGAAAATCTCTTAAATAAACAAATGCAAATTCAAGTAACACTCTAATACCAATCCCTTTCCTTTCACGTCATCATTCATAAGCATTTACGTTGCCATAAATAAAATTTGTTTGCTACAGACGCTTTAATAAAAATGAAACGATATTAACTGAACTTCTTTTCTCTAAAAATAATAATTGTTAATTACATTAATCCAGTAAAAAATATAAAGAAAATCTATAGTTTGATTAAATATACTTTTAAATAATTCACTAAGATAATATGTAAATATTATTTATTTGAACTCCGAACGTTAATGGTTCCAGATGATTAGTCAGGCCTAATGATAGTGCTGCCTCTTATACGGCAGCTACTGTAAACCCGGGCACCACTTCGGAAAGTGATTTTCCGTTTATTCCATCAAAGCTGTCGCAATCTGGAATCGAATAGTTTTGGTAGGGCTTACAGATTGACAGAAACATAATGCAGTTTGTTTCATATCTCTACATCAAGCCGTTTCTGAGATAGAGAGGGGAACAGTCAGACGGACGGACGAACACTTCGGAAATTATTTATAATACGATATGATTCTGCATAGCCTTACTTTGTGAGACAATGTGATTTAGTCTGAATTTAACAAGAGATTAAAATAGCGACCGAATATTATACGTAAGGTACGTAAGGTCCAAGGTAGAGAGCAAATGGTAAGTTAGTTAAAAGATAATAGCGGTGATTTAATTAGTCATGTTAAGGGCAAAGCAAATAAATGATTTCTTCCGAAGCGTTTTCACGTCTCATAGTACATCAGATAATCTACCGGAAGTTGATAGGCGTGAAGCGATGTAGAAAACCTTCGGATAATACGACATCATTGATCTATTACAGCAGATTAAACCGAATGAAGCTCCTGATCCTGAAGACATACCAGCTCAGGTATTCAAGGAAGTTCGGAAAATTTAGCACATTTTCTTAAAGTAATATTTGATAAGTTGATGAATGAAGGTTTAGTCCCGAATGATTGGAAAATTGCGAACGTCACTCCAATATTTAAAAGCGGCGTTAAGGATGATCCAGCGAATTACCGGCCTATCTCTTTGACATCATTGAGCAGATAAATAATGGAACATAAAATTACTAATTCTTTAATGGGTTTTCTTAAAACTTCCAATTTCATAGCAAGGAATCAACACGGTTTTCGTAAGACTCAATCTTGTGAGTCTTAGCTGGTATTATTAGTACACTAATATATCCTGAAATCTGCCGAAAATAAATAGGAAGTTGACGCAGTATTTTTAGATTTTCGGAAGGCATTCGATTCAGAAGGTCCCTCATCAATTATTGTACAAATTAAAAGTTGCGGGTGTCAATGCAGAAGTAATAAATTGGATAGAGGACTTTCTCTCCGATATAGAGCAACGCGTAGTACAAGAAGGAATTATTTCTAACGTAGTTAAGGTGACCTTGGGCGTCCCGTAGGGTAGCGTAATCGGACCGTTACTATTTTTGGTATACATCAAGGATCTTAGCAATCACATTGATAGTAAAGTTACGATATTTGCAGACGACATGGTAATTTACAGGGAAATAGAGTACAGAGTGTTTCACCCTATCAAAAATTATGTTAAGAGAATAGTCGGTCAGAGCAAAGAGATAGTTCGCGAGCGATGTTGTTTCGCGTTAGTTAGGCCTCGTCTTGAGCATACGTGTAGTGTATGGAACCCTGCCGATAAGTGTCGTATTCGGGAATTAGAAAAGGCGATAGGTTTTGTAACGAATAGCTAAGATAAGTCAGTGAGCGTTACTCAGATGCTTCAGGACGCAAGATGGGAATCTTGGAAGTTAGAAGATTTCAACAAAGGATCAATTTACTGGATGAATTCAGAGAAAGCACGTTCAGAGATGATGTGGCCGATATAATGCGTCCACCATGTTACATAGGCCGTTCCGATACTGCGAGAAAGATCAGGGACATAGATGCTTAAACGAATCGATTTAAGAACTCATTTTTTCCGCAAACGATACGCGAAAGTAATAGATTAGGGAAATAGAGTCATGGTGCATGCTCCCCCTGCCACACTCCGAAAAGCTGCTTGCAGGGTACTTAAGTGGACATAGAATGAAACAGGCCACTGTCGATGGCAAGTCAACCACTTATCCATGAACTGCTCAAAATTAACGTATATATTTTTCAATTTGATATGCTTTATTGAGGAAACAATATACATAAGAAATTTAAAGGTACGTAAAATTAAATCCCTAAAATTATCAACCATATTACTCATTATGGAGATATTCCTTAACTATCACCTTTGCGACATTATGTATATTAACATCGCATCACCAATGTACACTGAATTGCTGCAAAAGTTAATATGTAATGCCTATGCATTTTGTGTAAAAGAAATTCATTAGGGCAGTGTTCTCTTTTCCTTTCGTGCACCCAGGCGGGTGGCTGACGTCCCCAAATTTACAAGGCTCTTAAATATATATATTTTATATGAAATACTTTCTTGTAATATGAATCAACTGTTTCACATAGCATCGTAAATTGAAAGGAGTTCAAGAGATTATTATTAATAATCTTTAAGTGCAGTCCCCCAAATGGAAATTCTGGATGCGCCCCTGTATAAACTTATATATGTTAAAAATTTTATTCACACATATATTTCCTGCACTAAAGTCAAAGTCTATGTTATCCACGTTAATATAAGGTCCAATTAACAAAAGAGAGACGAACATTCATCGTGAAAATATTTAGTTTCCCCTGTGACAGATCAACCGCTCCTTAGGTTTTTAAGGTACGGTTTAAGCACTCCTTATTACAGTAAAGTTTGGTAAAAAAGATAAATTTAATATTTATGTCATTTTACAGTAAATTTTCAATGCAAATAAATTAAATATTCCTTTCAGGGAATTTTTATTCTTCCAGAATACCATTAGAGACTTTCATTTAATGGAGAAGCCGTAAACCCAGAAAGCAGTTATGTATTTGCAAATCCTCGCCGAATGTAAACTCGATTACAATTTGATTCAAATAGCAATCGGTCTCCCACGATGCATCAACTTCTATTTCAGACTATAATTCCAGACTATCGCCGAAAACTGTTACGACGGATGCGAAATTCGACGATAACATGAAAAATCTAATTTTGCTGACTCCGAAACCTTTTTTGAGTTGGGATCGGTCGTTCCATCCTCAACTTCTGCATCCTACACTATCTCTGGCACTTCCTCGTTCGGGAAAATATGACGCGAGTGAAAAGAAATTCAAGATTACCAATTTTTAGCGTCGGAAGACTAGCGTTCGTGAGTAGCACGTGCAAGTCGGAAAGCGCTCTTCTTCAACCAATTCGACCCTTTATAATACCACTCCGTTACTACCCAGTAAAATTCGTAATGCCATATTTGTATCGCTGAGATATTCGAAATATTCGCTGAGAAAACGACTCCTATCCAACCACGTTGAATCTTTTATCTTGGTTAGATTCGGAAATCTACATGGAAAATGAAAGCGAATATATATGTCTTAGTGCTAGTGTAGTGTAGTGTAAAGATTTTCCCAAAAGATAGTTGTTATCTTAAAACTCTAATTGCTGAATTCCTCATCCTTTTAAATAGAAATTTATTTCCTCTGATTTTCACGTCTGTACATATTCACATGGGAGCTAATATAAGTTTTGTGCGTTCTCGGTATATAATTGAGATTACAAAGAAGTTATTTAGCCAGGAACTTTTTCTTCAACGGATGGCTCCATGTACGCATAACATTCGACCGCTAAGTAAGAAAGTATATGGTATCATCATCACCTCCGGATGAAGTCAAGTATGACAAAATCCATCATTTTATTTACCTTGCAACATCCGTTTTCATTCTTAATTTACGGTAATACTTTGATAAGGAAATATCTTCCGGTTGCATTTCCATTCCATTAATGTTTTCATCCCCTTACTTCGTGTATCTGTTCTCAAATCTGTTTACGATGCTATTTAAATTGCATTCCAAAATAGGTCTCTCCTGTATTCTCTAATTCTATAGTTTATCTCTTTATTTAGATATTTAGATTTACCAAATCACATTTGTTTAGACATCCGTTCGGCTTCTACTGCCTCTGTGATGTTCTAATTTTACCGCTACTCACTTTTTCCGTTCTTAAATTGATAAATCTATGGTCACGCCATGTATAAATATTTTGCACCTTCCAGGTTTTTTTTATCCACTACCATTGTTCTCCTTACTTCCAATTATGTTAATTCATTGGAAATAAATTTGTCAATCTTTTTACATAATTCTTACTTTCATTATACAGAAACGATTTACCATTGTTCAAGAAAATTGTGTCTCAAATGAATGACGCAGTTTTGGTTTATTATGTAAAATAAGGGATCGATCTTCATAATTTAATGAAAACAAAGATACTTTAGTAGAATATCAATCAAATGTTTTACGAGAAATTGTTATTTTCAAATATTACTCTAACCGATGTATCAGGCATTTGCGACAATACGTAGCGCCTTGAGTAGGAATTAGGTGAGAAATATAAGGCTACTTCTTCACTGCCATTCCAACTATTTTCATCATAACTCCATCCCACTTTTATCCATTTTTATATTCATGACGCAGATAAGCCTTACAATTGGCTTACACGAGCCGTGTTCAGCAACGTGACCTGGAAAGTCAAAACCTACTGCCATGGAGTACGGTCTATCTCCCCACCAATTAATACACAGGTGTTTACTTTTAACCGGATCAAACTCAATTTTCACTGAATATGCTATCTAATCACAAAAATGAAGGAAAACGAATACAAAGCCAAGAATATACTAGAATGTATTAAACATGATACATATTGATGTCATTTTCTCTTTATCGGTAGTTAATCGATAGATCGTTTTTGTAAAGGCTTAAACATGTGTGAAGATCACCTGTTCAACATTTGAAATGTGTCGTTTTTCAGTGGCATTAAAGATATATCGATCAGAGAGAATTACGAAACGTATAAAGGCATGTGCGAAGGTAAAAAATTACGAATACCGTAATTTTTGGCAAATATTTACCAAGACTTAAATAAATAGATTTAAAATTTGAAATTATTGCAAAAAACACTGACTCTTCCACATAATCTTCATACGGTTAGGCTTTGACCGAAATCGGTCCCGCATGTCCCGGATTGGATGCCGAGAAATCTAGGATTGTCCCGCGTTGGTTTCCTAAGCATCCAGGTTCTTCACACAAACATGAATTAACGAAACGTAAGCCCATAGAAACAGAGTATCTAATAGAAGACAAATTAGTTTCTTTAGATATTTACTTTTTATGTCTACTTAAGGAGGACACAATTATCTTCAGATCATTGAAATGTATTTTATCAGGGAATATGATCACCCGGAAAGAATTTCTCAATTCAAAAATCATTTAAATTGCTTTTGGTCTATTTCGGTGTAATCAACAAATCCTCACTATTTGAAATTGATGCGGTGAAGATCGGAAATTCTCCAATAAGTATTTTTAATAAATTAACTGAACTAAGGAATCCGTAATTCCAAGGAACTTCTACTTAATCTTTTCAGTCATTCCAATATTGTTTAGCTTCAAAGTTTAACTTCAAAAAATAGGTAGAAATTTGAAGATAGAGCTTTGATAGTTCGCAAGAAACAGTTCAAAGTAGCCCATCGAACTGCAATTATTTTTCTTTTAGTTTTCACTCCGGTTCACTTGAAACGTCGTTTTTTCACTAGCCATCGTCAAACCTGTTCAAACTTTCTTTTTTTAAGCCGAGCATTGAACATCATAATTCCTGTTAAAGATTTTACTATGTATAGTTTTATTAAGGACAATATAATAAATTAAAATGTTATATAATATGAATAAAGCTCGTAACGTGAAGGAAATAAGAAATAATTTCCTGCACTANGTAACGTGAAGGAAATAAGAAATAAAATATGAGGTCGGGTGATTAACTGAAAATCTCAAACTTTTATTTCAGTTAATTTCAAGTCACTGTTACGCCGTATAGTGGTTTTATTCATTTATGGAAACCGAGTATCGAATATTAATTAAGAACCTTTCAGTTCCGGTTCAGGTTCGAGAAATTCTATTGCTGCTGCTCTAATTTCACGATGTACATTTTTTTCGCTTTCGGCTTCAATTCGATTCTGGTTCGATTCCCTGACTTAAAGCTGTGTATTTTTTTATTTAACCATTTTCTCGATTTCTTCTCATACTTTAAATTTGCAAATTTTCGCTGTTTATAGCTGCCAAAGGTTAAAAGAAAAATATTCCTTTGAGGAATGTCTTGATGAGTTTTCTCTGGTATTCCTATCTCAAAAATCAATTAATGAACTAAGGATACATTTTTATGTATATTAGTTACTTGTTTCAAATATTTCCTCTAAGCTTATTTAATTTATTCCAACTAACATATTTAATGATCAAATGAAGGAGAGGCCGTTTGAGTATTGGTCTCACTTGTCTATACTATCAAAATCGAAATGAATGAAATTCATATCGTAGTCCTCATTCAAGAGTAAAACAAGTGAATTTGAAGGCAGGCGTAAGACCTACTGTTAATGCTGAGGTCCTAAAACCATTAGAAATTACTTTCATGAATGTTATGAATTGTTGGAAGTTGAGCTGGAGTTGGAACCTCGTGCCCTCTACCATTTTATACCAAGAGCAAGCAGAGGGAAATGAGGCATACTAAAAGATTAGGAGTGAGGTAGTTTCCTCTCGCCTTCCTTTTTAAGCCAGAATGCCATAAGTGGAGCAACAATGTTATCGTTATCCATAGAGAAGCGCAAGAAGACTCAAGTCTGCATGCCATGTACAAGCCTACGATATACCGTATAGAACCTCATCTGCCTATACATCCAGAACCCTAAACCATAAGACAACTCTAGACAGCAATTAAGAGAAGATATCGAGCATTTATTTACATGACACGCAGAGACAACATGCATTTGACTTTATAAACCAGAAGTTGACATCAAACATGGTGTCAAATCGGTAATAGCTTCGAAATAATTGTTGCAAAGAGGGGAAATGCGGACGGATATGGATGAATTTGTTTAAGATAAGGTGAATGAAGCCGTTTAAGATAAGGTGATAAACAAATGAAACGCACTGAAAGATCCGAAAAATTCAGACGGCATGTGCCGGAGATGCTGTAGCCTCAGATAGGCCCAGATGGTGATATCATCATCCAGATGGTGATAATTCCTGTAACAGAAGGATGGCCAATACTCGCAAATAAGGAATATAGTCACAGACATAATCATATAATCAGTACAATACACCAGGAATTAGTATTATAAACAGAGTCGACTAAAAAAACAAAATGTCCCACTACATACATACATTCCATCTTTCTTAACTTATAATACATTCCATAATGTGTACTTGGAAATAAAAATCTCAAAATATTGTACTGTTGCAGAATTTTAAGAATCCGAACTATACATTGTGATTGATCGATTTAACTGAAGTAATAAATTGACGTAGTAGTCCCCCAAATCCACATGATCCAAAGATCCACATATCCAAAGATCCACACATCCAAAGATCCACATATCCAAAGATCCACATATCCAAAGCATGATCAGGGAAATAATACTCATATATGAAGACTAAACATGTGATGGGCAGCGCATGTCATCATTAAAGTTATATCGAAAGTTACTCCAATAAAGTTGAGGGATATTTTGACCACAAATAACACTAACATCCAATTACAGAGGATTATAATATTACTTTTTTAGTAGTCACACCGTAGTTGGGCGTTGGTGGTGAACAAAATGGAGCCAATATACTTTTGAATACCACAGAAGCTGAAAAATACATTCCTATGACAAAATAATGAATTAAAAAGAAATAATATGCAAACCAACATTCAAGTCAAGTGGACTAACGATCCCCGCTCGACCATCACCGATTTCAATGAAATTCTGTGTGAACATAGCTTCATATCCTCTGTGAACATTTGCCAAGTTTTACATAATAAGTTTTACATACTTTACAAAAAAACAAAACTTGGTATTCCTATACAACCTATGTTCCTCTATTACACAAAATAATAAGAAATCTTTTATGAGCGAAATCTGCGAAGAAAACTTTGAAGCAAAATCGGCTCAAAAAAATATGGCTCGAAAAAATTTAATGTTTGGCATTTTATATCTTTTGAAATAAACATATGATAAACACGAAACTTTGTGCCTTATAACTTTTCTATACAAAGTGTTTCATTAAAAAGTTTCAATTTCTTAATTCCGTCCGTTAGTTTGAATATTGAGTGCAAATGTTGTGATTTTTCGTCACGACACCGAAAATAGGGTATATTCAGCTCACATTTACAAAAAAAGGCCCTCTCGAAACTTTTTCGAATTACTTTTACAAGTAAGAGAATGCTTTTATCCCTCTAGAAACCTGATTCTGGTTTTTAGCGGGAAAACTTGAGAAAAAATTATTCGTCGCCAAATACGTACATCAAAAATAATTCAGTATTTCAGTTTTATTACAGGGAAACATTATCACGGACTCTCATAAATTTTCTGTGCCTGAATGATATTTTAACTTAACCTGAAATACCAAATATCAAACGAAATGAGAATAACGTGTGTTGGTGAGCAACAGTTTCATTTGAATCGATGGTGGTTTTTAGCAGAAAATTCGACCTCTGTCTTAAAAGCGACACTTAAGCTTTCCAGTAACGGTATTCAGTAACCCATTTCTGGCCAAAGTCGCGAAAACGCAACATTATTAATTAATGTAAAATTGTTACGTTAGACATAAATTTTCGATTGTTTTTGTTATTTATGTTGTGGTCGAAGTCTTGTATTAATCTTCAATCGAGAAATATCATCATTAACAATCATTTTTCCATAATAATTTTTTAAATTTGTCGAATTTTCTGTTTCGTGAGTCCAACAGAAGGTAAATTTTTTACTACACAATTAAAATTTGCTAAGTGTTTTTTTATCGATATCTCTAATAAGAATAATATCTATCGAACATCTTAGGAAAGGAAAATACTTCTTTTTCCTCTAGTTTCGAGACTTAAAGACTAGTTTCGGCCAAAGTTGCGAAAACGCAACATCATTTTTACTTATTTAGAATGTTTTTACAGAGTTCGTATTGTTTACTCTTCTTATCTAACACGTCAATACAACATCAAAAAAAGAATACATGGTAAATTTCTCATTATTTATAACTTTGGCCGTTACTGGGTTCATTTTTTTCAACAGGATACAGAAAATTATAACTTTGATTTAGTTGTGTTTATATATGTGATGACTTAAAAATAGTGATTAGCCATGTAATCGAAATTCGGAATCAGAAATATCGGCACTTTTTTAGGGTATCGGTATTGGAATCGGAGAATTTTCAACCTGATTTCCGATTCTAAATGCAATTCACTCCAACTTACTTTCAGTTCCAAAACTAACTNTTTGTTTTTTATGTAGTTTTTGCTAGAAATTTTCTTTCAGGCGTTCATGAAAGCTTAAAAAATTTTAGTTTCAAGTTTAATTAATAATTTTATCTTTAATATAATGTATTATTGTCACATGCTCTATGGTACTTATACCAGCAGCAATTCATTTATAATCTACATATTGTAAAATATGAGACTACCGGCAAGATATTCACTCCACTTATTTTTTATTGTAAAAATTTGGTTGCATACTTTTGAATTAGCGGGGCAACATTTTTTCAATATAAAGCGTGTATAGAGATAGCGTGAAATATGAGATAGTTTCTATAAAATGTATTCAACAAAAATGATTATGATACTTGATTTTATGTTATCGAGAATTTAAGAAATATAAAAGTAGTTCGGTATCGATTGCTTGGATCAATACGAAGCCTTAGTTTGAAGTTGTACCAAAATCCTTCGTTCGTACAAGCGCACAGTGGGTTAGAATCGCAAAAAAGCTGGCCAAAAATACAAAAATTTTTCTCTTGAGTGAGGACTTTAAAGCTTCGCGTGCCTACTCTTAAATAAATTCTGTATACAAATATGAAAGTCATTTACGTTAATTCTTACGCATCGAAATGATACAGGGGATCAAACTTCACAAAGTTTTACGAAAAATGCGTCTTCGATTTTTCGCGAAATTCTTCAATTTCAAGCTGATGCTGAATAAAAATGAGAAAAATCATCGGGTAAAACATATTTTCATACTATAAACCAGTCTTTTCTCCTTCATTATAGTCGATCTTAATGACCACCGTGGGATGTTTGCAAACATTGTCTAGCAAAATGGTGGACCCTTATTTAAGAGCAAATGTTTACATAAAGCGAGGAAAATAGTACAAATAGACAAAATAGACACGGACTAGTTTATACCATGGTATTCTTTGAAGCTTTGTTAAGAGTAATCAGGGATAAATTCCATTAGCGATGCCGATAATAAAACGGACTTTTCGACATCACTGCAACAAACAAATTCGCGGACCACCGGCGACCAAGATCGCCCTCCATGGCGATCTCGGTTTCGAGAAGATTTACAGACCAACACACTTCTCGTCCCTATTTTTGCGGTATATTTGTAGGATCTATACTCCATACACATTTTATGTGAAAAGCCTTTTTAGGAAACCATTATTTCATGGCGGGTGATTGGCGAAAATCATGACATGAGCCATATTTTAAGACGCAGGACAAGCCTACGACTATCTATACTCATGTTATGCTATCATGCCAAGTTTACATTAAAAAATGCCTTAAACATTTTTAATATCCATCTGATAAAATTTAAGATGTTTTCATATTTTACCGAAGGAATTTTCGTCTCCAAACACTATTTCCTCTCATGAGAAACTCCTTCATTTCTTTATTCATAATACTCAATATTTTAGTGGTTGCAACTGGTACTAATGGATATCAAAGAATCTGATGTGAAAAGCAATTTTTCCAGCCACTCGGAAGTGTTTCCTCGTAAAACGCTCTCGATAGTTCCTGGTGATTTTATGCCCGGCTTCTATAGCCTCTTTGGAGAGTTTCTCCCATGGAACAATTGTTTCTTTAGTAATTTCAGCTCCGTGTATTAATATTTTATAAAGTGTTGGTGGCATGTAACACCATGGATATAACTGTACATTAGGGTGTACCAAAAAAATAAGTCTAAGCATTAGCAGTCTACATTAAGCTTGCTTTTTTCCGTTAAGATAGAAACTTGCAATTCACGGTGTTGTTAGAATTGATGATTATCTATTGTATGCCGTAAAGGTTTTTGAACTAAATTTTCAGGTTCAATCCCAGGACCATTCGAATGACCGAATTTTCAAAAATTCGTTACGGGATTTCCCGGTCAGGTAGAAGGTTGAAATTCGCTACATCTATAGAA
>KZ308990.1:39219-55674 GCA_000376725.2 Ladona fulva
AAAAAAAATATAAATATGTTTAGTAAACTTTTTACAAAAATATCCTCAAAAATATTTACAAAAATATATTTAAAAATAAATACAAAAGTATTAACTTAATTATTCATAAAAGTATTTCATAAGTATTTACAAAAAATGTTTACAAAATTATTTACGATTTAATATTTCTTGAAACGTTTACAAAACCGATCAAAAAAGATATTTCTACGTTACATACACAAATTGATACTAATAATAATTCATCGGCAGCAGACGTGTGTTTGGAAAACTTTTCCTCGTAATTGAACACATCGATTTTTCAAGCATAAAATGAAGTGCTTTAATACTTCGCTGCCTGTAATCATTTATCCTCTATCGGAGAACTGCAGCTCTTCTTGGTAATGAATCGGCTGGACGATTTTAACGAGATTTAGCACACTAAACTTTCCTGATTTTTCATCGGAAAAAACTTAATTAATCGAGCGCTCGGCCTCTCTGGTATTTAGGCCAAGTTTGGGCTTCTCGTCAAGCTGGGATAGCACACTATGAAAGTTATATGAACGGCGTCCGCGGTGACCACCAAGGTCGATTTCCTGACCCCGACGACGAAAGCGGCTATCAATTTACGCCGTGCGTTAAAGTGTCGCTTCTATATTTGGTATGTGCAGTCTCTTTTGCATTTTTATTGGTCGGAGAATTTTTTTTTTTAATATCGATCAAGTCCCCTCTACTGCTCGATTTATTTTCCCCGTGCTTTAAATTAAGATATTAAAGTTTCATATCTACAGATATTGCTGCGTCTTTGTTCATGTAGATTCAATTAGGTCTCGAAGATGGAAATATTTTTATGACGTTTCGTTCACTGAGCTCTCGGGTTCGCGGACGAGTAGTTCAAAATTCTGCGTTTTATTAAATTATCATGTCCGCGTGGTATCCCAAAATACGGCTAAATCCATTGGTGAAATTCATCAATGTTTTAAATTAGCGTCTTTTTTAAACGGTGGTTACTAGTTGCATTATTATTACGTACTTGCCGGTGTGTTTTTATTTATTTATTTATTATAAACTACCGTCGCAGTTAGACGCTGAGTCAGGTGGCGACGCTATCTTACACTAATTTGAAAAACTTATACAATAGACACAATTAACACAAACAAACTTACTGTCTTACATACATATCTATCAAAATCAAACAACATCTTTGCCTATCGTTATTTCAAACTACTCTATCATTATATTTACAATTTAAACAGCTATAAATTATACAATTTAACATAAATCTCCGAAGTAACCAANGCGCTGGGGCATTGAGTATTTTCAATTTTCCCCTCTTTCTGGGGTAATATTGAAAATGGTTGTTGTATCATGGGGATTCCTTTCTGGAGAATACTAATATTTGATGATTTCTCCGTAAAATATGATTCGTTTAGCGGTTTCACGGTTTTAGTGATTTATTTTGAACGTTTTACGTATTACGTTCTTGCTTACATGTCCTCGACTTTGGCACCTAAAAAAGCTTAGGGTTGGGGTGTTGAGCCTAAGGCACTTGTGCTCAAAGTTAGTACTTTTGTAGTTATCTTGATACTAACCTGTTTTGGAACCGTAATATTCATATTTCATATTGTTCTTTTTCTGATTATTTCTTGTGAAAATATCTTTCTAGTTGTTATGTCTATGAACTTATGTACTAGTACCATTTTGTTTGCTTTTCAGATGTGATTAAACCTGTCTTTTCCTTAAACGTTAGGTAATTTTTAGTAATTTTTGCAGGTTTTTCACATCCCCCTTCTTGTGAGCGTTTTCCTGCGTGGTGTATATTTTCCAAAGTACAAACTTAGGTTTTCATACCCACAAAGTAGTTTTTTCTGTGCACTTTTTTCAAACTATCTCTTTTAAATTTCATGTGACGAAGGGTTAGATGTAAGAAGAGACTTGATAGTTTCAATCTTGCCCGAATAAAGTCGCATTATTATTATTATTGTTATTATTATTGAATGAAAGATTTTTTTCTTATGATATACATGTTTGGCAGTCCAAATTCACCATTTACAAATCAGATTCACCACTTTACAAAACAAATTCATCCTTTTGCAAATCGATTTCACCCATTAACAAATCAAGTTTATCAACTACAACATTTTCATTTTTATATTGTTAAACACTAAATTAAATCGTTGCAAATGTATCCGAAAAGGTCATTTTAGTACGTTTAGTGTGTATCGGAATAATTTTTTGTTTCATTTATGTATTTCCGTTTTTGAATTCGTTTAAAATTTCTCTCCTCCTGCCGCTCGTAGCAATTTCACAACTATAATCAGAAAGACAAATGAAAACTAGTATATCCATCCAGATAATAATGATAACCATAATCGTCTTTATTGGGCGAAATTAGATACGTTGGAAGTAAAATATCGAACTACCTCTCCGTAATGAATTGCCTTAACTAAAGGAGCATCTTGGCATACGATAAAATCAGGTTTCACACCACGTCTTTCGGTCGTAAATCATGAGGACGCAAACACCGCTCGTTTCGTGAAATAATTATATTGTAAAAAAGTGGAATCTTTCCGATGGAATGCGTTTGGGTGGGAGAGAACTTTATCTCGTTTGCATTGCACACTTTTAGAGCAGGCTCACGCTCTTGCCCTCGACCTTCGCAACCTGGCGATTCCTCACCATCCACTGCGTGCCTTATCCTTTGCTCAGAAAATTAAAGGCTTTGGAGGTCATTCCCGCAAAGTCGAAGGCATTTGTCACTGATTAGTTTTATTAGGGGATCGTTTCTCTCTGCGGTTTCTCTCATCGACCCTTTTGGAAGCTTCCTTAGGTTAAAACTATTTTCATTACGTAACTAGGGCACTTTTTATTATCTTCTGTCGCAAAAGGGTACTTCTGGTGATACATTTAACGATGCTCTAGTTTCCCAGTACCGAATGTGAAACATTACCTAATTGCTAGGTAAATTCAACAAGGAAAAGTTACTACCACTCGACTACAGAAAGGACGAGTTAGAATGTGCGTGTAATGAGATTTCTTTCGAGGTCTTCTGTAACCTAGAAAAAGTCTAAGCAATATGTCGTGGGTATTGGGTATAGAGCACCATTAGCGCAAGCAGGAGATATTTCCGTAGGGCATTAGAACTTATACGAGAGGGTATGTATCTTGGGTGTATATGAAGAAAGTCTTATACTGAAATAAAATTCATCTGATTATTTTTTCTGCGACCTTTTACCTTTTCAGACCGTTTTGCTCCTCCTGAATATGCCACTTTCAGTTTGCAGAACTTTCTTCATTATCAATATAAAGAGCATTAGGAATAATATGTCATTACATGATAATAGAGACATGACTGGGACTCGAACCCAGATTCCCCACTTTCCACTGGAATGCCTGCCGGGAAAGTGGGAGATCTGGGTTCAAGTCCCAGTAATGTCAATAACTATTTTTCTCACCTGTCATTCCTTGGGTTTCAGGCGCACGGCTCCTCCGTGTTATGTTATTCATCCTCTCCTAATACTCATTAGGAACATTTTAACACCTTTTTCGGTTGAATATCATAACCTTTTAAATAAGAAGGGTGGTAAGGTTGGACTGTATCATTGAGAAACATATGTTTGTTGGTAAACCATGAATACGTTCATATTTAATAAAGTACAGTTACGTTTTAAACAATAAACGATTCAAATTGCGTTTTTACAACAATGAACTGAGTATAACAATATCTTAGATTTATTACGTTGTTAAGTAGCTAGCAGTTCATTGTTATGATACAGAAGGTTGATTGTCTTCAAGCCACAGTGTAGTATGTATTTCATATATCAGTAACATTTTTATTAAGTAGGTATCTTGCTTTTTTTAAAGCAACCAACCATCAAAATCAGTCAACATCATGTTTTTAAAAGCTTTGTTATCAATTCTGCATTCCACATTTTTGTTCTCTTTTTTTTAACCATTTGTTAAATTTTGGATTATTCAATACCCTCTGGTATGATAATTTTCTCACACTATTGTCTACTAATTTCTTTTTTACACCTTTTGTTTTCATTTTTAATTCAGAAAATAATTCCCTCTAAGTTTAATACTTTAAAAGCTATTCCTATTAATAGATGTCGCAGGTTTTTCACACACCCATTCTTTCGGGTGTTTCCTACTGAAGAGTTTATTCGTAATTACTTAACTAAGGTTGTTTTTTAATCCATAGTCTAACTCCTCCCTTCTCTTTTTTGCTTTGTTTTCCTGAATCCTTACCTCTTTTAAAAATCAAAGGGGTCAGATGTAAGAGATGAAAATATAATAAAAATTCAATCTCGCCTTCATTAAAGCCATATTGCATTCTATTTCATAAAGTAGTCAATTCTTTGAAAAAACCTATTATAAAATCCTTTATCTTAATTAAAGGAGGTTAAGAGGCCGTTTAAACTAAATGCCATAAAAAATATACTTCTGATAACGTGCTTTTCAAGGAAAACGAGATAATACTGTGATACTTCCGATGCTTCAATAGTAGATTGGTTTTCGTTATCGACCGGTGATTCGATATCTAAATCGTAATTACTTATCTCTTTTCAAATCGTGCAGTAAATTCAACGAAACTTACAGAAACCTTCTATTGCCATTTATATATCAGCAAGAATGGGAATATCCATTATATGTTTCTCGTTCGTGAACTTTTAACTCTATGTGTATGAGGGACACACTATAGGATTTATTAGCCAAATTCGTATTTCTTAGCCGTGAGAAAAAACAACGAAATAATATTCGTTGTCATGGAAATTTGTTGGCGAATCGATTCATAGGCAAATTTGCTACCATTCCTCATATATGACGAAGGAATAATCATTAAAATCGGAGAAAATAATCGATTACACGTTCCATTTCAAGAGAGACAGATAAGTCCCTTCTTTCCGAAAAAAGCTGGCGGAAGAAAGCTTGCATCTCATTGGATATCCGTCGGAAAAATAGACTTGACTGATTTGATTGGCAGCCGATGCTGTCGAAGATTACGTGACGCTGATGGAAAACCCCATTCGAACAGGCACACGGAGAATTCAGAAAAGGCAACATTGCATAGTGAGTCAGGAAGGAAGAAAAGTTTTCAATGGCCGGGCGTCTGTCTTGTTTCAGACGAATACGAAATGAGAGATATTTTAAGATTCCTTTAGTGATGCAACAGTGTTTAATCTTTACCATTTAAACTCTGTTCGCTGATGAAAGTGTTGCGACTTTTTTTTTGCGGAGTTCTTCAAACAGTGAGAATGAGGAATTTCACACAAGAAACATTCCTTGAGCATTTATAAGAATGTTTTTTACTTTGAGCTAAATATGTACAATCGTTACTTGTTTAATAGGAAGTGTCACGTCATTCTGACCTGAGGGTTTTGATAAATGGATTGATCAAAGGAATGAATGCAACATAGAAATGAAGAGCCATTTATTATTTTGAAGTAATTTAAATCTATGGTGTAGAAAAGCTAGGAAAACAAAAAGAAAAATTAAAAAATGGTTACTTGAAGATTCCCTTGAATTACAGGAAAAAAGTGTTATATGTGATAGTGTAATTATTAACTACATGTAATAATGTAAATCATGTAATTTGTAATATTGTAAATACGTAAATGGTAAATTATATCATGTGTAAAATTTAAAATAATATAGTATGTAATTTTGTTAACTTAAGCAACTATAACACTTTAAAAGTAATAACTCTGTAACACGTTGTATAAAATTAAGCACCTTCTGATCAGCCTTCTTTGGCTCATCAGAGGACCTTGCTGCTAAACTTTGTGACTTGCGTTACTAACTATATTTCTGTTTTATTTTTTTTGTAATGATTTTTAAGTAAGTAGTTATATATGGTAGTAAGTAATATTAAATCGAATATTATTATCATTAAATAATAAATAAAATAAAGAAATGTTGCTTTAATATTCTGAAATTATTCTTCGAAGTACAAAATTGTACCATTTCCCTCTCGGAACTAATTCGCATGGAGTGCGTAATTATTTATAAAGCGAATTGTAGGTATCTACAGCAAAATGGATAGAGAGAGGTGTTATTTCACCTTGTTCAGGCCACATCTGGAACATGCGGCGAGTATATAGGATCCAGCGGATGAAACGTGTACCTGAAAACTGGAGAAAGTGCAGCGCGAGGCTATACTATTTGTTACAAAGGTGCTACGATATTAAAGAAAGCGTTACGGAAATGTTTTCAGACGCAGGTTGGGCATACTTGGAAGAATAAAAATCAGAAACTAGGCTGCGATTGCTTGATAAATTCAGAGAAAGTACATTTGCGGAAGACGTAAATGGTATTATGCGACCCCCTTCTGCTACCTCGACCGATCCGACAGTTAGTGTAAAATAAGAGAAATAGATGCGAGGATAAGTCCTTCTAGGGACTCCTTATTTCCGCGAACGATTCGCTATAACAAGCAAGATAAACAAACTAGCAAGCTAGAGAGGTAACTTGGTGTTTTAACCCCCTGCTACACGCCGAAAAGCGGCTCGCAGGGTATATATTGATACAGGGTACATATAGAGGGTAAGTTATACAATTATAGATATAGATTAGTAATTTATGCAATTTTTATAAGTAACTCGAACTCTCGGTGTTTACACCTCCCGCCATACGCCAAAAGGTGGCTTGCAGGTGTTTTTCTTTGAGTTAACTTTTGTATACCCGTATTAGAATTTTGTCGTTGTATTGAAAACTGTAGTCAGATTATATGTCATATTAGTTTCTAATAATTCAATCACTTTGCGAAATCAGCAATAGCATATCATTAAAAGTTAGTCAAGTAATGGAAATGTTATGCTTACGTAAAAAAATGTGGATTAAATATGCAAACTTTGCCGGAATCCTCGACTATTTTGGGATCGAACATTATATACAGGGGAATTTCTTAGCTCATTCCAATTATTATATATTTATCATATTAAGCATTCAAATCTACAAATTTACGTTTCCAAAGCAACGTAAATGCGCAAGTCAAATTCTAAATGTGGAATAATATTTGTACATCATGACTGAAATGGGATTCAAATTAAATTATATTGACACGTGTCACGCGTACGGATTTCCATCGGACATTAATAGGACATTTACACGAGTGAACATTTTATGACAGCTGTCCCTCGTTGGGAAAATGGCGACGTTATCTCTTTTATTTCATTTATCATTTGCGGAATTCTTGTTTGTCTCCGATTCGAATGACACGTGCTGCAAAAGCAAAATCTCATATTAAACCTTTTTCGGTACGCCATCTGTTGAATCGGCGCTGGCGTGACGCGTGAGCGACACCTTGGATTGGGAGTTGAATGGGGCGAGATTAAAGAGATGCTTCTTTTGAGCCTCTCCCGGATTATCCCTGGAGCGATCGATTATTTGTCGAGAATTTTCGGTTTCCCAGGGCGACGCACAGAAGGTTGAAATCGAAAAAAGGCGGCCAAAAATACAATGCTTTTCTTTGAGCTAGGACTTTAAAACTTCGGTTTTCCGGTCATAAATCAGTTCTGCGTACGACAATGTGTGTCTTTTGCGTGGATTCTTGCGCGTCAAAATGGCAGAAGGCGTCCCATTTGACCTAAGTTTACCGAAAATGCCCCTTTTCTATAATACCTGAAATTAAATTCAACCCACTGTCAAGTAAATCTGTGGTTTTCCATGGAGGTAGGAAATAGAAGAAGCAGGGATAATTTTTCCCAGGAACCAAGATCCTATTCACTATAAACTACCAGCGAATTGCCTATTTTGTAGCAAGTATATATCCAACACAGTTTACTGCGCGTCTCTAAATCTAACCGTTTCCGAGGAGACCTATAATTCTCGTGTATTCATATGGAATAATTCATGAGCTTGAAGTCAACAATCGTCTTGGTCGCCATGGGGATGGGCTGTTTATGACAGCAACATTTGACAAATTTTCCATATATTTTATCAATATTCTCGTAATTTCGAATAAATATCAATATTTCACGACTAAAATCTATTATCAGTTTTCTTTCTTTTGACGCCTTTCTCGAATTCGAAGGACCATCATTTATAATTTAATTTTGCAAAAGAAACATTGTTTGTAAGTCGTGAAACCAACTTTAGGTGCATTTCCTATGGGATCGTATTACGGGCTCCTGGGTTCGAATGCAACCCCCTGCCGCCGCGGGGCAGAGTGAATTGCGTAGGGTGCAGCAAGCTGCGTCGAACGCAATTATTGACGCTGCTCTAGCTCTTAGCAGCGATGAGAAAATCCCATGTTTTAGTATCCATAATCCATAGTTTAGGCGGACAGAGAGATAGACGGACACCAACGGCAAAATAATATATGCAGAAACCTTGTAAATAACACGCGCAAACCGAAACCAAAGAAAGATAGTACTAGTTTCGACACATATGCGTCATTTTCAAGTTAAATTTCACCTGAAGTTGAAGTTCACTTGAGGATGACGTTTATGCATCGAAATTAATCATTCTTTTCTTTGGTTTGTGTGTTGTATTTTGCAATTTTTTATATTAATTAGCATCTCGTTTCCCAAAAAAAAAGTTGTTTTTCTTTTTTTTACTGTCCATATTATGCGAAATTATCGAGCCGATGTGGAACTCATGAAATGAAACTATCGTCGGTTAAAATGTAACAGTATCTAACAAACGATCTCGTTTTCTTTCATGATACTCAATTTTCATGTTAATTACTAAATATACGAATGCCAAATATACGCATACTGTTCTAAAAGAATGGCGGTGTCTTATTCTAAAGTCAACATTTACCTTAAGCAAGGAATATATTCGTATAAAATATCGAACAACACTGGCTTCATACCACGGCTTCTTTCATAGATATTCCGAATTAAAATACAGCGAAAATTTGCACCGTTGAGAATAAGCCGACTCATAAGCAACGGAGGTAAGACACGGTCCACGATTTTTAAGTTAGAGGATCTCGATTTTGTGATTTTGCTACGATACTTTTCAATGGAGACTTCATATCTTTCAGCCCACCTTTCATCTTGGTGGAACGCCATTATTAAATAAATTCAAACGGACTTCGTATTTTCCACACAATTTAATTGTGTCCAATCTGTGGCAAGTGTACCTGATGATGGCTGGATGGCCGAAACCGGTCGGTTGATAAAAGTGTGAAAATACGAAGTCCATTTGAATGTATTTAGTTACGGATGCTTAAAATTGATATATTAATTGAACCTACCTAGAAAAACTGTGGAGAATTATATCAGATACGCATTTAACCCAAAAACAGTTACATATATAAATTTATTAATTCTACTGTTAATTGTACGTCTCCCTTTAAGAGTAACCTGAATATTTCAATAACTCTTAGCTATTTATTCTTCCTGTTATCTTGGCCAATGGAATATTGTTCATTATTCAATTGGTACGTGATGAATAGTGGTAGTAGTATTGATTAAAACGCTTCGACTGCTAAGGTTAATAATCAAATAAGCCTTTTAAAGATTATAAAAGTAAGGGTATTCCTTTACTTTGCTTAATTTTTCACAGCAAAAAGATAGGATATATTAAGAGTCCGCAAACTAATTCTGAGCAATACTGAATGCCATTTTGTCAATTTTTTATTGAAAAGGCAGTTTTATGGAAAAAAAGGGCGTCTTTATTTGATATTTTTTTTTCTTCATAATGAAGTAATTTTTACCAGATAGATAGTTAAGGAAGAATGAAGAATTTTTAACATAATTGGTGGAAGGCCGTCACGGAGATCTCCAAGACGACGCTTATCAGCCCAGCAAACACTGATCTGCCTCTCTGGTTTGTTCGATATGTGAGCTCGCAACGAAAGAAAACCTCCAAGAGACTTTTAATCTAACTTTCTGACCTAAGATTCGACTGATGTGGAAATCTCACTCAACGTAAAAGCTAAAATCGGCTTCAGTGGTTTGATGGAGAATGTTTCTGTTTCGCGATATCTTCATTTCCCTCTCACAAATTGAATTATTGCAAAACATAGTCAACAGAATTCTCCTTGGAGACAAAGATAAGCAGAAGAGGAAGGCGGAGGATGCCGACACAAGTAATGCAAATGATTTTTAGTCTATTAAATGAGACACAAACAGCTATATCGGGTCGTAGTGCATCTGAGGACGAGAAAAATCCGCCTTCAGATAGGTAGTATTAATAAGGCGTNGGGAAAATGGCGACGTTATCTCTTTTATTTCATTTATCATTTGCGGAATTCTTGTTTGTCTCCGATTCGAATGACACGTGCTGCAAAAGCAAAATCTCATATTAAACCTTTTTCGGTACGCCATCTGTTGAATCGGCGCTGGCGTGACGCGTGAGCGACACCTTGGATTGGGAGTTGAATGGGGCGAGATTAAAGAGATGCTTCTTTTAAACCTCTCCCGGATTATCCCTGGAGCGATCGATTATTTGTCGAGAATTTTCGGTTTCCCAGGGCGACGCACAGAAGGTTGAAATCGAAAAAAGGCGGCCAAAAATACAATGCTTTTCTTTGAGCTAGGACTTTAAAACTTCGGTTTTCCGGTCATAAATCAGTTCTGCGTACGACAATGTGTGTCTTTTGCGTGGACTCTTGCGCGTCAAAATGGCAGAAGGCGTCCCATTTGACCTAAGTTTACCGAAAATGCCCCTTTTCTATAATACCTGAAATTAAATTCAACCCACTGTCAAGTAAATCTGTGGTTTTCCATGGAGGTAGGAAATAGAAGAGGCAGGGATAATTTTTCCCAGGAACCAAGATCCTATTCACTATAAACTACCAGCGAATTGCCTATTTTGTAGCAAGTATATATCCAACACAGTTTACTGCGCGTCTCTAAATCTAACCGTTTCCGAGGAGACCTATAATTCTCGTGTATTCATATGGAATAATTCATGAGCTTGAAGTCAACAATCGTCTTGGTCGCCATGGGGATGGGCTGTTTATGACAGCAACATTTGACAAATTTTCCATATATTTTATCAATATTCTCGTAATTTCGAATAAATATCAATATTTCACGACTAAAATCTATTATCAGTTTTCTTTCTTTTGACGCCTTTCTCGAATTCGAAGGACCATCATTTATAATTTAATTTTGCAAAAGAAACATTGTTTGTAAGTCGTGAAACCAACTTTAGGTGCATTTCCTATGGGATCGTATTACGGGCTCCTGGGTTCGAATGCAACCCCCTGCCGCCGCGGGGCAGAGTGAATTGCGTAGGGTGCAGCAAGCTGCGTCGAACGCAATTATTAGCTCTTAGCAGCGATGAGGAAATCCCATGTTTTAGTATCCATAATCCATAGTTTAGGCGGACAGAGAGATAGACGGACACCAACGGCAAAATAATATATGCAGAAACCTTGTAAATAACACGCGCAAACCGAAACCAAAGAAAGATAGTACTAGTTTCGACACATATGCGTCATTTTGAAGTTAAATTTCACCTGAAGTTGAAGTTCACTTGAGGATGACGTTTATGCATCGAAATTAATCATTCTTTTCTTTGGTTTGTGTGTTGTATTTTGCAATTTTTTATATTAATTAGCATCTCGTTTCCCAAAAAAAAAGTTGTTTTTCTTTTTTTTACTGTCCATATTATGCGAAATTATCGAGCAGATGTGGAACTCATGAAATGAAACTATCGTCGGTTAAAATGTAACAGTATCTAACAAACGATCTCGTTTTCTTTCATGATACTCAATTTTCATGTTAATTACTAAATATACGAATGCCAAATATACGCATACTGTTCTAAAAGAATGGCGGTGTCTTATTCTAAAGTCAACATTTACCTTAAGCAAGGAATATATTCGTATAAAATATAGAACAACACTGGCTTCATACCACGGCTTCTTTCATAGATATTCCGAATTTAAATACAGCGAAAATTTGCACCGTTGAGAATAAGTCGACTCTTAGGCAACGGAGGTAAGGCACATTCTACGAGTTTTGAGTTAGAAGATCTCGACTTTGTGATTTTGCTACGATACTTTTCAATGGAGACTTCATATCTTTCAGCCCACCTTTCATCTTGGTGGAACGCCATTATTAAATAAATTCAAACGGACTTCGTATTTTCCACACAATTTAATTGTGTCCAATCTGTGGCAAGTGTACCTGATGATGGCTGGATGGCCGAAACCGGTCGGTTGATAAAAGTGTGAAAATACGAAGTCCATTTGAATGTATTTAGTTACGGATGCTTAAAATTGATATATTAATTGAACCTACCTAGAAAAACTGTGGAGAATTATATCAGATACGCATTTAACCCAAAAACAGTTACATATATAAATTTATTAATTGTACTGTTAATTGTACGTCTCCCTTTAAGAGTAACCTGAATATTTCAATAACTCTTAGCTATTTATTCTTCCTGTTATCTTGGCCAATGGAATATTGTTCATTATTCAATTGGTACGTGATGAATAGTGGTAGTAGTATTGATTAAAACGCTTCGACNTACTGTTAATTGTACGTCTCCCTTTAAGAGTAACCTGAATATTTCAATAACTCTTAGCTATTTATTCTTCCTGTTATCTTGGCCAATGGAATATTGTTCATTATTCAATAGGTACGTGATGAATAGTGGTAGTAGTATTGATTAAAACGCTTCGACTGCTAAGGTTAATAATCAAATAAGCCTTTTAAAGATTATAAAAGTAAGGGTATTCCTTTACTTTGCTTAATTTTTCACAGCAAAAAGATAGGATATATTAAGAGTCCGCAAACTAATTCTGAGCAATACTGAATGCCATTTTGTCAATTTTTTATTGAAAAGGCAGTTTTATGGAAAAAAAGGGCGTCTTTATTTGATATTTTTTTTTCTTCATAATGAAGTAATTTTTACCAGATAGATAGTTAAGGAAGAATGAAGAATTTTTAACATAATTGGTGGAAGGCCGTCACGGAGATCTCCAAGACGACGCTTATCAGCCCAGCAAACACTGATCTGCCTCTCTGGTTTGTTCGATATGTGAGCTCGCAACGAAAGAAAACCTCCAAGAGACTTTTAATCTAACTTTCTGACCTAAGACTCGAATGATGCTAAAATCGCACTCAACTTAACAGCTAAAACCGGCTTCAGTGGTATGATGGAGAATGTTTCTGTTTTGCGATATCTTCATTTTCTTCTCACAAATTTAATTATTGCAAAAAATAGTCAAAAGAAACCTTATAAGGAAAGATAGGCGAAATAAGATGGCGTAGGATGCCAACACAGGTAATGCAAATGATTTCTAGTCTATAAAATGAGACACAATCAGCTATATCGGGTTGTAGTGCATCTGAGGACGAAGAAAATCCGCCTTATAATAGGTAGTGTACATAATGTATCGAAGTTTCGTTTTTCTAATCATAACTTTCTGACTTAAAGAGGAAAAAATCGGAAAATTACCTCACTCATTATATTGCATAGTAAGCCTCATTTCCTCTACGCTGCTTTTGCTAGGCAATAGATTAGTGATGAAAGACTCGGAAAACTACCTCACTCCTCATCTTACCTAGTAAGCCTCATTTCTTCTCCGCTGCTTTTGATATGCATTACCTTAAGGTTTCAACGGGCCTTCGGACCGATGAATTATTACCCAGATAGCTGTCTGCCCCTCATCACTGCACTCCTAAAGGTAATTAATCGTTTTAAAAATCAATCAATCACCAATGTATACCATTAGTCACTTTTTATATACACTTCATTAGATTCAAAATATGGCCCAAAGATTTTTCCGAGAAAAAATAATTTTAATAATAATAACTTCAATACAGGATACAGGAAGCTAATCCCTAAAACATTGGTTATTTTAATAAATATTGCAAACAGCAATAATGGACGAACAGACACGAGCATTCCCTAACAAGAAAAATCCACTATCGTTATTCGAACCCGGGACCTGGGGATGAAAGTGCTACCGTGCTAACCACTCCGCCACCGTACCCTGTAAAGGTGATACTATTACCAAGCACCTAGTTAATGTACTTATTTCGTATACATTCTAATTTGTTTATATCCTCTGGATTTACATTTACATTTTTTACTTCGGGTAGATTTACGATTCACGTGATTTATGCGAGTCTTCATCTGTAATTTAAATCCATACACAATAAAGAACTACTAAATTTACACGCAAGTACCATAGTTTAAAGTGAGCTTCCATACGTTAAGCATGCCCATGTATGATGCAGATAGAGTCATGCACCTTCACTGTGGATTACCTTATTTTCTGCTTGTTTGCTTTTTGGTGCAGACATGCTTGCTTCCATGTCTGTTTTCTCTAATAACCCTTCCAACGTCAGAATCCCTTGGCTTTCGGCCAACACATGTCCGCATCCCCTTCTCACTACAAAATTGAGTGGAGGGTATTTTTCACTTTCAGTATCCCTCATACGGTGTTCCAATATAAAAGCTCGATGTAATGTCAACAAAGAAAAGAAGCCTTCCTTGCTTTTAGTTCTTATTAGATTAATATTAAACGCCTCCGTCAAACATGAAGGAACATCACTTATTTTTAAATATATCTGTTATTATGCACATCTGGTCCTCTTTTACGTAAAAGTGTCAATTGTTGGTCATTAATAATATAATTTTGACCGGCAGATGTCTTGATTGATGAGGGATGAATTTAATATAAATTTGCCCATAGAAAATTTGCATAATATAAACATAGTCTTTAAGTTATAAAACAATATTTACGTGCAACCCTTATGGAAACGTATTATGGGCTCCTGGATTTGAACCCGAGCTAAGAGATAAGCTTAGTTTTCGTGGGCCTTTCAACCTCGTAGAAACATAATACAGTTTAATCGAAGAAATAAAATTCGCAAATACTTTTATTTCTTCGATTACCTGCTATGGATTTCCACATAGTAAAACCTTCAACAATTGATTGTATAATGCAGTTTGTTTCACATCTCTTCATCAAAACGTTTCTTAAATAAATATGGGGACGGACAAACGGACGGACGGACAAACATTTTGCTTTTTATATACATGTAATTTATTGCGTAAATGTATTCGTTAGCCGATGTGTCCATTAAATGGAAAATATAATAGCCAATCAACATCTAAATAAAATATGTTGAAGCAGTAAACTTATGGATATGTTTCCTCTCATGTACAGTTACTTTATCCGAGTCCTAAGTAGGTTTTTATTCTTTAACGTACTTAAAAATATGTCTGTAAAAACCAAAGCAATATAACCATTTCATAACAATTCCAAAAAAGAGTTCTTAGATATTCCATATATTCTGTAAATACTTCTTTCCATTAAGTATTAAACCCATTATCGGCAGCCATTAACGTTTAAAATTCCGCTGGATTTGAGTGTAACAAATTTTAACGTATCTATTGTCCCGTATATGGCTATTTTAGGAGAATCCAAATCATAGTTTTTTGTAATCGGATACTTTTACCAAAAATATTGATTAATATCTCAAAGGATTAAGAAAAGGTTAATTACTAAGCATGGAAGAGCCGTGCGGATGGATCCCGAAGAAATAATAGGTGTGAAAAATAGAAACAAGACTGGGACTCGAACCCAGGTCTCCCACTTACCGGACAGGCATTCTAACCACTGATTTACCATTTCGCGTCCATGAAACACTATTTGGAAATGCTTTAGTGAAAAAAGCAAGTAGCATCCACTTACTGCCACTAACTACCACTGACATGGTTCTCACAGACACAGAACTCGCAAAAGTGGTCTAATTAGGTAAACCCCCAAAGGAAATCACAAGGATCGAGGAAAATTAAATTACTGTAAATCATTAAATAAGTAAAGGCTACAATATCTGCACGTAAATTGGGAGTCCCAGGCATGTCGCTATTTTTCACACCAGTTGTCAATATAAAATAATGTGTTTATGATTGTACTTTGGCAGCATATTGTAATAGTATTCAAGACTGTTTCATCTTGAATCGATCCTCATAGAGATATTTTAAATTCTACGCAAGCGGTAGTGGTTTGGTAGCAATTGGTTCTGAATAGTAACCCGTAATTCGGAACGTTGTATCTTGAGGAGAATTTATATACGTAAAAAATTAGATTGCTTCTGTATTTTCTTGTATTTTCTTCATGTTTTGTCTATTTTGAGTGAGAAGTGGTCATTACCATTGGTAGAAATAAGCTCTTGTGTCTATTTAATTTTACTGTAATTTTCGTGATGATTTTGATATTTACCTCATCTTTTATTAATTACTACTTGAAGAAGAAGAATAAGTTGACGTTACCATTGGTATATTGATATGAATTTCTTATGTAAATTGTTGCAATTGTATTTTCATAATTGTTGTATTATGTACATTGTTGTTTTTTGTCAGAATTTTTGTAAGAGTTATGCATTTCTTTCTTTCTGCTTTTCTTTTTTTTCCCTTTTTTTTCAGCTTTGTTACTGACAATTTTCTTTTACTAAATTTCCCCTCTTATTTTAATTTTTTTAGTCGCCACTGTCAGTAGGTTTCGCAGGTTTTTCACGCCCCCCTTCACGTGGGTGTTTTCCTGCAGGGTTT
>KZ308990.1:55871-90538 GCA_000376725.2 Ladona fulva
TTATTATTATTATTATTATTTTATTGTTTTACTGTTAAATTGCTTCTGTATTGTATACGTTTCTGTAAAACTCTCTTTAAAAACATCAAATGAAAATTTAAAATTTTGAAACATTTATCATACCATTTATAAAAGGTTAATGGGTAAAAACGAGGCTAAAGCATTAAAAAGAATCGCTTAGCGATCGAATGGTTCGATTGTTTGCTGTGATCGAATTGACCCTGAGTCAAAAGTCCTCCCACTCAGTTTCAATAATTAATTTTATTCGTTATGTTGCATTGTTTTTTAAATGGCGACGTGTTGCAATGAAAATATTATTTTTTTCCGAAGAATAAAAGATTTTATCAATCCAGGTAATCATAATGCAGGATTTTTTAAACGAGATAGAGCTTTGCGTGATAATTAAATGCCAGATAACCGATTTTTTTTATGCATAACGAGGAAAAATGGATTAATCGGGGAAATCAGAAAGTTCTTTTGAAGTAGTGAATGAATATTTAAATTCCAAAAGAAAAATTGGAGATGAAAAAAGTCTGATAGCACCAAAACTTGAACCTGGAATCTTCCGCTTTCCGGGATGATGCTTTAACCAATTCAGCCATCGAGCCAGAACTTATTCCCAAGCTATTTTGGGAGACTTTGTAGGCAAAGGAAATTTTCATGTCTGCTTTTCCTTGGAATTTTCCTAACACACCTTATCGTGTAAAGTAACCTCTACTCTTTTTTTTGTGAATATTTAAAATGTCACAATATTTTGAATTTTTGCGATGAAAATTCAGCTTTACTTCAGAATTTTGCATGTTTACTTAAGAGAGTACCTCGCCATTGAACCAATTGATATTGCATTTAGCCTGTAATATACCAAGCAGTTACTTCTTAGCCATCCCTATCATAACAAATAACAGATAAGGGAAACAGCACTATCATTTTCTTTTATCGATCTGTATTTACAGTTATTTTCAACGTTTCTAGGCAGTGTATTCTTATGAGCAATCATCAAGGATAAGGAATTTACTTCGCACAGTGTGCCTTAGAACTAAAGGATTAAACATGTGAAAAATAGCGACATGACTGGGACTCGAACCAAGGTTTCTCGAAAACATGGAAGAGGCGCGGCATGGTTAGAGTACCTGCCCGGAAAGTGGGTGACCAGGAAATCGATGCTGGATTGCGAGACTTGGTGGAGAGACAATGAAACATATAATTAATATACGACCCCTCCTCTCCATACTTATCAAACTATTCCCCTGATCCACCCACCCTTTTCCCTCCATATCTCCCTTTCCACCCTTGAAAAATTGACTATATTCCCGAACTTCTATGGCTGAAGATGCAAGCACGCTTGTGGTCGTATATTAAATACTCTGTGGAAAAATACGAAGTTTCCTGGGAGACCTGGGTTCGAGTCCCAGTCATATTCTCATCTCTTTATCCTTTAACTCCCGTGCTATGAAAATTGACTCTCTACAGTCCGTCTTTATGCGAATTCCAGCGTTCAGAGACAGAAATTTACGATTCGATTCAGGTTTGTTACACATCATTTTCCAAATAAAATCGAAGAAAATATGTTCTTCAACGTTGCTGACAAGAATACATGTTTGACCAGGATCTACAGAAATGCTTAAATCGAAAACAAAACGAAAATCTCTTGTTCATATATTTATATTCATAAGTATAATTATGGCGGACTTTACCCGCAACTACTTGGAAATTATAGGCCAATTTTTCTGTCGTAAATCCTCAATATTTTCAGAATCCAGTAAAATGACAAATAACTGAAATTTCCATAGTAAAAAACAAGATAAAAGCTAATGAAACAAACGCCACCTTTAAAAAATTGCTGCCCTCCAGCACAATTCTTCGGTCTCGTGATTTTCTGTTTGTTTATAGAGTAACGAGGAAAATGCGACAAAGGTTACCCAGAGATACTTTCATTTTTTTTGTTTTCAATAGATAGTTAGATTTTTAGAATAACATTCGAGAACACTGGTTGCTGCGACAGCGGTCGCTACGGAACGTCTTTGAATGAGGAAACTCTATGCTTGTGCTATTACCACCTCCTGAAAAACGAGTTGTTTTCAGGTCTGCCTCCATAACCATAACCATATAAATTCAATACAGACCTTACTATCTGTTCATGAATGCTATCGTGATGAAATTAAATATTATTATTAGAATTCGGTCAACATCAAAAATATGCTCCGAATACCACTTAGAATATTAATTCAACTCTTCGCCTCGAACATGTCATAAATTTAATCCTAATTTAACCGTTTTCGCCATTCTTGGAAGAGGCCGTTCTAAGGCGTGGTACCGTCGCTCTCTAACCTCTCTAGATTAACAGCTATAATCTTTCGGGTTTCTTATCTCTGCTTTCCCCCCATTTTTATTGCATCTTGTAGCCCATCAGCGCCACTCAGCACCTGAACTTGCCTCCAACAGCCCTCATCTCCCGTCAATTACATTAGCCCCTCTTAATTCCTCACCCCACCCGCCAGATGGAACGCTCCGAAATGACTGCGAAATGGGTTTGATTTATTGCTCCGCCTTATTAAGCACAGATTCATCATCCCGCGTTGCTCCCCGGAGGTGTACTCTCTCGCAAGAGGAAGCTGCCGTGTCGAAGGTGGTCCGGATGAAGAAGTGTACAAGGGTGGAAACATCTTTCTGCATCATTAGCCTCCTTGTTTTTCTTATCCCTCCAAACCTGTACAACGCTCTCTGCTACTTATGCCGATTTCTTCTACTCTCCTTCCATCGATTATTCTAATTCATTTCCTTCATCTTTTGATTCTCCGTGTGTGCACCCTCTATACGTTACCCCGTGCTTTTTGGAAGGTATTGCTGCTAATTAATTGCATGTTAGTAGGTAGCAAGTAACTCAGGTTTTTAAACCCACATATTATTTCATTTCTTTTATTGATTTTTCTCCCAAAAGATATCTCTTAATTTTAAATATTCAGTTACAAATCGTTAGGTTTAAGAAAGGACTAGGAAGTCTCAATCTCGCCATTCTATGTTTCCTTACTTTAACATTAATAATTGCTTTAACTTTAACATAATTAATTTTTCATGATGAATATATGTATTATATAACCTGTAATATATGTATTACAAGTCTTTGACTTAGCAGGACCTGAAAGTACTTTCATTTATGGAAATATCTCTATGTATGTCGATGTATGTGATGCATTGAAAATCTTCTATTGTATATGCAGTACATTGTATATTTATAAATTATTATTATTACTATTATTATTATTAATATAGGTTGTAGCATCTTCAGAGCTTGAAAAACAAAATAGAACTGTGTAGCGGGCAGGTTTGGCACTACACGGTATGGTTGTTCAGTGGTTAGAATATCTGCCTAGAAAGTAGGAGACCTGGGTTCGAGTTCCAGTCATGTCGACATTTTTCAAACTTGTTATAAAAAATACGGAATCGTCATAGAGAAGGTCCACCAAGTTACACCAGAACATGCTAATTTTATTTCTACCTCTACACTTCCAAAAGGGAAATATACGCGAACTAAAAAGCACTGGTTAATACTGTGCATAATTTTAACAAGCGTTAATGTGTTTGAAATAAATTGCAAATTATACTAAACACACTATCATTATTCTTACGAGTATGCATTTTTATGTGTATGTATAAGTATGAATTTTGAAAAAAAATATGAGCATTAAACCTTATAATCGCATTTACTGTTGCTCCCTGCATAACCTTGGTATTGCTTTGGTTCAATATACAAGCACTTTCTCATCTGTTTGTCATTTCTTAGTGTATAGTTTAATATGCAGCTAGACAAGGTTAAAAACCTTTTAGTTAAATTACAACCTCAGTCACGTCTTCTTCGAAATGGCTGTGAATGAGAACTACTTTCAGTTAAACAGAGGCACATTTTCATAAAATTTTCTCGGAAATATTTATTCCCTCCTTTTATATTTCTCTTTTATATTTCCCCACGCTCTGCACCCCTCCCTTGCACTATTTGCCTAACGACTTTTTTCCCCCTTTTCAACGACATCTGGTGCAGAATGTTCGCGGCAAAATTTCGATATTCGCTTGTTCTTCCCTTTCCAATCCGTTTCAAACCACGGAAGAAATATAGATTCGCTG
Source organism: Ladona fulva (assembly GCA_000376725.2). Taxonomy (NCBI): domain Eukaryota; kingdom Metazoa; phylum Arthropoda; class Insecta; order Odonata; family Libellulidae; genus Ladona; species Ladona fulva. The sequence continues at coordinate 59,991 of KZ308990.1, forward strand.
GTTACGAAACGAAGGATCTATACATGAGGAATGACGTCAAATGCGGCAAATATCTCAGCGATATCAAAAGAGGGATTTCCGCAATGAAAACGACGATGGTAACTAAAGAAAGATCCCCAATGTTTAAAGTGAGATTATCTGGCGGAAATTTTCGGTCAACACACGTTTCACAATACTGTGTCACTATGTACCTGGTATAATAACCTGGAGGTACCAGGGAGTTTCACGAAAAGGATTCCGGCCAAGGGACGTTTAACCCGAAGACGTTTCACCCAAAACTTTACACCCAAGGATTTTTTGGGTAGTAGTGGTAGTATTGTTATAAGTGATTCGACCAATGAGGTAACTTACACGTAGGCCCCCACCAGGAATCGAACCCGGAACCGCTTTCACCAAAGTCCAACGCGTTGTCCACTTGGCTATCTGGGAGCCTAAGGATTTTTCTCCAAAGTGTCAGTATACCCAAGAGATAAATATCTCAAGAGAGATTTCACCCGAAGGGTACTCCATCGAAAAAGATGTTTCGTCAAAGGTGAGAAGATCTATTCAAAATTGTCATATATAATAACGGGTTTGCAAAATTATCCGCCGTATGTAAAACATGTTAAAAATGAAAAATTACGAAAACGTGGCAATGATTCCTAAATATTCAGGCAGTAAAACAAAGTAAATGAATATATGGGGTGAAATTTGGCCAAACTTTCCTTTCATAGTTAAACAATGCATCTGCAACCTGCAACCATCACAGTGTCAAGTTTCCTTGACAACCAATTCCATCGTAGAATTAGAATAAATACTCACTTCTTAGCAATTTTTGCAACTTTACTCGGGAAGTAGCTTTTGAAGTAATTTAGATTCAGCAAATGTACGACCATAACTTTCCTTCGCGAAAAACAAAGTGGCATCCTTCAACATGGGCTAATAATCAGATGCTCTCTATTCTCAAATAAAATTGCAAACAAAACATTTAATTCATTTAAAGTATACACATTATTAATTGCTCGTTGCTTGTTTAGTTTCCTTTAAATATGTTCATTCTACTGTAGGAATAAAATGCTTTACTTAAAAGACTTAATTTTCACCCTGATAACGTCCAGGATGACATCTTGTCTATAAAATATTCAAACCGAAGCCTGGTTGAGTCGTCATCCCCTCCACCATCAGCTACGAAGAGCAAAGAGAGGGAAATGAGGCTTACAAGGCAACATGAGGAGTGAGGTAGTTTGCCCTTGCTTTCCTCCCAGAGCTAGAATACTATAAGCAGAACAAGCCCATATTAGCGAAGCACCTTTACGAATAACACTTTTCGTAGCGTTGCATAAGGAGAAACCTTAACCATTGCCATTATTCAGCATAACTCATACCTCAGTAGCTTTCATAGCATCACAGCCGTGAGCAAGACAGACAAAAATATATAAAAGACACATTTTTCTCTTTCCCGTACCAAAAGACAAATGATAAACATTTCATACATTAATATATGGTAACAGGACCTGATAGTGAATAATTTGTGCCTACAAAAAGGAGATTTCGAGGACGTCATCAACCCGTTTTCGCTCTACGATTATTATGTGGGCTGAATTAAAATAGCCCTCATAGAATATGGAGCCACGCGGATCTTAATCGCTTTTGTGACAATTAGGTTAGAACGTTGAATGTAGGGTCTATTAATTTGGCTGGGAAATTAATGAGGGTACAAGTCGAGCAGAAGGACCCTAGTCTACGATTAATTGAGATAGCTTCAACGTCTACGACGAAGGAGATCAGTTAACGGATGATGAATCCGTCGAGTACCTCCTTAAAGCTGGTTGCATCTTTGCTGGAAGTTAAATGGTCAGCCCAAGCATTCGTAAAGGGGCCATGATGGGACTCTGGTTCTGCAGAATGATCAAAGCAGAAGTTACGAAGGAGAGGATACTAATGGAGGGCTATGAATATCACCCGCTATATCGAGGGTGTGGACAAACGAAAGGCATCCTTCATTAGAAAGTATATTAATCGAATTAAGGCTTTCACTGCAAGACGTATCCATGATGCGATGATATCCGGGAATACGCAGTGTAGTTAGTACAACTTACGACGTTTTGCCAGCCAACAACAGCACTAAAATTAGGATAAAGTCTGACCTGATGAAACCAGTAGCATCGTTGACGAAACGTCGTCATATGTTTCGACTCCACTGCGTATTTCCGAAAATCATCGCATCGATGAAATAGGGAGTTGAAGTCAAGATCGTTTCATGCAAGAAGTTCGTCAGTTTTGAGTGTCTTGCTTCCGTATTTATATAAGTATTTATAAACATCGGTTAATATTCTTTGTTATACGGAAAATGCCATAAAAATACATTTCACCGATTTAGGAAAAGCTAACGAGTAATTACCAAATAGCAAAATTTTAAAGAGTAGAAATTCATATTTATAAGACCATTTGATTTAGTTATAGAAACGAGTGCATTAGGTACCGATAAGGACGCTAAACTGTTAAGAATGTCTCATTGCCTTCAATAGGTTCCTTCATTCATTCGAAGCAGAGAGTTAAGGAAAATGATTTATTTACAGAAACCACAAAAAACTACAGACAGCGCAACCAGGGTTACGATTCCTGCCATGATCATCACAAGATAGTTCCGTGGAATCAAACCGAACCGTAAACTGAAACTGAATCGAAAACTGAAACAGAACCGAAAACCGAAACCGAACCGAAAACATTAAACCAAACCAAAAATCGAAACCGAACCGAAAATCGAAACCGAACCGAAAACCGGGAAAGAAACGTTATTTTTGACGGAGTGAAAACCTAAGAACTCGAACCAAAAAATAATTTAATTTTCGGTTCGAGTTCGGTTATGGTTTATTTGAAATTCATGATAATGTGCCGATATCCGGTTCCCAACCTGGCACATTTTACCTCAATGTAACAGAAGGAATGTTTACTCAAAATGTGTAACTACGGCTTGCAACCAACAAAAACCAAGTTATTTACTTATTTCCCTATGCCCCCATAAACATCCACTTACTGGACCCTTACAGAAGTGGGTTTCAAACAATAACTATAGACGAATACTCACAACCATTCCCTAGCCAAATCCGACTAGCCGGGATACGAACCTACGACCTTGGGGTTGGAGCGCTAGCATGCTAGCACACTAACCACTTCGCCACCGCGACCGGTGTTACACGAACTTCGGAAATTCGTATAACGTAGAACGCAGTGCATATGAAAAAAGCCAGAAAAATTAAACTCTTAGAAGGATGTTATATTACGATGGTTGAGGCGAAAATAACGGTTCGAACCGGTTCGACCTTTGAAAAAGTAGCAAAACCGAAACTAAACCGGAATTCGGTTTTTTCGTTGAACCGGAACGAAAACAGGAACGAAATACACATTACGGTTCGATACCCTGGGTCGGTCATAGGACCCAATAGGCGGTACGAAAAATCAGCTATAAACAGCTATGAACTGCATATGAACTGAGTCATTCGAAACATTAATACGAACTGCATACAAAAATTATAGGAGACCAGATTCGTTACTGCTTAATCGCATCGAGTGTTTTTACAGATAACAGAAAATTGGTGACGTAAATCAACCGCCAAAGAAAAAAGGGACATCATACGTTTCTGCGTCTGAATCAAGCCTTCATCTCTTTCGTATTCTTTTCCCCACATTTTCACGTCTTTTTTTCCGTTCCATCTGTCTCATTTTGCCCATCCTTATCCCATCTCACGTCTTCGCGATGTCGGATTTGTCTCTCGGCTTTCTTTGCTTCTTTTTCAAAAAAGGAAAACCATCTCTTTTTTCCTTACAGATTTCAACAGCTGTTCGCGATATCGTTTCCGAAATGCTTTCCGAATACTGCCCATCTGGTATTTCTGCCGACCACAGCAACCTAAACCACATCAATCTTGTTTAAAACACAAAATATCACGTTATTTCATTTTTTCACACGGTTATCTTATGGCAAACAAATTATTAATAAAAGGTTTGAATATTAAATATAAAAATTGTAACATTTTTCTTGGAATGCATGCACGTTTTTCGTCACCGGATAACCTAGCTTTTTGTAACATTTTCGAATGCTTCTGCAGACTTTTCTACATTTGCACGTCCTTTCTTACGTTTCAACGATAACGATATTCCGATACCACGAGGGAAGTGTGAAAACGGGTTCGGGAAGGAAAGATACCTACCCAGAGACGCCGAATGTTTCCGTTCTTTCTCAAAAATATAACCTTGACTTTGAAAGTGTCTCTTTATGCGGTAGGGAATTATTTTTTATTCTGCCGGAGAACATACGAAGATAAGAAAAGGTTGTCCAGATGCCTCTGTTTACATGGGTTTTTCCTGAATATATCAACCGCTGCAAACAAAATATTTCTCGGGATACCTAAGTATCTTATTCAGTTGCATATTTCTTAGATATTTTTTTAGAGAGCGACTTGTTCGTAACTGAACCGAATTTAGTGATTTCTTGAAAAAAATATTTGATACATTTTATGATACTAATAATTTAGTGATAAAGTTAAAAATATTAAAAGAAATTTTAGCGCGAATTATATTTATTGCAATAATTTTAGCGCGAGTGCTTATAAATGTAGTCATAACCTGACCATGGAGCAGTTTTGCATCTGGTAGTTTAAAATAAAAGAAAAGTAGTCTCCATCGTCTGTGCCCCGATAATCCGAGTTTCGGTAGTACCCCAGGTACTTAATTTTGTGATTTCACTTAATTTTTCGCCCGCTTAGATAGAAATGTGAAGTCTAAGAATTCATTGGAGGGATAGTGGACTTTTACGTACCAAATTTTTGTTACCAAAGATTTCCTTGGAAATATGTAATAATATACCAATAACTGGGGGAAGAAAGTCATCTCTACCAAAGGTGCAGATGACTCTCCTCTAGAGTTGGAAATCGTTTCTACTTCCTAAACCGGCACACCGCCTAAATTACATTTGCATTTACCGGATACTTACTTATGGTCGTTTCTCCTCCGTAGTCTTAGAGAAGCTAGTAGCAGTTAGGGTGTGATAAGATTATCGGTGCTTTTACACCCCCTGCCACGCGCCATTGGCGGCATGCGGGGTTTAAATGTAAATGTACTGTAACTGCACCAAGCCAGTTCAGCATAGGCATACAAAAGTCAGCATAATAATCTGGAGATAATCGGGGGAAATAGTGAGAACTGCGTATGGACAATTGATGTATACATTACGAAGGAAAAGAGAAATATAAAAAAAAAGTTTTACATCGATTCGCTTTCATGATTGTAAATACACATCTCACTACGGCAATGGATGAAAACAGCGTGTTTGTTTCATAATTCTCGCACGCAAGACGACCCTTTTCGTATTATCCGAGTTTCCGGTTATCCGAGGTGGCCCCTCTTCCACATTAACTCGGATAACCGAGGTTCTACCGTACGATACACTTCACATGTATCATTACGCATCCGTCCGTCCTCGGAAAATGAAAACCTGAAATTAGGGAATTTTCTCCAGTCCAGTTTCGGATATAACGACGGCTTTTATGCATTAAATTACCTTCATCCGAAAGGCAATCCTTCCTTCAGAAATGAAACATTTTCTCTCGCATCCACGGCTTCTCGCCGTCCTTTCGCGAGGATATCATTTCAAAGAGAAAAACGAGCAACGGCGATGCTAATGCCTCCCCATTAATACGATTAAGGTATCTTTCCCAAGGTGTACATTTTCCTCGGAAGGAGCCAAATCTCCTGCAATCCCTTTGAAGGCATCCCGATGATTAAAACTAAAGCAGATACGTTCATTCCTAACTCAGAGGATGTCTTACCTTCGTTAAATTTTGATGACGGACTTGATAATTACGGAAAATTGAATGCAGACCGCTTGGCACGGGGAAAGGCGAACATTTTTCGCAGTTTCGGCGATATTTATCTCTTAAATATTTAATGTTTCGAAAACTAAAAGGATCGGTACGTTTTCTGAGGCAGCGGACTTAATTTCGTCAATAAACTAGAGTAATTACGTAACGTATTTTTTCAAAGAGTTAAAAATAACCACAGAGATTCCTGACTCAGTAATGCTGACCAGTTTCCCTTCACATATTACGAGTTTCATGTTGAGGAAAACTAAACCAGAGAATAATTTAGGGAATTAAAAATCTGTTTAAGAAAGAAATGCGTTGCTTAGTTACATTTACGTTGACGAAATATGTGTGTTCCCGGTATCACTTTCGCTCTATTAGAACTTTGAGAAATATATACTAATATTATGTGCTGAATGATTAATAGACTACATTCTTTTGGTACTTGAACTCTTATTTATCGTGTATATGTGCATATGAGCATTAAATATGCATTAGATACACATGGATAGAAATTCCTAGACACACATGGGTGTACGAAAAAGAAGATTGGAAAACGGCTGTATATGAATTAGAGGTTTAAAAACACACCATAAGCCGTCTTTCGGCAGGTGGAACTCGCGCTCAGAGACAAACGGGAAGCTCCGGATTACCGATTTCTGGGAAGCCCAATGATCATTTCGGTTTTTTGTTAAAAAGATCCGACCCCCCGAGGATGGAGGCTTTGTCTCCGAATTGATCATTAGGACTACCCAGAAATCGGTAATCCAGAGCTTCCCTTTTGTCTCTGAGCGCGAGTTCCGCTTTCCGAAAATCGGCTTACGGAGTGGTTTTAAACCCTTAGCACACGGATGTTTCTACAAGTACATGCATGTCGCTCACTGTCTTTTAACCAGGGTCGTAAACAGAATTTGTTTTGGGGAGGTTTTGATCCATGGAATTAACGCAAAATTTACCAACATCCCAGAGACAAGCACTCTTCCGCCCTTGATTGTCATTTAGTGGAGAACGTACATGGAAGCTGTCTTACAATCTGTAGGTGCACATCTAAATTATATATATGCGGGTCGTTGTCATCAAGAGATGACGCTCGTAGTATCATAAGTGGTTTGTTTTTAGTATGCATCATTACTCATTAGATAGCGGTTAAAGTCTCAGTAATATCCATCNGAAACATTTTCTCTCGCATCCACGGCTTCTCGCCGTCCTTTCGCGAGGATATCATTTCAAAGAGAAAAACGAGCAACGGCGATGCTAATGCCTCCCCATTAATACGATTAAGGTATCTTTCCCAAGGTGTACATTTTCCTCGGAAGGAGCCAAATCTCCTGCAATCCCTTTGAAGGCATCCCGATGATTAAAACTAAAGCAGATACGTTCATTCCTAACTCAGAGGATGTCTTACCTTCGTTAAATTTTGATGACGGACTTGATAATTACGGAAAATTGAATGCAGACCGCTTGGCACGGGGAAAGGCGAACATTTTTCGCAGTTTCGGCGATATTTATCTCTTAAATATTTAATGTTTCGAAAACTAAAAGGATCGGTACGTTTTCTGAGGCAGCGGACTTAATTTCGTCAATAAACTAGAGTAATTACGTAACGTATTTTTTCAAAGAGTTAAAAATAACCACAGAGATTCCTGACTCAGTAATGCTGACCAGTTTCCCTTCACATATTACGAGTTTCATGTTGAGGAAAACTAAACCAGAGAATAATTTAGGGAATTAAAAATCTGTTTAAGAAAGAAATGCGTTGCTTAGTTACATTTACGTTGACGAAATATGTGTGTTCCCGGTATCACTTTCGCTCTATTAGAACTTTGAGAAATATATACTAATATTATGTGCTGAATGATTAATAGACTACATTCTTTTGGTACTTGAACTCTTATTTATCGTGTATATGTGCATATGAGCATTAAATATGCATTAGATACACATGGATAGAAATTCCTAGACACACATGGGTGTACGAAAAAGAAGATTGGAAAACGGCTGTATATGAATTAGAGGTTTAAAAACACACCATAAGCCGTCTTTCGGCAGGTGGAACTCGCGCTCAGAGACAAACGGGAAGCTCCGGATTACCGATTTCTGGGAAGCCCAATGATCATTTCGGTTTTTTGTTAAAAAGATCCGACCCCCCGAGGATGGAGGCTTTGTCTCCGAATTGATCATTAGGACTACCCAGAAATCGGTAATCCAGAGCTTCCCTTTTGTCTCTGAGCGCGAGTTCCGCTTTCCGAAAATCGGCTTACGGAGTGGTTTTAAACCCTTAGCACACGGATGTGTCTACAAGTACATGCATGTCGCTCACTGTCTTTTAACCAGGGTCGTAAACAGAATTTGTTTTGGGGAGGTTTTGATCCATGGAATTAACGCAAAATTTACCAACATCCCAGAGACAAGCACTCTTCCGCCCTTGATTGTCATTTAGTGGAGAACGTACATGGAAGCTGTCTTACAATCTGTAGGTGCACATCTAAATTATATATATGCGGGTCGTTGTCATCAAGAGATGACGCTCGTAGTATCATAAGTGGTTTGTTTTTAGTATGCATCGTTACTCATCAGATAGCGGTTAAAGTCTCAGTAATATCCATCATGTGGTTTAATTTTTATTTACAGTTTAAGCAAAAAACTTTTGTTTAATTGGAAAAATGGAAAAAGTGAGCTTCGAGCGGTAATTAAACACTTATATTTAATAAGATTAACACCGAAAGAGATCAAAGCTGAGTTGGATGAAGTTCATGGCACATCTGCACCTGTGTTTGCCACTGTTTACAATGGGGTTAATTGAGTTTAAACGTGGCCGTACATCCACAAAAGATGAACACCTTTCGGGAAGTCCAGTGGAAGTGACTACCTCCGAAATGATTATTGGAACGAGTATCTTAATTTTTACTATGACACAAAATATACATACAACGACCACGTGTGTATGTATGTACATTTTGTGGTATAGTATATATGGTGTGGTATATATGTTTGGTCGTGTATGTGTGTCGTCGTAATATTGTTAACGAACTTGGGTATGAAGGCTATTCTCCTATCCTCCATGCTGTTTCCTACCCCAATACTTCAACTATTACCCCTTCCCACTAAACCCCCTTCCCCTTTTTTCCCCTTCCCTCTACTCTCCTACCCATTCGCTACCTACCACCCCCACTGTCCTATCCCAGCCTACAAGTGCCTCCACCCCCTTCCCTCATTCGTCCCCTTCTTTTTCCCCTTCCCCTTCCCCCTATTCTGTGACTATATATACCGAATGTTTTTTGTGAAATTTACCTTATGATGGTGCTATGCACCGAAACCTGGTCTTGTATGTATGTATATTTTGTGGTATAGTAAAAATCAAGATATCCGTTCCAATTTTCTGTTTGTAATGGAATACCACCAAGTAAAGGCCGAGACGATCAACGCTACCTCCGAAATGATTGACAAAATCCACGCGTAGTATTTCATATATTATATGTAAAATAAATCGTCTTAATGCACATAAAAAAAACAACATGTTTTCAAATTTTTCTTTGTGTTAATTCATCTGTCCTCCGAAAAGTCAAAAGTCGAGCAGTCGTGATTCGGAGAGTGTCTGAGTTTGGCAAGTATGAAAACTGAGATTTATTGGTTCAGCGAACGATTTGAATGATGCCCATAGTGGCACATTCTCTAATGCTGGAATTTCATTGAGAGAACAGTCTCGTTTCATAGAGATGCCCTCGACCTTTCAATGAAAGCTCACCTTTGAAAATCACAGTTATTAGACCGTGAGGGCGAAAGCCGCAGGACGAAAAAAAAAGTTCCAGGGAAAATGAAAGGTTCGGAAAGTTTTAGTTTAAGTGAATACGATCCGGTTAGAGAGAGAAAAGTTGGGAATGAGGAAAGAGGTGAGAATAAAGCAGTTGAAAGAAGAGGCGTCCGCAGTTTTCATTCGAAATCACTGGAGGGGAAGGAGCAGAAGTGTTATGGAACTTTGCTTTGGGATCAAAATATCTCTCCAAGCATCGGAACTATTCTCTCGACAGTCATTTCGACGTCATTTAAAAATGAAAACTCTGGCGATTCTTGGGGCATTTAACCTCTGTACTTTGGCAAAATAGCATGACCTGCAGCCATATGAATTATTGCAGAAATGTAAAGGAAGAACCAATCTCAATAAATTAATTAGACACGGGGACTTGATTCGATGAGATAGAATAGACCAACTCGTCAATTTTATGGTAGGCACTAGATTATTTGTATACGGAACAGAATTAGGTTTGAAGACTACACCTGACCGACAACCCACTTGACCGACATTAAACTTTACTCAGACTACACTTGACCGACAACACGCTTGATCGATAATATACTCGACCGACAATATGCTTGATCGATAATACACCTGACCGACACCTGACCGACACCTGACCGACACCTGACCGACACCTGACCGACACCTGACCGACACCTGACGGACGCCTGACCGAAAATACGCTTGACCGACACTACACTTTACTCACACTAAACTTGACCGAAAACACGCTTGATCGATAATACACTTTACTCAAACCACATCTGACCGACAATACTTTGTACCGACACTGCACTTGGCCGACATTTGACCAACAAAACTCTCGACCGACGCTACACTTGACTGACGATTTGCTTGACCGATAATAAACTTGACAGACCGCATGACACCGACAGAAATTTAATCGACAAATCCTTTAATGTTTTATTCAGTCATATGTGCGAAGTTGTACGGTTTAAAATTCGAAGTAGCTCATTTCTGTGCATTAGGAGGCGACCAAACACATAGATAGTTTCCTGCTGATGTAACTCAGATAAGATAAAAGGCACCACAGTCTATTCCTTGTATGATGGACCTTTATTTTAGCACATGCAATTATTGAAAATCATAATAACCAAAACATCTCAATTCCAAGGGAGTTTTACAATATTTCTGTATAGCAAATGAAATTGAAGAGTTACTGATAATTTGAAATTTAATTCACCAAATATAATTTAGTTATATTAAAAATTACGTGCTCAATAACACTCAAATATTTGCTATGGTAGACAAACTGATTTTCATATCTAACTTTTAAACTCATAATGAAATCAATACAATGTAACATTAATCCTTTAAATGAGGCGAACATTTCGTGTCGGTTAAACGGCCATTACTCATGGGATTGCGCTGTTTCGCAGCCCATGCCAAGGTATCGCCAGATGCGCTATCGACATGGAGAGAAATGGATCTGCAAACAAGAACGAAAACCTGCGTAGTCGAACCTCTTGAACGGCATATGCTACCGACAGAATGAGTAATTTTGGCGTCAAAAATAAGGACACCAATTTCGTGCGCAGTGACGCAATTATTAATCGTCCACACGAAAATTCTCGCTGAGTAATTAACGCCGAACCTGTTTTCCGAGCGGCCGCTTTGATTAACTCGCATCCGATGTTTCCATTCAGAGCGGAAAATGATGCCAATAAATCTGGGGCCCGTGTTTTGTAAAATTTCGCAGGGCGGATTAAGCTGCTATAAAGGGATATTTCGGGGAAATATTAAATTTATCACGTTTATGCATCCGTCGCCTCTTTTCCGCGAGACCAATTAGCAGAATGATACGCAGAGGAATTGATTTCAAAAGTAGCAACAGTTTATTATGTATTACATTACACCCCATTTTTTGTGTACGAAAAAAAATTCTATATTATATCAGATGGACGTTTTAAGAGTATGCCGCACAAGTTTTAACATGCTAAATTACTTTCAGATATTACAAAATATTATTATATTCCGTGAAAAGGAAAATTTAAGATTAAATTTTAGTAATTTTAGTAATATCGAGTAGAATTCATGCAGATTTGCATTAGCTTTTGTTAAATTCGTAAAATTCAGAACACGTTTGCGATGTATCGAAACATTTACAAAACGCAACTTCGACTTGTTGGGCAAGGAGTAAGTAATTTCATCGTGATCACTTTTAAAGGGGCTTCATAGAAGCAACATTAATAATGATGTGATGTTACGAAAGAGTTGTGCGCATCGCGTAGTATTTATACATGTGGATCTCCATTGAGATATCACCTTGGCTTTCCAATTCCGGAAATCATCTTCAATAAGAGAAAATAAATACATGCTTCCATAGTTTTCCTGTATTAAAATAGAAGCAATCAAATAAGCAATAAATAGTTAATAATAATTTATACTGATCTTACATCAAGCATGAATATTTCTGGTTAAATACTTGGTTATTCCCAAGGAAGAATGGACTTGAAAAACATCTGATGAGACTTGTGTCTGATACACTTGGTTATTACTGGTTGATATACACGTTTGAAAATATTATAAATCTTTGAAATTCAAGACTGTAATTAGTATAGTTGGTCCCATAGGTTTGTGCAATATTTTACAACCCCAGTCTTTGATTTTTTCCTCCTTTGTATATATTTTCCTTACCTTAATTAGTTCCTTTGAATCAGCGAAATACGCTTGTTTATTAATCGCCCTTAATTGAAGAAGTCATTTATATGTTACACTTTAGCATTGACGATCGTTAAGATGAAAAAAGTATTTTGATAAACGTTTATGCATGTACACTCATACACATGTTAAAAATATGCCCTGAAGCTGGTAAACGTATGTGATTATTGAATGGTTAATTTCGAGAAATAAGTGAAAATTACACACTTGTATTGATATTTTGCACCTAGTTGTCACTTTAAACTTTACGTAAATTTAAGAGAAATTCAATATTTCTTTAAAATTACATGTGAAAGAGAGATTCCATTAGAAAAGTAAGATTTTAAATATTTTTAAAGAATGGACGAAAGTCATTTACCAGATCTGTCTTGCTACCGCTATTTGTTAAAGAATCGCAGCGCCGTTTTTTAAATGATACTGGAACTAAAAACTTCTATTAATTCCGAATTTGAAATATCCTTCAATTTCCTTATTCATCTTTTTAGTTTGTTGATCACCTAAACACCAATAATCATGAGCACTTGTCTTATCCCCGGAAGCAAATCTTTCGTTCTTGAGGTCAATTGAAGGAAAAACATGGCTGTTAGTTGCAATTGCTTGAGAAAAGTCATTCTTAAATATTCTGTCTGTGAAAATGAACGAGGCACACGAAATAAATCTAACAAACACTAATATTGGCATTCGTCCAGCTTCATAAGCACTAACACGTTGGTCCGTTAACTTGGACTCTCCGTTGGTTTGTTCATATTTATAGAGGTTTGGGATGAGCTACTGCGGAATTCGATTCAGAAACTATTTCAAATTCTCGTTTGTTCCAGTGATAAAAGTTTGGCCCACTTCGGGGCGATATATATTCCGCTCCTCTTTATGTATCATTTCTAATGGACGAACTCGTTCATAGGTCCTTTTCTAAAAGGACAAATCCACGCGCATTCCCATCTACAATGCACAAAGTTATAAAATGATACTAGGACAGTTTTCTTCCCTTGAATAGCTCCCATGTTTTTACACATTATAAGTTTTTAGTTCTTGCATAAATTATAACTGTTTAGTACGCTATTTTGTAAGTTATTGTTTATAGTGAGCAATTTTATGTATCTTTTGTACTGATATTCTGAATTTGCATATGTAAGGGTTCTGGTGAACTGATCGAGTTAATAATTAAATGGGAACAGTATTAGTAATGGTTGTAGATTATTTTCGAAATTATAGCTATTTAAATTGTAAATTAGCTTAGCTTGAAAACTACTAAAGTTATTGGAGGAGGTAGTTAAATACTAATGTTCTGTAGAATGACTAATGTTCTGTGTATGCTAAACTTTGTAACGTTGTAGCAAATTTTTGACAAAGTTTTTGTTTGTGTTGTTGTTTCTGTTAGTTGTACATAATAGTGTATGTTAGATACGCTTCCTGACTTTGGGTATAACTTCGGCTGTGTTGTACAATGAATAAATAAATAAATATGCTCATTTTCTTCGATATTTAGTACATTTTAAAATATTTTGTCTATAGAAAATGACATAAATATACATTTCTATAGTTATCATTGTTATAATTATTACATCCGTTACCATTTGGTTAAAATTTCGGTGGTAACATTACTATTTCATAAATATTTCAATATTATGCTACACAATCATACATTAAAATATACAATGCTAACTAGAAAAATGAAACGTTTTTGCTTTTATAAGATATCTATCATCTAACTACTAAGTGCACAATTACAATTCATACATTTTAAAGTAACGAAAATACAGTGGTGCCTCGCATAATGAACGCCTCGCACAGCGAACGCTGCACACAACGAACTTCATTTCATGATTCATACAACGAAGTCACCCGAGCTTCCACGACCGCTTTGCCCGAGCTTCCACGACTGCATTAATACATTAATACCATAAAAAATCTCGCAGCTATAACAACACAATGTTTTAAATTATCATTTGAATATAAATTTAAATAGATTACTGCGTATATCTTATTATATTTTAACATATCATATATTAATGCCTTACCATTCTCATAATATTATTTATGTGACGGCGAAATGTCGAACAATTTTAAGAGATGTTGAGCCATTACAAGAGACCAGGAATAACTTTGTAATTTTTCCACACGTTTCGTAATTCATGACCAGTTTCGCTAATTAAGTAGCATCCTCAGGTATTACTCAGTTTTCGACATCCGTGGTAATAAATAAAACGTGTGGAATAGTTACAGCTATACTTATAATTACAGTACAAAATATCACTCGGACATATTGATTTCATTCAACCGTGTATTTTTTCTAAAAGCATGGCTCAAAAATTAACTAATAGTACTATTAAAACTTATTTTTCCTTTTGCCAATTGAAATTGTGGTGCGTATGTTATGCCATAAAGTACAGCACTTGGTCCACGCATGTTTTATATAAGATAAACATGTATACATATAAACACATGAAGGCACATTCATATATACATACAAATAATACGTGCTAGACGAGTCAAGTAAGTTTAGAACTGAAATAATGATTATTTAATTGACTGCCATGGAAGGTTAATTTGTAAACTGCAGCACGACGTGTTTCAATTGAAACGTCACGGATTGGACACGGTATACCATTAGCTCTTTTACCTGACTATTCTCACTGAACCTGCGTCATGTAACTGTAATTTTTGTAACATAATGTAGGAGCTTCCATAACCCTTAAAGGCACGTAACACTTTTTATATGAACGGGGAATCTTTTTCAATCGAGTACATTCTGGTGGAATCGCCATTGAAGGAAGTAAAGGCAGATTCCATGGCAAAGGAGATCCAAATCTTACCTTAAGGGTCCACTCTTCAGAAAATTATACCTTTCAGCAATGGATGATGGCTATTGAAGAAGCTTCCACCCACCTATCGCCGCCCACTCATAACCTCGTATTCAAACCTGTTTCATTTTATCACTCCAACGCGTTCTCACAACATCTAGAGCGTAAATTTTAAAGATTTTCTTCCCTAGTATGCCATTTTATAAAGTAAGTAAGTCAAAAATCAATGCAGTCGTAAAATCATAGATTCTTATAGTAAATAGATACATATTTTTATAGAATATTCCTCGTAGAGTACAATGATAACCTTCAAATTTAATTGATAAAAATTGAAAAAACAAAATAATTGATGTAGGATTCCGCGGCGGTTATATGAATTCTGGATGTTTTTCTTCGGGTTCCACCGCGTTGTTGATTCTCCATGACGACAGATTCGCTGACTATGCCGCAGGTGTCTTCGTGTCAGTGTGGAATTCAGGTTCTCCAGGACTTCAGGGCACTGACATGAAGACGCCTGCAGCATAGCCAGCGAATCTGTCGTCATGGAGAATCAACAACGCGGTGGAACCCGAAGAAAAAATAACACCCAGAATTAATTGATAAAGATCGAAAGTAACGTTTTACATATGCTGGGATTGTTAATTAAAAGGCTCGTTATTCCAAGAAGAGCTCTTACGTCACGGATTTTTGTGGTCGTACATTTAATTGTGAGACGGATTTCGATGAGAGGGGTGGGTTAATTTTCTCGCTCCCAGATTTAATCAACTGAGTGAATCATCGAATTTAAAATAAAAACGAGAGAAAATCAACGTTGATTCGAGTTTCATCCAAAAGATGAGGACTAAAAATTCGCAATCCATTAAGCCAATTATACGCTTTTAATTTAACATGAGTTTAGAATAACTTGATGGACCTCCCTCATGTAGAGTACTGTAACCAATCACGAAAAAGGGTCAATATCGCTCGACCTTTGCCGCGGGGTAATTCAAGTGTTAATTTTCCTTGGTGATTATTGCTATTCATGATTTAATTTAAACTGGTAGTTAGTGAGAGATACGGAAAGTTTCATATGTTTTGGAAGGAAAGATAGAATTTAACTGAGAGATTTGACGCAATGGCAATAATTTACATGCATGCATAAATAAATAAATAAATATATTTATTTATTTATTTATCTATTACGTGAGTGCTGTTAATTTATTAAAAACTTTTCTCTTATATATACGGGGTTATTATCATATATAGCTTATTATGTTATATAATTAATTATTACACGTATCATAATCGTAATTACACATTACATAATGAGGAGTTATTATGTAATAATAAGTGTAGCAATAAATAGCATAAACAATAATTAATCCTCTTAATGGTAACTAGCGGTATTTCCCGTTGATTCTCAACAGGGTAATGATGACTGATAAATACAATATCAATTGCAGCTTACTGGACTCTGAGAAAAACGTCAGATAGGATATTAAATAAAAAAAACCGAGAAATTCTTACTCACCCAACGAATAACAAATTTTTATTGCTTCATCATTCGCGAAATCACATTCACGGACAAATGTTCGCTTTTGAAAGTATACGAGATGATTGAATACGCAAGCGAAGAATTTCTACTGAAGTATCAAACAGAAATGAAGTAATTGATTAAACATCCTCAAAAAAGAACGCACATATAAATCCAGGCAGTAACCATAGCGTTGAACTTGTGACGAAATCATTTTTCTACGCTTAAAAAGGTCTTCCTAAATCCCACAGAATTATTTCTTTTTCCCCTAGGAAGAATGGACTCGAAAAACAGTCTGACAGGACCGGGCCAATTGCCGGTCGGGTGTCCGTTGAACTATCCCGGCAGAACATTTCGCCAAGTCATTCCGGAGACTTTGTGGGCAAGGACGTTGCGAGTTCGTCCACAATGTGGCATCGTTCGCAGTCACCATGATAATAATTGATAGTAGTTGGCGAGTCATAAGATAAATTAAGTTGCACCACTGCAAGTATTTGCTATCTTATCCTATTATTAGAAAAAGGGCAGTAGTGGGAAATATTCTTTATTATAAATTTCAACTGTATTGGAAAAAACTTTGTTAGCGTTAAACTTTAATTTAGTCCTTGCCCACAAAGTCTCCCGAATGGCTTGGAAAAATTTATGGCCGGGATATCTCAACAGACATAGCACCCTACTGGCAACTGGAAGACCCGGGTTCGATTCCCTGTCCCGTCAGTCTCTTTTCAAGTTCATTCTTCCTTGGGTGCGCACCATCTTGCGCTACGTCACCATTTCCCGTTTTCCTAGTATTGCTTTTTTGTTCATAGACTGATGAATATTTAATTATCTCTTTGAGAAAGCGACTAATAACTAGTTTAATGGTAGTTTATTTGACCCCTGATTATTTAAAGTAAACCCAAATATTTAAATTCTCTTATCTCCATACAGTTTCTTATGAACTATTATCAGTAATATTAAATGAGCCTAAATTTCCCATGTATTCTCATGAAAAAATACGTAATCTTTGACTCAAAAACTGGCTCGGTTGTTAAGGAGACGCCTTGTTTACAAAATCAAACATTTTTAATAATTTTCAAGTATTTCATCAGATTCCTCAAAATTTAGAATAGAGATCAATAAGTTAGCACCAAAATAAGAATATTTGTGCAATTTCCCTTCTTTTGGTGCTTCTCTCGATTTTCTACGGTTATTCATTCTTATTAAATTTTGCAAAAGAGATAAACCCTGCAAGTGATAAAAAGGCGTTTTGTATGTATTTCTTATGAAGACGACTTTATACGGCTTGGGTTGAACAGGGGACTTTAAAGCAAGCAATACGTTTTCTATTATCCACGCAAGGATGATATTTAACAACTTTCTTTAAAGATTGAAATATATGAAATATCTGACTCTCGAGTATTACCATATAAAGAGAGACATGCAAAGTTTTAACTTGATTTAAAAGAAACGGTGCACATATTCATTCCTAACAATAAAATTGGTCGATGAACAAGGAAATTGAGAATTATTTTTGTTTCTATCAATATAGTATCAGGACGTCTCACCAGATCCTCTCGAGGATTTACCGGCTATTTTGTAAATCGAATCTTTTAATCAAAATTCAGATTGGCTCAGGATCTCGTTTTCTTTTTCCTAGGAACTGACAGGGAAAAGAATTAAAATAGAGTAATGAAATGAGAGGGCAAGTCGGAGGATGTTTTCTTGTTTTAGCGAGGTAGTTTGTTCAGCATATAATCCTGGTCTCGGGGGTTGTATCGGCTCTTACGGAAGTGCCAAGGTTGCCAAATTTAATTTACGGAAAAAAGAATTGACCTAATTTTCTCTCTTGCGGTAACTGAAGGAGGTCTAAATACATGAAAATAATAGTTCCATGCATTGGGAATCATAATGAAACGCATTGCTGTGAGAGTTTTCCAAAATTTTCACGTTAGAAATTACGTCTGAAATTTGGCATCTAGGCCTGCTAGAAGAGTTGGGTCGGCCCAAAAGTGAGCGTCTTGCAGATTTTATTTTGGAGATTCGTTTTCTTGGCGTAGTTGAGGATACCATTCATTTTTCATTGATCTCTTCGGCGTCATACACGTGTAAAATGGGTAATGGAACTGTATCCCAAAGGGAAACAAACTGTTTTTCATTTCGACGCGGAAAAAGGCTGAGGAAATTCCATTTCGCGATTTTGCCATAGATTTGTTCCTTCGCCTCCGTTTCCAATTATTTCACTGCTCATCTTTCAGACTTTCTCTTTCTTCTGCCGGTACATTTTATCTCTCCGGGATGTGTGTCCATAGTAACTTGCTCTGCAGATGACTTAGTAAACTAGTATATATATTAGGTAACTTAGGGATTGTTTATTTATCTGACTGATGCTCACATTTAGACTTTTCTTCACATATTGTAACATCTGCAGAAATATTTTAAAAATTTTTATTTTTAAATATATTTATATCCCACTGCCCTCATAAACGACGATTTGCTGGACAATTACAGTGGTGGGCTTCAAAAATAAAACAAAAGAAAAATGTAAGACGAAAAATAAGCTTATTAAAATTATCTTTCTAAGAACAAGTTCTAAATTGGCGCGTTAGATAATTCTCCATTGATGCTATTGATACAATGACTATAATACATTGAAAGATTAAGCTGTTTCCACGTAACAATTACTTCAGCTCAAGGAAAGCTCCAAATAGCCGTTGTTTACGAGCAAACTAACCGTTGAAGAATTCCAAGCAGCAGGGATTTGTGTTTTCGGTGGTCGCGCTTTGCAGGTATTGTTCTCAATGCGTATTTCGACTACTACGTAGCCATATTCGGGAGAGAAGAATACATGTTAATTTTCCTGGTATCGGTTATTCTTCTCTTCCGAAGATGGCTACGTAGTTGCCGAAATACTTATTGAGAACAACACTTTCAAAGCGCGACCATGGAGAACCATAACCCCTCTTGGTTGGAAATTTCGAACTGTTAGTTTGCTCGCGGAAAACAACAGTTTTTTGGAGCTTTCTCGAACTCTAACGTCATACCACAGCCGTGTTTCTTTTCCTTGTGGAATATATTACTTCATTGCTGTGATCTGCTGCGATGTCATATTTTTTTCCGAATTTGAGCGCGGATAAAATTAGTATAATTTTTCAATTTATACATTTCTGTGAAGTAAATATTGTTCTGAACCAAGTACGACTTAGTTTCATTCTTAATCGAGCCAGTTAGCATAGACTATCAATCAATAAGAATAACAGGAAGCCCGGCCTTAATTCCTCTCCATACCGACTGCAAAACCCCGCCCCATCTTGAGCTTCCACCACTGGGAACTCAAATTCTGGGTCTGTTGTTTCCCCCTTGACTTCGAGCCTCATCATGACCCAAGGAACGAAACCTTAACCTCCAAATCTCGAGTCGTAAATGAGTAACGCCTCTTCGGAAAATGAAGAGAAACGATAGGAATTAATGGAGGAAGAGGAAACACAAGTCTTTCTTCCGGACGTTATCGGCATTAAAAGGATTTTCTGAAACATTTCGGCACAAAAAGATTGGGTGGAAATGTCTTCTCAAAATACTCACCTTCTGCAAACGGGCGAAAGGTCGATGAGAATATTGGATGGGGGTTTAGTGCTCCAGTATTTATGGAGCCAATTTTAGGGGTGGGAGAATGGTCCGATAGGG
This sequence comes from Ladona fulva, assembly GCA_000376725.2. Taxonomy (NCBI): domain Eukaryota; kingdom Metazoa; phylum Arthropoda; class Insecta; order Odonata; family Libellulidae; genus Ladona; species Ladona fulva. The sequence continues at coordinate 80,286 of KZ308990.1, forward strand.
CAAAGGATACAATTTAATAGGACAAAGAGGGAGAAATATATACATTTCAGGGATGGGAAACTTCTGTAGGATAATATTTAATATCGTAGCCATAGCTCTCGATTTCTTTTAGGTTTAAATTGAGCGAAAAATGGGATTTATTCAATCTTTGCAATAGAAGAGTAACTCGGGATCTACAAATCATAATCGGGATTCTAACTTATTGGAGACCCTGTCCTGAAGTAAATTGATTCTGTACCTTCTGTATATCAAGTAGAATATATCTAGTTTTGGGCGTAGAAGGTGCAGTGTAATAAGAATCATCATATATATAAAAACCAAATGTCTGTCCGTCCATCTGTCTGTCCCCCTATTTATCTCAGAAACGGCTTGCCTTAGAGATATGAAACAAACTGAATTGTGTTTCTACGATGCTGAAACTCCCAGATGAATGTAAAGTACGTTTACTTGACTTGCAGTGGTTGTTTCTTTTAAAAAACTTAATGTAGAAAGAATGGTCCTACAATATTGACAGAAGTGTCAATAGAATGGAAAATGATCATATATTCCTATCTTAGTCGTGAAATACTGATATAATTCCGAAATTTCGAGAATTTTGACAAAATACACGGAAACTTCGTAAAATATTTGGGAAATAAACAACCCATCCCTTTGACGACCAAGGCCATTGTTGAATGTTGATTTCATGAGTTACCCCATATAAATACACGGGGATGACCAGTTCTTATATTTTTCTATAAGAAATGTTCGTAAGGTAGGCTATCACGACTTGAAAACATTAGAATACATATTATAAATAATTGTAAGAAATATATTGAGTTATTATGATCTTACGACGGACAGTTTCTGGCTTAGTAGGACTAGACATATACGAAAACAGATATATTTTTAAACTAAATTAAACTAATTTAACTAAATTAAGTTCCGTCATGCATGACGAGGACGTTTACTTGTTAAACATAAAATCCAAAACTATTGTGGAACATGCGAACGTTCACGAATACGTTTCTGATATGTTTAAGATGGAATTCCACACTGTTCGGCCAATGCAGCTGTTTATAATAAAGAATATTTTCCACTACTGCCCTTTTTCTAATACCTTAATAGAATAAAATAGCAAATACAAACAGTGGTGCAACTTAATTTACCTTATGATTAGCCAACTACTATCAATTGCAACTACCTTCCTTTCCTTTATCCTTATGATTGGATCCATTGCTCAGTATATAAAATTGGAAAATTAGCCCCCGAATCTTATGCACCCCGCAACACCGAAAGTAGTGTGGATTGCATAGATTTACGGCGCGTGGACTTTTAGTGGTAAACCTCCGTACAATGAGATCTATAAACCACTACCTCCCCATTGCGCCTTCCTGGGTTTATGTACAAAAGTGTAAATTATTCTTCATTGTATAATCAGTATACTATGCAATATATTTGTATATGGCAATTTTCTGTTTTTCTGAATGTAAACATTTGTTCTCATAAGTGTTTTATTGCATGCAGATAATGTTTTGACATTTACCTGTTTAATCACACCCAATACTTAGTTCCACAACAAATGTTTGGCACTAAGATTTTTCAAAGCAGCAATTAAAATAATCGGATGAAAATTTGCAAGGTTTTTGGTCCACCAAGAAATTCTCTAAAGTTTATTACTTTTTTGTTATATAACTGCTCACATGGCATAATTAAGGTTAATACTGGTATGATAAATAACGCACTAATGATTTTCATATATGAAAAATTCTGGTACCTACTTAGAATGACGAATTTTTAACACCTCTTTGGCTAATCAATATCAAATATACCAAACATTTTTATATTGCTCTATCGTAAGTAATATGAAAGTTTACTACGCTTTCTGAAACAGAATGCCGTTAAGGTGTTTTACTTTGAACAAAATGTGGAGCAATGCCGTCATGTACTTTATTTTACGCCTAATTTAACAAATTTCAATTGCCTCATTCGAAATGTTAGCGGCATCACTACTTTGAATTAAATCTACTGTTCCTTGAAAAGTGAAGTATTGAGTTAAATAGAAAAATTTCTTCAGCCGATAGTAGAATTGAGTCAACCGTATTTCGACCAAATTTTAGTTTTTAAATGTTTTTTACAAGTAACTGTGCGCAGCTTTAGTGCTTGCTGAACTGCTAAATTCAATATTGAGCGTGAAAAATGTCTATTTTAAAGAAATATTTGCACTAATACGAATATAATAAAGACCTTTGAACATAATATTGTTCACTTGTTGCTTTTGAATTGTTAAGTGTCTCCTATTACGTCATGCAATCCTATTTTCCTGTTCCTAACATAAGGAATTTCGTAAATGTGAAATGGAAAGAAAGAAAGAAAATTAGAATCGACTGCTTGGGTCGTGCTAGGATTCCAGTAAAGAATACGTAAAAGTCGAACTTTTACGAAACACAATATTTATGCGGCACACGATAGAAACAGTGCACGTATGGTGAATGTTACATAATACCCACAGTAATCACCATAGTCGCTTTTCAAAAAATATTGTGGTTTGTAAAAGTTCTACATTTCCTAGTTCCTTTGGAAGAAAGAATTATATATCTGAGAAATTTTATGGAAATAAATTCTACTGCAGGGAGAAGAGAGATGCCAAAAAACAAGTACATTTATTTTTAGTGGCATCTAAAGCTTTAAAGGAACGGAATCATCTACAGCCTTGTGAAAGAACCATAAAAGTTTTACAAAAAACGGAAATACAGCTTAGTACGGTAAGAAGATCTATCCACCGATTTCTGCTGACATTCAGCCACAGAATCAATGAGAAATATTTGTGTATTCGTATGAATAATATAAAGTAAACAGTAAATGCTATAAAGTTATGAACAATTCCAAATAAAATCACGCAAGCTCCTAATCTGGATTGTCAATAACAGCTCACGTACAAAAAAAGCAAAATTCTACAATGAAATACTGTAGAATATGAACCGCTTGGTCACCATTATAATCACACAAATTTTCTATTACAATGAAAACAGGTAAAAGAAACCTTTACTTCAAAATTATAAAGCAGTAGATGTATTAATGAAATGTCACTTGTTCTAGAGATACTACTTCACTAGAGATCACAAATCAGTCACTTCACTAGAGATCACAAACGCAAGTTGTCGCGTTCTCACGCTGAGATCCAAGGAAACGAGGATTTTGCAAGAGAATGAACTGTCGCTTAAGGCAAAAAAAGAAGTGGGTTGTAAGAACGATAAGGGGGCCAAATGAAAGGAGTGATTTCCTGGAAAGGATAGGCAGAATGTGTGCGTACGTAGAGGAGCAAGGGTGAGAGAGAGAGAGAAGAGAGAGATACGAGAAAGAGAATGGCCAAAGAGTAATGGAAGAATAGAGAGGAGAAGAATTTCTTATAGTTGAAGAAAAAAGGGGGAAGGATGAAGAAGGTTGGAATGGAATAGGACGGAATGAAAGGATGAGCTGAGATAAGTTGAGAGAGGCAAGGAGGGAATATAAAGACGCATAAAAAAGAGGTCGGTTGGGAAAATGATGGAGAAGCCGTATGAATAGGCTGGATGAGGGAGGTGTTGAGTTGGATGAATAGGAAGGGGAGAGGGGAAGCTGGAAAGAGTTGATCGAATGCAGAAATCGATACTCAGAGCAACTATAAACTTCATCATAGAGATATTGGCTGCTTGTGATACTTTGAAAAGTTTCGCTAGGTCTGGAGAAGAAGATTAATATTTCTCCCTCGAGGAAGAAATTTCAAATCTAATTGCTTTGGATATTCTTTCTGAACTTTAATGGGAAATTTTTAAGGGGTTAGATCGAAAACATATTTATTCCGTGCCGAATCGTTTCAACCGCTTAATACTGCGAATGGATTTTAGAAATTGGAAACCCATTTTAATCGGGTTGTTCTTTGAGAGGATTAACTGATTACTTGACTGAACGAGGCCTTCGAAATTTCTTTATAAACCAGAAAATGGAATTTGATGATTGATTAATGGGGGCAAAACTAACTTTAATATATCTGTGAATACTTTTATAATGCGGAGCATTGGAGGAAAGGACGCAGGCACTAATCGCATCAAATTTTCATTTGCCGCAAACGCTTGGCGAAGTGCTCGACAAATCAAAATGACTGTGCGGTACATACTCCCTATACCCTTCATATAATGACGATAAGCTGGGTAAATATGCAGATAAAATTTGATGAAACATAGATTTAATTTGAAATATCATCGTTTCGTTTTTACCGGAACCTCTTCGTAAACCTTTTCTAGCCTCATTTTAGCTTGCTGTATATTAATCTCTAATCTGTTTTGTTACTAGTTTAAGAGATATTTTGTAGTTATACAACGATATTCTTATCTCTCCTATTTTAACTCGCATATTCTAACCTAATATTGCTATAGTGTCTGCCACTTAACTATACTAATTTTGAACAATGAGTACTCCTTTGGATGGTACCGTGGATGGTCATCGTGGACAGGTTTTACTGTACTTTTCCAAAATAAATTGCTTTTAGTCCAACATTAAGTTAATAGAAAGGATTTCACACCGATGAAGGAATAAATTTGGGTCACCTATTCTTTCCTCGCATTTCTAATATGTTCATTATGGCGAGTTTCTTATCAAATGGTATTACAATAACTTTTAAAATATAGCTATCTTTTGTTGGCCCCGGTCATTCAAGATGGTAGCAGGTTCGCCTCTGCGCGGAGCAAAATCCGATTTCAGTGCGGGTCAGGGTTCAGCATTAAGAAACGATTTGAAGCAACTGATAAAAACATGTATCTTAAAATGTCTTAATAGGATGCCAAGCAATTAATGATGTATGCCACTTGACTGGACCTTGGGTCTCCTTATGCATAACAGAATGGAACTGTTAAAGCTATTTTTATTATTTAAGATGATGTTGGCTCGTAGGACTAGAGAATAAGTGTTTTCTTTGCACATTTGTACTTCGCAACGTTTGTACTACTTTGTGTCCATTTGATTCCACCAACTTTCTCAAAATCAACATTTCTGCTAATTTGATTCATCCAAATGTCACACCTTTAGAGAAAATAGTTCCATAAAAACTATTTTGCTTATGTAATACTTGATGAATTGCTAAAATATTTAAAATTTAACTGATAAAAAATTGCTTATAGTAGAAAATTTTCCTAGCATAAGTTTAACAAAGTTTAATACAAATGCTCTCAGACGCAAGATGGGAATCCTTGAAAGAAAGGAGATTAGAAGCTAGGCTGCGATTGCTTGCAAAATTCAGAGAGAATACATTTGCGGAATACGTAATTGGTATTATGCAACCCCTCTGCTACTTCGGTCGATCCGACAGTGAGCGTAAAATAGATGCGAGGACGACTCGTTTTAGGGAATTAATTTTTCCGCGAACTATCCGAGATAACGGTAAGCTAAAGAAGCAGCTGAAACAGTTTGCGTTTTAACCTATGCTTTCCTCGTATTTCTTAAACTTTACTATTGATGTTGTAGTACTTAAGAAGTATTATTACACGCAGAAATGGAAGATAAAAAGTCTGCCGGAAATCGAACCCGGGTCTCCCACTTTTCGTGCAGGTGCTCTGACCACTAAGCTACCATGATAGAATTTCTTGGGCTGTGATGGGACACTGTGTGCTACGGAGGATATATCAAAGATGGCACCAATCCCTCCGCACACGCGGAATATCGAAGATGCCACCCCACCATCATATTGGACTTCCAGTAGATAAGCAATAACATTTCATTGCTTACCTTCGCAGTTTCCGGCCAATAAAAAGGATTAGGGAAAGGTGTATAACATAGCATGGAAGAGCCGTACGGCTGAAACCCAAGGAATAACAGGTGTGAAAAATGGCGAGATGACTGGAACTCGAACCCAGGTCTCCCACTTTCCGGGCAGGTATTCTAACCACTGAGCTATCATGCAGCATCTCTTCCATGTTGTTTGGTTATTCGAGTATTCATGTAGTAGTAGAACAGAGATAACACCACAGGTACAGTAAATATTTCAAAAGCCGGATCTCACGTTCGCTTTGAATGACAGCTTGGATTCGATAGCGTTGCTCTTTTCTTAAACAAACGTATCCGAGTAAAAGAAGTTAGAGCAGAAGGAGAGATGTGGTTAAATGGGTAAGAATAACGGATGAATAGAAGAATTGGTAGAAGAGGGAAGAAGTATCGGATACAATGTTCGCCGTTAGAAAATCGACGAACGGATAGCCTTTTGATGGGTGAGGGAGAACCAAGGAGTGGAATAGGTCCATGAAGAGGGTGGTGGATAAAACGTGGAGAGGGGAGAAAAATGTGGCATTGTGTACGGAGAGAGGGAAAATGGATTCGAGGTGAAGCTCCCATGGAAGAGAAATGAATGGAAGAGATGATAAAGGAAGGAAGAGGAGGGGAGAGAAAATGGTGTGACAAGAAACGGAAAGAAGCATCTCTGATACGAGAGGGATTTGGTCGTGGGGGGATGGAAGTGCAGATAAAGGGGAAGAAAATGGGGGAGAAGGATGTGATAAAGGATAAGAGGAGGGAGAAAGCTATTATTATTAAAGTTGACATACCTTCAAGCGTTTTTAAACGATTTCCATACATTATCAGTTCAATTATAACGGCAAACAGAGAGCTGTATCTTTTCATGACTTTTTGATATCATCTGAACCAGTGGAGCGTTTTCTCTTATCTCAAGCTTGCGACTTTAACGCGTTCTGTGTAAAGCATTCAAGCCAGAGATTGCAGTCTCATCTGCTTAACTATTAGTCACTAAAAGCTTGGGTAAATTTGTCTGTAAGCCTCATTTTCTGTTCTGACAAAATCCGCATACTTTTATGTTTAACCCCTCGTTGATATGACTAGAATTCAAACATTTCCGCACTGGTCATATACGTATATTTTACAGAATTGTACATTTTTTAAAGAAGCTTGGAAATACAAAATATGTTTCTTTTAGCCTTTATTTGAAGACGAAGTATTTTTTTTTTATTTTGCTGAACATTAATTAATCGATTGGACAGTAACAGAAGCCCAGATTAAATAATTATAAAGAAGACCGATGAATTAGTGTCTCATTTTTGTGTTTTTCCTTTAACAATGACTGTCCTCCGAGTGCTCTTTTTGAAATTAGCCGAAGTTAATCTTTCATATGCGTTCCATTTTCTTCATATGTCGATTAATAAATATTTCAATGTGATCTGTGAATTAAAAGGGAACCTCAAAAAATGGTCGCCACATCGTCCGCTTTCATTTCCTAATTAAAAGTAATTTCACATGATTACAGCTAGATGAAAGTTAATTGCAGTCAATTGTTTTTGATTTAGCGGTGCAAAAATATCGTAGGCAATTTTGCTATAAAGTTAGGAATTAAAGGGTCCAATAATAGTAATAATAATAATATTAATAATAACAAGAAAATAAATGAATAAAAATAAATAATTTTTAATTCCCTTCGTTTAAAAGATAGTTAAATTAATATTAATTAATTTAAATGCTGCATGATATCAAATTTTTTACTGTGTCAAAGGTATCCAAAGTAATAAACAAATCTAATGCTGTTAAAGAAATCGCAGTTCAGGATCAGTGGAAACGTTAAAGAGTTTCGCCATGGAAACGAAAAGGGTGGAAATCCATTAGGAGAGGCAAGCAACAAAGACGCAAGAGAGAACTCAGTGGGTTGGTGCGTTAAGGCGTAAGGTGTTAATGCGACAGAGAGGTAAACCAGTAATGAAGAGCTAGGCGGAAAGATCAGCCACTGTCTTAAGTGAGGAAACGGAGAGAAAATGTTTATATGGAGGGAGAAAACATCACCGCCAAAAGAGCATTGCGCAGATAAGGAATACAGATGAATAAGCAGAAACACTTGGATCCGAGTTTGAATTAGCGCGTTGGGAACGGAGTGGAGAAAGAAGCTGAGCATTTTGGATTAGGATAAACACACGGAAGGCAGAAAACGGCGAGATAACAGAAAACGGTGGAAGAGTTAAAGGGTGTGGAAGGGTTACGGCAGAGGTTTCCATTTTATGCATCAGAATTTGTTCTCCCCTGAGGATTGCTTCAGAGACATTGTTTAGTCCATACTCAAAACTGGTGCGAAAAATAGATCCTATATCTTAATGTAAATGCTCTATAGTAAATTTATTCGAAAGGAAATGATTGCTTCAGATCCACACGTACAAAATTAATGGAACGAATTTAACTGTAGTCGACTTAGATGAATATCTTGGAATCTCCTTTAAAAATAAATTAAACTGGAGCCCGAAAAATCTGCGGTAAAGCAACTTAAAGGCTCTATTTTATAAAGCGCATTGTAAGTAGATGCGATGAAAAATTTAGAACGTGCTGATGTTTCATCTTAGTCAGGTCCCATCTGGAATATGCGGCGAATATATGGGATCCAGAGGATGAAGCGTATACTGGCGAACTCGAGAAAATGAAGCGTTGAGCGATACGATTCGTCAAAAAAAAAATGCTACAATAGTAAAGCAGGCGTTACGCAAATGCTCTCAGGCGCAGGCTGGGAATCCTTGAAAGAAAGGAGATTAGGCTGATATTGCTTGATTAACTGAGAAAGGTACTTTTGCGGAAGATGTAATTGGTATTATGCGACCCCCTTCTGCCACTTCGGCCGATCCGACAATGAGCGTAAGATGAGAGAAATAGATTCGAGGAAAAGTCGTTTTAAGGACTCATTCTTTCCGTGAACGATAAGCAAAAACAATAAGCTAAAGAGGTAACTCGAACGCTTGGTGTTTTCACCTCCTGCCACACACCGAAAGGCGGCTTGCAGGGTATTTATATCAATGTGGATGTAGTGGTGTAATCAATTGCTCTTAATATGCCAACTTTAAAATGGGAGGAAATTGAATGCCAACTTCTATGAAAGCTGCATTGCAAGTGGCTGAAAATTATTTACCCTGCCTTCTCGGGAGTGTATCATTTAGGTATCGAATATTACAGAGAAATTAATTTCGGATTTTTCATTACGGATTCTCGAGGTTGAAGCGGGATATGAACTTGACTAGGGATCCTGCGGAAAAAGAAAGTGCACTAAATTCAAGCATGTTTCATCCTGCATTTAACAGCATAATTGAAACGTTTTCGTTTTTATTTGGTTACCGGAGGAACTCGCTAGTGGTTCTTCGCCTGCCTTGCAAAATATACATTTTATATAATGCAAATCGCTAAGTAGTGATTAATCTGAATACTTAAAGTAGGAACAAAACTACGAGCTTCATAGCGAGACCATATTCTGACGCCCATAAAATCTCGAGAGAAACTTATTTTACTAAATAGATAACTACCTTTTGTTGTGGAATGAAAATAATCTAATAATTTTCATTTGAACCAAAATTAAGTATTCTATGTTATGTCAAAATTACTTCGATTGAATTGATACTTTTTGAGAAATGAAATTTCAATTGGAGTGCTCCGTTAAACAGCGCGAAAAAAACAGGCACACTCTTTACGTATGATGGAATGCCAAGAGAGAAGCAAAAATGTTTGCATTATATGGTCAGATACAGGATTAAAATTAGTATAACTTCTTCCTCTGTGAAGTCCTCAGTTTAGTTTTTATTCCAAACTCGAGTATCCATGACGAAAAAACCCGACAATTAATCTTGCATATTTACTTGTTTTCACCTTCTACTTCCGAGAGCTTAAAGATTTATAAATTTAGGACGAAGGAGGTAGTATAGAAGGAAATATGAATAAAGAAAAGCAATATATAGAGATTTAGGTTAAACATGAATACATTTTTTTCTACAAAAAGAGCCACCCTACCAGATTATTACGCAAGCTTTGAATGAAAGAGTAATGAAATATGAATGAAGATAAATGAAATATAATCAAAAAATCTTGTAATAGTATTACTAATACTATTACAAGATTTTTTGATTGTAATTGACTATAAGCCACTAGAACTGAAAGACCAGAATAGAAATTGATACTCTAAATTTTGAGACAAAATTTATTTAGGCGTTTATTGCGAAAATCACTTTGAACTCGAGATTCTTCATCAAAAAACAATTTAAATCATTCCAATTTAAAAATTTCCAACAAAAAAGCACGGCTATAAAAATATATATAAAAATAATGTAACTTGTAAGAGTGCTGCATTTTTTTTCACCAAGTCCTAGTGGTGATATTAATGGAACATCTCAATGCCAAATGAATCCAAACAAAAGAGAGATCAAATTCAAAATAGAAAGTTATTTTCTTGGCAACAAAATCTGAGAAAGAAAACACTGTAGGCTAGCAATTTTATATAT
>KZ308990.1:90606-136474 GCA_000376725.2 Ladona fulva
TATATATCACTTTAATCGTATGTATTATATCGATGTGTATCATATGCACGTATAGTTTCAGCGAAATAGATACCTACTAAGATCCTTTCGTGAGAGTAAATCATGCCATTGACATGTAACATAAAGATGGTCGAACATAGTGATATAGAAATCGGATAAAACATTTTTATCCTCATCATTGATTAGTGATATATAATAAAGAAGATACTACAAAAAATTCACCACTAGCTTCGACGTTTTTCAATCTCCATAAGTTAGGAAAATAGAATAGGACCACGTCTTTTTGTTTTTTTGTAGGCTATAAATATAAGCAGAATAAAGAATTAGATTTTACCATTAACTCTGGTTGATCATAATAACTTATTCCTATTTTTAATCAACAGTACGATTTCTTTTTATTAAAGATTATGAGAATATGCAATACGTGGTTCCGTTATGTTTTTAGTTAATTTTAATAATATTCTGAAATGCAGAATTCATCTCCTGTTTGGATCTCATTCTTTAGCGCATGTATATTAAGAGTTTCATATATTTTTCAGTTTTTGAGATACATTTTCAATTTCTATTTTAAAAACCTTTAAGAATTATTTTTCTAAAGAATTAGTAAATCTTTTGTGAATTATTCGATTGAATTTCTTTGAAAGCTATACATAAAGAATGAGCGAAAATAGACTAAAGCATGAGAGAAGCGGATATCTTACTTTAGTCACCTTTCGAATAAAGCCTAATTTAATCACAGTTCTAAAAATAGTAAAATCTGAAGTAAAATTTCTTCATGCACCATTTAAAAACGGTTAATTTGCTACTTAACTCTGTAATTAAAGGACGTATCACAAGCTTAGTTGTCCATGAAATTTCCGGGAGAATACTTTTTCGTTACCGTGAAACGAAGAGAAAGGCACCATCCATTCACGTAATCCCTTTAGCGCTAAATCTCCTCCCTTCCTTTCTCACTTTCGTTTTCTGTTTTCTTTATGCCCTCAGTGTTGATACACGATCCGGATAAGGCTAAACACATGGAAGAGAAATGCCGTGGGAGATACGCTAACAATAATAGGCGTAACATTCGGGAGACATGTTGTCACAGATAAGAAGGGTCACAGACGTTAAAGAAGGTGAGAAAGATACCGAGGGAGGGAGAAGAAATTTCTTGAGAGATTCCCGCGCTCAAAGAGTTGAGGACACCTTTAGGATGCGCCTCACGGAAGAGATACAAAAGGAAATGTCGCAATGATTAGAGAACTTGAAGAAAGGCGCTATGAAAAAGCGTCGTTGCCTGGATACCTATTGTTTCATCCAGGATACCTATAATACTCATAGGGTACCTCTATCATGGATGCCGGTTCATACCTCTAACCCTTGGGCATTACGGAGAGCCGTGGGGAGGGTATGGGGATTACTAGGCAAGATGAGGAGTGAAGTAGTACCTCTACCCTTTTCCTTGTAAGAAGATATTCTTTTCTCATCCAATTTCTGAAGATAAGTAGCAAGAGAGTAAGTCCGGTAACCAACAATATACACATGTTGGTAAATAAGTAGTGCCGGTTTTTAGCAGGGGATCTGCTTGGGATATACTTTCAGCGATTTGCTTCAGGTATTTGCTAGTGACTTCAAAATGAGCGACTTCAAAATAAGCGATTTTTCTTCAAAACGATTAAAAGAAACAGTAATAAAAATTGGTGAAGTATTCATTCTCGCAGTGAAATTAAGAATACAAGAAAAATTATATTAAATAAATTATAAGTATATGAAGACATTTACATTGCCGCTCCAATAAAGAACATAAAGTAAGGGTTACATTCACTGCTGCATATGCAAACTGTGACGATTACAGATGATTAACAACTGAGCTGTAGAAGCCCAGTTGTCCGAGAATGAACTTCTTGATATGGCCCTTCTTCATATGGTTATAATTTGTGCGAGCTCCAATATTACAGTGTTACAATGTTGTTAAAACAGCTTCTAATAATCTAATAATTTTCATTTGAACCAAAATTAAGTATTCTATGTTATGTCGAAATTACTTCGATTGAATCGATACTTTTGAGAAATGAAATTTCAATTGCAGTGCTCCGTTAAACAGCGCGAAAAAAACAGGCACACTCTTTACGTATGATGGAATACCAAGAGAGTTGTTGTTACAATGTTGTTAAAACAGCTTCGACAGATGAGGTAATTTTGCATGTAGGCTCTCACCGCGACTCGAACCAGGTACCGCTTTCACGGATGTCGAACGCGTTGCCCACTTGGCTATCCGGGAGCCTTATAATAGTGTTTTCAGTGCCGATTGGCCAACCGATTTCTGAAGATTCAGTGTCTATGGTGAACCTTCAGCCTAGCGAAGTTCAGTCTAGCTTTGGTACAAAATACACGGTGTGAAAAATCAGATAGTTTCGTTTGTCGAATGAATCAAATATTACCTACTATATGTTGCTGCGATGTTCAACTTCGTTCAGTAGTGAACAATGAGTGTAGGAGGATTTTATTATAGAAGTATTAGAGTTTTCCACAAGATGAATCAATAAAACCGAGGTTTCGTTCGTGAAATACAACTGTATAACACTTTGCAAACACATTCATAAAGACTCAGTCAAAATTTTCAAAATGAACGGAAATTTTCGCGGAAAAAATTTCCGTACATTTAGAATCGAAGCAGACGTTCTATGAAGAAAAGAAAATGTAACACTTTTTCCCAATGGTTTTCATGAGTTATAAAATTTTCGACGGAATTTCTGTGACATTATAAAGCATTCTCTTGCTTCATTCGTGACTTTTTGTTGCACTGGATCTCTAGGAAGGTTAAATAGGATTCATAGCGGGTTAAATGAATTTATAGCACTATATTCCTATGCGTTCCATTAGTGTAACGTACATTCATATTACTTATNGTTATTCTTTCTTAGCTCCTAAGTTGTTCTCCACGATACCAAAGGACATTTCGTCCTCTGCAAATGAAAAAGTTTTCATTCGCAAATTGAAAAATTGGCTTTTTCTACAAAAAGATTTGGAAGATCTTCTAAAATAATTGATTTACAATGCCTTTTCTCACTATATTTAGTTTGTAATTTTTCTTTTGTTTCTGTATTTTCCAAATTATAGTGTATTTTGCTACCGAATACGTTCTATGTTTAAAGTGTTGGCAATCCCTATAAAAGGTTCTTCAGGGATGCCTAATTTCACTTATATTTGTTTATTTTTTTTTGGATTTGTAATCTTGTGTGTGAAATAAATTTATTATTCATTCATTCATTCATATTTTCACGCCTTTTCTGCGATACAATATTTTCATTTACCTATATATAACACATATGCAATGAAGAATTTATTTAATGACGAATAGTTTTTTTTTCAAATGCTCCTATTGGTATTAGAATTCTCATACTGAATCACAATGGCCACATAACATTACTTCATATGTACTTCATTAAAAATACCCGATTTATGGAAGTATCTATTTGGATTGCTATGCGCGTTTCATGTAAATGAAGATTAGTATCTGAACTGTTTATTCATTTATCTCGTTAGCTGCTGAATTACCAATTGGAATACGTGATATTCAAACGCATTCTGTCTCATGAAAGTTTAAATGCTTTTCGTTACGTATGGGTAAGAGCTAGGACACTGAGAAGTCTATTTAATCACATTCTCATTCTGTAATAGACGTGGCTTTTGTGGGATGGAATATGAAATATTGACATAACCCTCTGATTTGTTGTTTTCCTCAATAAGTCAGCATTTTTTAGCAAGGAATGTTCACATGAAAGTTACCCAAAATTCCATTTTGGGATTGGAACATTATTGATTTCTGTCATTAATGAACAGCTGTACACCTCGTACTCTCCTAGCCTTTCGAGTATCCTTTGCTCTTATCTATGCCTAAAGCAAATGTAATGCGTCATTTTGTTAGTAAACATTTCCACTAATCAACCCTGACACCCACGTTTTCGTTCGTGAGACATCACAGCTAACAGTACTTTATTTCTTTAGTACATTTTCCATTGATATGTCAGCGTCTTGTTAGGTTTTTATGTATATTTATGTTATATATTCGTATTCTCCAAAACTCCAAGGCCAAGGATGTATTTCCTTTTTTGAATTTATATAGCAAGTTAGTTCAAGTTATCCATCTTCTGATGACGCTAATATAACGCCCCAAAGCCTATAGAATGCTCATGGATTTGGTTTGACAATTCTTGACGAAACGTATCGCCTGTATATTCTCGATTACAACTGTCGCCAGGGTACAAATAAAATTACAATCAACACTACATACCTTTTTGCTTACAGCATTTAACGGCTCTGCATCAGAGGAAACAATTTGAGGGCGGAGGCAAGAAGCTTAAACGAATTACGCAAACATGAAACTGCACAGTTATGACTATAACTTTCTTCCAAAGTCACACAATCTCCGTTTATCCAGCCCTATCCAGCTATTTCAATTAGCTCCTTCCGCTAAACCCTCTTTTAACAGCTCACTCTATTTGACCGAACTGAGAGATCTTTCACCTGAATTCCCTCGCGACTTTCTCCCTTCTAAAGCAACCGCCAATTAATTCTGTCCCTTTTTCGTACCTTCTCCCTCACATCACACTCTCATGCATTTATTCATGTATTTTTCAGATCCATGGAAGTATCGCATTTGCATTTTCTATGTCCCACAGCATAAAGGAAAGAGACGTTTTATAAAGCAGTGAATTGGATTATGGCAGTCTACCGGGTTATTAATATTTTATCGACACCAAGTGGAAAATTTACCATTTTCACGTTTAAGGAAACATATCAAGCTATATTCGGTGTAAAATCTCCATAATGTATTAAAGACCAGCCGAAGTTACTCTCGCTTCGCTCGGGCAAAGCTGGCCAGCTCCTATCAAATGTGAATTTTAAACATGAACCTTTAAATACTGAAAATGTGTTCGTCTATTCGAAGGTCTAGAACCACCTGGAACATTCTCGACCATCCTGGAAAATTCTAGAACATTCTCGAACGTTCTGAGAAAATTTTATTTATATTTGGAACATTCTACAGCGTTCTCAAACATTCCGGAACATTCTACAGCGTTCTCAAACATTCCGGAACATTCTACAGCGTTCTCAAACATTCCGGAACATTCTGTTAGGAACTATTTCAAACATTCAGGAAGATTTTAGCCAGTCTCGGCAACATTGAGACTCGATTCCCTGCTGCATCACCGACTTTCCATAAGAAATCCATTTGTAGGATGCCCTCTTACCACACCCATATCTACAAAGCCAACCCCTGCAGTTCCAAACCGAAACCTTCTTCGTGGATGGGGGATGGAGGGCTACCATATCATATAACCCCCATGAACTTATAAATCTGAGGCAGAGAAGGCAGTATAAAGTGCCAAAATTTATTCTCCCTATGGTTGTAACTTATTTAAAATTATAGTGCCAAAAGAGTTGAATGGGCTACCTATACAATTTGGAAATTTCAGTAATATGAATATTGTGAAAAGAAATGTAAAAGAGCGACTAATAGATAATAATACATAATAAATGGTTAACCATAATGCTGTGCAATGAATAATTTTTATCTTCGTATGTAATATATCTCATGTAATTTATGTGCATGTAACTGTGTAATTTAATGAGTTAAAAATCATGATAATGACATTACTTCATTTGTATTGTTAATGATATGTTTTGGTAAGTATATGCTCTTTAAGTCTAATTATAATATATTCTATATCGCAATATGATATTAGACAGTGAAACATTAATATCTGTATGTTTCAATAAATGTACCGCAGATTTCTTAAATAGCAAACTGCTGACAAGCTGTCTTTGCGTAGCAGGACCTTCATGTTTGTGTATATAAAAAAAGAAAAGAAACTGTCATGATATAAATAAAGAAATCAATGTTGACTTGAGCGTCGCTCACTATTGTGCGAAAACTATAAATATCCATCTATTAAAACAGCTGCAGTACTGGTTCAATAACATTTCAAAATTTATTTTATCAGGAATGTTGGCAATTCTGGGAGCATGCCATCGTTCGATTCCAATGCGGATATATCATCTTTGATAGGCAAAAGCCCGAATCACTTCCGCAAGACCTATTTCCAATCAAAACACCGACGTCCTGTATTGGTTTCGTATTTATTGGCTCCCGATGACAAACTTTAAAATGTGTGCCGCGCTCCCTTTGCGGTATGAAACTTGAATCAGTGATACGTGTGGAACCTGTACTCATTTCAAGAGCAAACGAAACACTGAAAAAAAAAAAGAATCGATGTTTTTTCAAATTCAGTCATTTGATCTCGTTCACGGTGGCTAGGCCGTCGTAATTCATTTTTGCAAGAGTCACTTTATTCCGAGATTGGTTTTCGTAAATTCCACTCCCCTCCGCGAATCCAGCCTCCGAGACACATATTTTGCTCAGCTCAAAATTGTTCTGCGACGCTAATCTCACCAAAAATATGTCGCATCACTCGAAACAAAAAACATATATCTACACTCGAGAAGTGAAGATATATCTCCTATATGTAGCAGCGATCTGATTTTCCGTGCCTGTCCGTCAAATGACGTTCTCATGCTGCCGTCAAATGGGACTTTCCGATGTGTAAGAGGTCGCAGCGGTTGGTGACATACAAGGAATGGGTTCCATATTTTTTTCTAGGCGGGAGTTGGTTTCGACATATCGATATATCGAGGCGAAGAACAATCGCTCACTTTTATCGACTCTCCCCTGTTCCATTTCCTCTGATTTTAATGTCCGGATCTGGCTGGCGATGGGGAAAGTAGATTTGCACTTTTTTTCATCCGCGTTTGCATTCATCACTCAAACAAACAAAGGAAAATTGAATGACGAATTACGGCGCAATGAGAATCGACGACATTTGAACAACAACGGAGCGAAAATTCGAATCGCTATTAACTGCTTGAATTTGATTAATCGGCACATTGCATATCCAAAACCGATTATATCTGTTCGCCAAGTATATATGATGAATAAAAAAGCCGTTTTTTTTAAATATGACAAGTTGAATTTCTACTAGTGATGAATCGTAGGAGAATTTTCTTGTTGAAAATATCAGATTGAAGAGAATGTGAAAAATTGATCGAATCGGCGTCTATGTTTATGTAGGTACCCTGCAAGCCAACCTTCGGCGTGTGGCAGGAGGTGCATGAAACATGTCTCTATTTCCCTAATCGACTACTTTCGCGTATCGTTTGCGGAAAAAATGAGTTCTTGAATCTATTGGTTTTAGCATCTATTTCCCTGACCTTTCTCGCAGTAGTAGAGCGACCTATGTAGCATGGTGAACGCATTATATCGCCTACATCATCTTTAAACGTGTTTTCTCTAAATCCATCCAGTAAGCTAATCCTCTGTTGGCATTTTCTAACTTTTAAAGATTCTAACCTTGTGTCCTGAAGCATATGAGTGACGCTCACTGATTCATCGTAGCAATTCCTCTCAAAACGTATCGCCTTTCTTTGCACCTTTTCTGCTGGCTGGAGATTCAGGTTATCTAATATTGGCTATAGAAAAAAAGTATTTCCCTGAAGTTATGTAATCGTATTTCAAATGTATTTAAAGATGTATAGTTTTTTAAATTCTTAAAGTTTATTAAAAAAAAAGTATGTTTTTGGAGGTTGAAAAAGAGACCAATTGACTTCAACGAAAACCTTTCACCAGAGCATGAAAGTATACCATTGAGTTCAGTTATTTTAGACGGTTAGTAAATGGGTAATCCTCTCTTTCATCTCTGAATTTTATCCGGGAAAACACACTTGATACTATTAATTTCATTTTCCAGCTAAATTGCTTTTATGGAAATACATTCAAGGTAATTATCATCAACAACCATTCTCATTAACTCGGAAGACTTCTGAGGTAAAAATGTCAATTTTACCACAAAGATTAATTTCACAAAAAGCATTATGTTCAAGAACGAATTTGTAGTAAATTAGACAGTTATCGTTAACGTTCTTTTTAATTAGGATGTTATCTTGTTAAGGAAATTTTTCTTCAAAGCTGGATATATTTGCTGGAGGACTACCGGTACATTTAATGAGTAAACGTAGCAAAAATAAACTTCGGAAGCTTGATGAATATAAAAAAATTCTCGCAGGCGTGTTAAGTGTCTTTTAGAGACGGATAGTCCCTTCTCTATAAAATATACTTATAACAAAAAAAAATCGTATAATTCTGTTTGAATATAGAAATTAGGTTACGTAAATTCACACATAATATTGGATTCATACATTATTCGGCGGAAAGAGAAAAATCAAATTACACGGGTTATTTGTTCCTTCTCAGTAAATAACCGGCTTTTAATTTATTTTCGAAAATGCATCTGATATAAAAATAAAAATACTTGCAAGTGATTTATGCGATAAATTGAGCTGGAAAAACAACTTTCGGATTCTTACGAAAGGAAACTTACACAACATTCTCATTTTGTATAAGTTTAGAATAAGGTAAATGTATGTCGATGAACAAATAAATTTCATGCTTAGAAAATCCAAATATATCGAATGTCTACCCATTTATCTTGTTTCAGAAGTTAGTGGCTGTACTATAAAGCAATTACTGTTCAAAACTTGGAAGCAAAAGTTTCAAGCAGGTCATAACGTTTGAGACAAAGTTAATATTTGAGCGGTAGCGTTTATAGACCTGATATAACATTACCTCGCAGAGTAATGCAACTGCTTTTTAGACCTCGTGGGGTATATATTCCTTTGGAACGATATTCATTTCGAGAGAAAACTCTAATATGTGATGTTAAGTATATTATTAACTATACGCATAAGATTTGACCATAATGAAAATTTTGCTGAAAACAGATAAGACCACAATAAGATTAGGAAAAATCAATAGCGGCAAGCGTTACTGATTGGAAATCTATTAAAGGATATAAAAAAAACCAAATTACATTTAAGTTTTTCCAAACATACTTAAAATCAGACCGGTTTTAAAATCGTAAATAGAATTTTATTCTAGAAAAACTATTCTTGTAAAATTATTTTATTGCAAGAAATCTCTTAAATTTCTTTCATTTTAGTCTTAATTTATTTCTGAATTAAAATTGAATGCCTCCAAAACCAACTGAATACGATGCATAATTTGCAACAAGATTTTTTCACCGCGAAATGCTAGTGGTTGCAATAAATCTTCATTGATAATCTACGCAATTGCACACATACTTTCTCGTGACAAGTGAAAGGCGCATATCGGAGATCAGGAAGCAAACATACTGCTTCCTAGGGCGTTCCTTCAGCCATAAGAAAGCAAATCTCGAGGGATTTCTGGACTGCGCTTGTTCAAAGATAGACGTCCGAGATCTACCACAAAAGCACATCTATTCAGCAGTGTGCGGATCCTCTAGAAAAGTAAAAAAAACCGCACACTTGAAAAACAAAATACATAAGGAAAGGAAAGGAAACCCTTTTGCGGGAGTGTTCGGGCATGTTAATCCAATCAGAGATACGACGCCCCCCTACCCCGCGCTACACTCTCAACTGCTTTTTTATCAGGCATGCAGTATAAAAAAAGCTAAAAAAATATCGCGGTTCCAATCTCGTTCCGAAAGGTTTTTCGGTCGGAAAAGAAGAGGATCGGGTTGCCATGGGAAAGGAGGATGGATGAAATTTTTTCGCGATCCTCACTTGTTTTTTATTTACAGAATTCAATTCGCGGAGAGGCGTATTTCCGCATGAACATGAACGGATTTATCTCTTGAGCGTAGAGAATTCGGTCAGCGATTCTAATAAAAGTTGTGCTGCGTGGAAGATGATTTGTGGCGCATGGCGACTGCATAGCTGCAGCAGCCATCCTGCATGGCTTTTTGATGCACAGTATGGATCTGCGTGCGAATATCTTCAAAGATTCACGGATGTTATCATAATCATCCTCATGTTCAACTATATCATAAGATGTCCGCAACTTCCGCACACCTACCAAAGGTGTACTCTCGTTGGATTACACCTTTGGTAGGTGTACTCCAACGGGAGCACACCTACGAAGAAAATGCAATACAGATTCCCATTTTCATCCATCGTCATCTATTCGAAATCGCGGAAATTTTGTTGGCGCGTCGCTTTCTCAATTTTGCAAAAAAATCGCAAAACATTGCGAAAAGGCAAAAATTGCAAACAAAAAGTCGCAAAAAAATTGCAAGAGAAATTAAACTTTTAGCATTTTAGCATTGATGAAACGTCTCCATAATTACTAATTGCTCAAGTCTAGGTTTCATACATGTCGAAGTACTAAATATCTAGGTATCTACTATACTAAGTATCTGTTCTATATAACGATCGAATAGCGAAAATGAAACTAAATAACTATTATTAAATATTAAGAAAATGAATGAATATGTCGACGATGGTAATTGTTTTAGTATTTTGATATAACATTCATACACGGGAGTCCCGAATAGTCAAGTTGGCTGCGCGTTAGCGTTTGGTGGAAGAGATCCCATTTGAGGGTTCGATTCGCATGTGGGGGCCCTTCTGTGCGAAATGACCACTTTTAACAGTGTGTGAATTTTGATAAAATAAACGTAAATTTGCAAAATGACCTTAGTTGTCGAAGCACTCTTAACATTGCGTGAATTTTGATAAAATAATCCTAAATTTTCTATAATATTGAGTTTGTAAACAAACAGTCCCCCTGACAACTAATTCCATTGTTGAATCCGATCTTATGCATTTCCATATTTTCCACGTTGAGAATCAATGGGCACTTCGGCTAGTAGACCATATATTAGAAAACAGTAGAAAAGCATATGCTATTTCATTCTATTCTTGGTTTACTTTGTTGTGTACCGTTGTTATCTCATCTTTAGACTCAAGGTCTTGACTATTAATTAGAAAGCAGCCAAAAATTTAACACATGAACAAGAGCAATTACTTTCTAAAAACTTTAAGAATGAAGGTGAATTTGTTTATCTTACTTGATTATGGAATTTGGACTTTCTTAAAAATGAAAATTGCGTTGAGATATATCATTTACAGATTTTAAGCAAGGGAAATCGGCCAAGAAATGTAAAGGTACTGAATCGTCCGAAAATACGAAAAGGGAAAAATTGCTAGGAGCGAGCAATTTGAGTTCTAGCCGTTTCCATAGCAATCGATGCTAGGCGACGCCGGGCATTGGACTAGGAACACTATGACGCCTATTACCGCACGCAGTGAATTTTTCACTGCTAAAATACGACTCCACTGCAGCGAAACCAATGCGCCAGAGGTATTCGTTCCATTGGTCATCTGATAGGAATGCGAAAAGTAGAATGGATGAAAAAGCGAGATAATAATTTTCGTTCTGCCAAACGTCAATCGTTTTAGATTTCCTTATTGGAATCTGCAAAATGGACTGCTTGCACCTACGTATCGGAACGAATCGAAATAAATATTGTCAAAGCCTTTTTTTGTCAAAACGTTTGTTCAAAAATGGATGTTTTTAGCATCGAAAAACATTTCAATTCTGGGATCTATTGTAGAATCACCTCCTCCCACCCTAAAACGCATGGAGGGGAAAATCTACAATTGATTTAGATTGGGAGAGGAAGGAAATTCTACAACTGAGCTTTAAAATTTTTAATAGACCCCAACATTTAATTTCAATGCAGCGAAATTATGGAATTTAATGATCATAACTTTATCTTTTTTGCATTTCATTATTTGTGAACATCAGGTAACTAGGGTTAATAGTTTTTATTTGTTTGATTTAGTTCGTCGTTAAAAATATATTGTTGAATGCAAAATCCATGGTTCGTGAAACATTCGAAGCTATTCTTCTTCCTTTGAGGAATGTTTTAACTATCAGTTTTAGCTGAAACTTTAATATATAAGTATTGTAAATCGATTTCTTTTCTGAATCAATACTCCATGCTGGTACTTTGAGATACTTCATTACTCTCAGTTTTTTCTCAATGGTATTACAGTTTACAGTTCTTTGAAATAATCCCTGAAACAGAAGGGTACGCCTCATAACGTGTTAGAGAAGCAATAATTTGAGGCCATAAAAATATCGTATACCCATAAAAGTAGTGAACACCTGCCGGACCCATTCCCATTCTGCTACGATATTCCCTATAGGATTCCTTATCCGGCTTAGAAAGGGAGTTAAGTGCCCTTCCAATAAACGAGGGCCATTCCCCCAAATATGACTACTTATATACATATATTTTTGTGCGGAATGATCCGAATTCGACCGGATCCCATCGGCGGGGATATAGCAATCGTCCCCACATAAAATGAGAATTATTCTTATTGGCTCCTTTTATTTGCCTCCCTTTAGGCAGTCGTCGAACGCGTCAATCCCGCAGCCGCGAGACAAAAGAAGGCGAGGGAGCGCGTCTCTGTGTTGTTGGAGCGCAAAATCGAAAGAGACGAAAAAAATTCGGGGATACGGTACTCCTGACAAAGGCGTTTATAGTGTCGAGAGAGCGATAACTGTGCAATGTATGGAGTCGTTGGTGAAAGAAGGTGATAGAAAAGGCAAAAAAATGTATAGGACCCTTTGCGTGCGCAAAGGGTGAGTGGGGAGTGAAAAAACTACTCGTGAAAGGAAAAAGGCAAATTGGAATATAAACGTAAGGCCCCATATGTTCGGCTTCTCTATTTCCCCGCGTAGATTTTCGCAAAAATCGGCAAGACGGAATCAAACGCAAAATGAAGGCACGGCGGTGGTTTTTGTCGCTTTCCGAAGTTTGGTGTGATAAGTACAGGCAAGATTTTGAGGGGAGTAAAAGAGTTTACAGAGATTAACAGGTGCCATCGACTTAGCAAAAGATGTAGGAGGAAAGTTTTGAAAGACTTACGCCGAACTTCTCCTAACTTAACTTTTCTTACGAGTGCCAGCAGGAATTTCATAAGGAACTAGTAACTGATTAACGTAATGGCTCCAGGCGTTATTTGGTGGAATTTCTCCATGGTACCAAAAAAATAAAACTTCATTTTGTAAAACTCCCAAGGAAAAACGGACATGAAAAAAGTCTGACAGTACTAGGTCTCGAACCTGGAACCTTCCACTTACCGGACAGATGCTTTATCACAATTAAATTACTTAATCCCTCAACGATATTTTTATCTCGAAGCGCAGGAACGTATATAAGCTTTAAATATCTGAAGGTATCTGTTTATGCAATTAAAATCAGATACGAGATTATGTGCCCACATCGCCTTAGGAAAATCACGAACCTTAATATAGTCCGGAAAGAGGATTCGTTCTCTCTCTTCATTTAATTCCCAAGTGCTGAAACTAGAGAAAAAAATGTTCCTTTTGGGTACACGATACAGTTGTGAGAAGATAAAACTCTTACTTCATCCCCCTCCACATTTCTTTCTGCCAAACTTTGACTTTCTACACCTGAAATTGGCATTATATAGTGGGCTCACATACCTAACACTTCGAAAATACTAAATACGTGTTAAAAATAAAAGGAAACAATCAGCTCTCAATAAAACATTACATAGTAAGGTGTAAAAGCAATTACAATCATTGCTGAACTAGGGTATGTAACTGTTTTTAACATTTAAAATCATAAACTGCCGAAAATAAACCAATGGCTACAGCGTTCACCGCGGCGTATAACTTTGAAGAGTTAAGGCCATACAAAGGATATTGTATATTCCGTTTGCTGTGCTCATGAATGACTATTTAAAATATGTAATGAAGAAGTAATATTTTTTCGGTTTTCCATTTGGCGTACGGTTTCCTTTAAAGGAAAAGTTTTTTCCTATTCAAAAGTGTACATGTATAAAATATTAGGTGTTTGGTACATTTTCCACTGATTCATATTTCCATAGAACGTCAAGTCGACTGGCTTTAGCAGATTGTCGCCATCTTCAGGGCATTCTCCGAAACAGAACTAGTAACTTTTGATTTTGTGATCATTAATTGCTTGAAAGATAGTAACGGACTGCGAAAGGGTAAACAAACGTTAGACTTGCAATTTCTTGCTAATACTAAGTACTAATACATCGTTTCTTCGAAATTCGAAGAAATATGGGCTCCCGGATAGCCAAGTGGGCAACGCGTTCGACTTTAGTGAAAGCGGTCCCGGGTTCGATTCCCAGTGGGGGCCTACGTGCGAAATGACCTAAGCTGTCGAAGCACTTTTAACAATACTACTACTACTCGAAGAAATATTCACCCTTCGAAGAAATACTTAATTTACGGAAAAAGTGTCAATCGCAGTTTTCTTTTCCTTGACAGATTTCCACAACACATCGCCTGATTCTGCGAAAATGAATCTGTTGGGTGAGAAAAACTCGCAAAAAACAAAGGAAAATTAAAGTATATGTAAACAAGATAGTAGAACTGAAATACTTCGTATGTATAAACTTCAATGTTCACCACACCGCTCTGAGAGTAGAGGATTGCTCACGAACGATACCCCAGAGGAATGCCTATCGAGAGCTCATTTCAACACTCCAAATGCTTAATTTCACATCCTATTCTCTCCACGGTTTCAGCTCATTTCACGCGCTAATTCTAACCCCCACTTCCTCCTGCACTCAACTCCGTTCCCTCGATTCAAATCCTTTAATTCCTCTCGTTTAATCTTCAGGATCCAAACCTTTAATTCCAATTTTCTTTGCCATTCTGATTTCTCCCTCTAATTTATTCCCCGAATCCTCTTCCGTCTGAATCTCTATTTCCATTTTCACTTAGTCCCAATTATTTACCTTTCCTCGCTCTATTCCCCTTAGAAATTCCAACATGCAAATATCCGCGCGTTCGTTAACAGACCACAGAAGTGCACTTTTGCGCAATGAGTACGTGGGTGCTGTATGGCTTTTAAAAGGTTTTCGAAGCAAATGTGGGATATATGCCTCTCAATTAGCTTATTGTAACGCTATCGCTCAAAGGAAAAGTTAAACAGAAATATCGTATGCAATAGACCTGCTTTGATGTACAGGACTGAACGTCCAGCTCTAAAAAAAGTGCTCTAATTAAATTGCACAGAGTGCAACCTTTCTGTTTGAACTCTTAACCCTCTAATTAAATTTAAACGACGTTAATAGTGGATTTCATTCGACACGAAAAGTGTTAAAGGTAACTTCGGATGCAAAGGCAAGTGAAGGCAAGGACCTGTGAAAATTCCCAAGGAGAAATGGATGTGAAAAAAGTCTGTCGAGGAAAATCCTCGAACCCGGATCTCCCAGCTATAATAAAAGGGGGGTGAATAGGACAGCGGAAAGGAAAATCGTCAATTCCATCATCTGTATGAGTGAAAAATTTCTAAGGTCATAACCAACGTAGGAGCCAATACTTGTTTAGTTTTAAATGTAATTTGCAGCCTGATTGCTTTTAAAGTTTACGGTGCTGGAATGGTTTCTTGAAGTGACTTCACGGCTCTATTTGCCCTACGACTGGAGGGGGAATAGGACTATTTGTGTTGCAGAATGGAGCCAATTAATTTTTGCATCGATTAGTAGATTTTCTGCAATTTTATGAAAAATTATAAATCTACAATATGATTATTTGTAACAATTTGCTCGAGTCTTGAATTATTTTTATGTACTTTTATTCAAGCACAACTTTTAAAATTGAAAAATACACAGTTTTACCTTAAATAATTAAACACATTCACAGCAAGTAAATTTCTTAAGTCCTTTCACACCTGGGAAAAACATTGGTCACTTACGAAGCACCCATCTTAGAGGCACCCATTGTCCGCAGTACTACTTAATTCATCCTAAAAGTTCCGCAGTTTCATTAAATCAGAAACATTACTAAACATTCTAAAGACGTGTGATGATTTATCAAATAAAATGTTTTCCATTTGGGTTTTTACAGTTTGCCAGCTTCGGGCAACTGGAATAGTTGTGAATAAACTCGTCCAGGGAGAATATAAAAGAATTGTCCTATGAGAAACGTACTGAAGGCGCGAATGAGTAAGACAGCGGAACGTTCTGGATGACCCAGTACGAAAGGGAGACATGGGTTCGAGTCCCGGTCTTTTCGAAAATTTTCACTTCCGCTTCTCTTAGGGCTATGATCGCACACCATTACGTGCAAATTATTTTCGTATCCAAATTCCCAATGTACTAGTAAGGTATAGTTAGCTATAATTTTTATTCAATTTACTAGGAAACGCCCCCTTCAAGCATGACGGAACTTATTTTATTTAAAAAAATATCTATTATCGTATATATCTGGTCCTCCTAAGCCCGAAACAGTCCGTCGTAAGATCTTAAGAAATTCAATATATTTCTTACCATTATTTATAATATTTATTCTACTGTTTTCAAGTCATGAAAGCCTACTTTGCGTACATTTCTTATAGAATAATATAAAAACCGGTTATCCCCGTGCTTTTATATGGGATAATTCATGAAATCAACATTCAAAAATTGTCCAAGTCGTTAAAGGGATGCATTATCTGTTTCCGAAAAAAAATACAAATTTTCCGTGTACTTTATCAAAATTCTAGAAATTTCGGATCTATATCAATATTCACGACAAAAATAAGAATCTATGATAATTTTCCTTTCTTGTGACTCTTGTCTCAGTTTCGTAGGACCATTTTTTTAATTTAATTTAATTCTGTAAAAGAAACAACAAAAGCCGTTTCTATATATATGTGTTATAAAATGCATGTGATTTTCCTCGTGTTTTCTAATAACAGTTCACATGATGTCTCTATGGCAATAATTGTTTTCTCCATACCCTTTAAACTTATCTGCCCATATCCCACCCAAGCTTCATTCAAAGACCATCCGTGGGTCTGTTGCCATGGGAATCAACAGGGATGGGAGGTGGATAATTCCTAAGTGCTTAATGGCGTGCCAATTACTGTTAGGACTGACTGGCCACGAGTGCCATTGGATGGCTTTCAATCACCCCCCCCAATTGCAGAATGCCCATTTGCCCTCGTATTTTCATCCACCCACAATCCACGCTCCTCGCTCAGAAGTGAAACATTTTCCCCGGCGGTTAATTAAACCTCTTCCCAACGATTCCGTCTCGGATTACGCGCTGCGATTTCGGGATTATGCGCGGAGGGAGAAAGTGAAGAGGCATTGGAAGGTTTTCAAGGGCGCAGAGAAAGGGTCAAACGTATTGGTGGCGTAATTTGAAGAAAAAGAGCGGCTCGGGGATTTATTGCCCCTGATGCCATATCTTGATGAATGGAAAAAAAAAATTCTTTCCCTATGTGCAGAATGGACGAAAATGAAGTTTTTCATTGGCTTTTTTTCATCTTTCTTGCTTTTCTTTCTATTGATGTGAAAGATACTGAGGCATGAGTGATGCTGAATAATTCTTATGGGTGTTTTCCTGGTGTGGATCTTTTTCTCCTAAGGATATCACCTTATATAAATAAACCCACAACTAGTAGTAATATTGCTAAAAGTGCTTGCGACTGCACCGGGAATCGAACCCGGGACCACTTTCACCGTTGCCCACTTGGCCAACCGGAAGCCCTATCCACAACCTCCTTCGAAAGTTTTCCACTCGTTTTCTATTGAAACATTCATTATATGCTTTTACTCATATACAATGTATTAACGATAGGTTACTGAAGGAAAATATAATGAATGTAATAAATAAAAATATTAATGAATGAGAGGTTTAAAAACAATCCGCAAGCATTGTGTCGGTAGTCGGAAATAACGTTTAGGGACAAACGAGAAGTTCCGGATAGCAGATATCGGTCGAAATTACCTACGCGCTTTTCAGGAACAAAACCTTCATTCTCAAGCATTGTGGAACCCTTGAGAATGGAGACATGGTTTCCGATATTAATTTTAAGTAATTCCTAGTAATCAATTATCCAAAACTTCCCCGTTGTCTCCAAACGAGAATTCCATCCGCCGACATACGGCTCACGGAATGTTTTTAAGTCTCTAACGACAGGTTAGATGGGAGAAGATACTTTTCAATGTCAATATCGACTTAATCAAGACTTTTAACGAATTATAGCTTTGATGTTCATTTCTCATTGAATTCTATGAAAAAGTGATTTACAAGATCATTGTGCTGTAATTTTATATTAGTTTTCCCATTTCAAACTCCTCATTTTACCTCACTCCCCTCTCCAAAATTTTGGCAGACAAAGGTAGAGGGAATGGTGATCCAATAAACCCTTATGCCGATGAAATTATAGAGTGGCAGGTGTCCAAGTCATACGTCTTTTATCTTATTTCTGTGAACGAGTTATGTTTTCGATTTAAAATCATAGAAGCTTTGCTAATATGTTACAACTTCCCATAGATATTTAGATAGTATAATCAAGAGTTAGTTTTTGGTACCATTGTGGAAGAATCTACGGGAAAATTCTCCTAAAAGTACTCCATTAAATAATGATTTCATTTCCTTTAAGTAACGTCAAGCTTAGGAATATTAAAGTGTCATTTCAATGTAATAAAAATTACGACGTTGCTTGGCGAATTTCAATCATACTCGTAAAAGACCTGCGTTACATACACATTAAACTTTGAAATTATTTGACACAAACAACCATGCCCTAACCAGGAATCGAACCTGAGACCACGCTCGAGCTGATACATCATGTTTACTACTACGCCAACTAGGTAATAAGTAATTATTTTATCATAACCGTAGGAATGTGCCGTAAAATAGATCATATGTTACGTAAACTGTCCGACCTACATTGAGTTATGACTAATAAATTAATGAGTTAATATCAATTACAGACGTTTTATAAGCAGTCACTCATTTACCAAAATAGAAAGTTATATTTAAGCGACCTCGCGTCAGGTTGGAGTAGAAGACTTCGTAATTTGATCGCCGCAGGAGGTAATAGTTTATGCCAAAACATACAAATCTCTCTATTATTAATTACAAAAGTACCGATTTATTCCATTCGATTGGTAAACTATTATATAAAATCACCAAAGCTTGCATTAATATCCCTGCGGGATAATTCCGTGAAATGGCTCACATTCAAAATTATTCTAATTCAATATACATTCAATGAAACGTCCGCCGTGACGTGTTCCCAGCAATAAGGAAAGCAAAGGATGCAAAATGAGGATAACTAAATCATATGTGAATCCAGTATGGGACAGGATATCGTAACAAATTATTAACATGTCTCTAGGAAACGGTAGAGTAAATAAACCTATGAGGTTTATGTCACATTACATACATACATACATACATAAGTGTTCTACCTTTCGGTAGGTATATCACAATACCAACGGTGCTATTATGATTGAAGAGAAGAAATATCAATCGAGATTTACTGATTTAATCTGTGTGGATTTGTGAGGATTTCAGCATGTGGAAATATATTAATATAACTTTCCGGAAAAATAGAATAAAGCAAAACTAATAGTTTCGATATCATCATCTTGAAGATTCGTATATATTTTGAACTGCAAGAACTTGATTGGGAGAAAATATAATATTTGAATTAGATTGAGAGAAGTTAGACCTTTTCCTACGTATTTCATTATTCAACATTGCAAATGTCAGCTTTAGTAAAAATCTTCGAATACAATTGTAATTGTATTCTTCCAATCGTGAAACTTCACAGGAAAGTAAAATTTGGTGCGACAATATACCTATGACTTACAGAAAAACATAATGAATTTAAGCTTCAAATAAACATCGATTATTAGCTTTTATTCACTTTTTATAGCTTTTATTCAGTTAAGAAGGTTCCGATAGACCAAAGACAGAGGTGAAAATAGTTAAAACTACTTCAATTTTAAGGAAATGCAAGAACAAAATTGAATATTTCTATCTCGATATGCCTGAACAGTTCCGTTTAATAGAAATACACTTGTCGAATACCACTGCATTTAACATAATTTTGCGTGTGAAATCGTTAAGAAACTCAAAGAGTGGGTCAAATTGTAGCCGGGTTTTTCCAAGGTTATTTTCCTTGCTTACCTACATTAAATGTTCATTGTACTGTACAAAACATGACAAAGGTAGACATGAATTAGAGTAGCTTAACATCACAGTCATACTTTACATTATCAAAAAATAACCTATTTTTTATTTTAATAAAAATAGTTTCGCGTTGAAGAAGCAAAAAACATACTTACGAAGCACTTTTCGCAAGTTAGACAAGAAAATTCAAACCTAATTAACTCTTTAATTGCACTTATTTGTATTTTTGGGACTGAATTCCATATTCCCTGACACATAAAATTTAATTCCGACCGATAGGTCCCACCAACCAGCCCATCGATTCCCGACGTTGATTTTAATTGGGTATCGAAGGCTTATGAATCACTAACCATCGCCTCTCAATCATTAGCTACCGAAAGCTTGGAGAGTGGCCGAGACAAATTAACAATGTGTCCAGGGGAAATGCAGTAAAATTACCCTTTGAATCATACTACGTACTTACTAATCATAGAGTAAAGTGAGGAAAAAGCAGGATTGTTTCAATTAATCGACATCGTTCATATCCAAGCAGTATTCGTGTTATTTCAGCCATTTATAAGGCTGAAAAATTGGATAAAAAAGTCTCAATTCTTAGGTAAAAAAAGATAAATGAAGTCACACCTACTTAAAAGATTCATGAATTAGACTTCTAGGTTGATGTCATTTTTTTATTCAGATGAATTAATTATGATATGCAATTATTGATCAGAATCTGCTGAAGCAAATCGTTACATAGCACATTTCATTTAGTATGCATTAAGGCTCAGTATTAAAATATATACTTAAAATGAACCTTAGTTAATGTTCACTATAGAATCCGGTTAGTTGTTAATTAATTCTTGTTTAGACTGCGAGCGAGGATATTCGTGAAATTCTATACTGATTCATCACATATAGAGGAAATTTAATTTAATCTTCACTTCAACTCTGACAACGCATGTCATGATGCAGATCTAAAGTCCGTTTTAACTGTAGTGTAATATAATACCGGTCCTGAAGGTCTTACATTCCTGAGATATTCAAACCAAGTTTTGTTGAAAGCGGAACGCTGTTAATACCTATCCATGCATAGAGTTCACATTCACGTCAATATGGGTTCGCTCAGATAGCTAGTGGTACTCTAGTTCTACTACGAGCTGTACAGATCCATATAAGTATCGCAAAAATAGTCTACCTCCTATAGTTACATTAATGTTCATGGAAGTTAATTCTCTAACTCCTTAATACAACTTAGCTTGACTGCATTTCAATTTTAATATTTCATTATGTCACTGAGTTAAAACCAAATTTAGTAGACAAATTTACGGCGCAACGTTATCTCAATAAACAATCTAACAAAACCTTCCTAAAACAACGGAATAAAAGAAACAGAACAGAGCTCTTAATGAAATATTCAGCCTGCATCGTTGCTAGACGAAGCAACTAGTTCATCGACCTCAGCGCCGCAGGTGGCTGGAGACGAAAGCAATGGCGCATAGTTAAGTTTGGAAACAACGAGTGTGTTTAATATACAAGGCCATCTGTGGGCACACTCCACGCGGCCGTAACAATAACAGTTGCCTTTTTTGTTTAGGCGTCGACGGAAGAACGTGCTACTCACGTCGTCATGGAAACGACGTCGGTGCGCGGGAGTAATTTGTTTATGGGACGAGTTCTTTTGGCGAGGTACAAAGCCCGTTGACGTTCCCCGCATATGGTGGCGTCCCTGAAAACGACCTAATTTATTTCAATGCACGTTTCGCGGGGGAATTTGGGAACGCTGAGAATCTATTCCAGAGGGAATCATAGCCAAATAATGGGTGGAAATTTCACGGAAGGAAACGACCTTGATGACGGTATAATATGGATCGAATTCGATTTAAAGACGTGCTTCCTAGAAAAGCGCGTATGACGTCACGGGGAAATTTAAGTACCTGGAGAATGATAAACGTATTCCTACATTGAACATATCATTCATATTAAATGGAATAAGATACTTCTTAGTACCGTCCTCCCCCAAACATCGTTTCTATTTAAGAAAATAAACATTTACATTACTTATTACTGCAAGATTTTCCCTATGTCTACCTAAGTACCCTACAAGCTGCCTTTCGGCGTGTGGCAGGGGGTGCATGCACCATGATTCTACTTCACTAATCGATTACTTTCGCGTATTGTTTGCGGAAAAAATGAGCTCTTGAATCGATTCGTTCTTACATCTATTTCCCTGATTTTTCTCGCAGTATCGGAACATTGTATGTAGCATGGTGAACGCAATATATCCGCTACATCATCTCTGAACGTGCTTTCTCTAAATGTATCCAGTAAATTAATCCTTTGTCGAAATCTTATAATTTGTATGGATTCCCCATCTTGCGTCCTTAAGTGTCGGAATGACGCTCACTGATTTATCGTAGCAATTCTTCACAAAACGTATCGCCTTTCGCTGAAACTTTTCTAGTTTTCATCTCTAATCATAGATGCAAATACCGAAAGAAACACTTTACTGGTCGAACATATGATATATCCCAAGAGTATATTTAATTACTCACCGGCATCATGAAAATCTTTTGTAAATGAATTCGGTATCTTCACTACGCAGCCGATTGACGTATTTCGTCTTATTCGTTGATTGATTAATTCAATTCTAATTAATGCATTTTCCAGATATATAAAATATATTACACCAGAATTTAGATGTTATTTAAATTACAGTAAATGAATGCATCAAAAATTAGTATATATTTATATACCGAAAGTTTATGCTAGACTGCTCACATATAATTTTTAATGTAAACGGCTCAGCTGATATTTAAATTTCAAAACGGTTCTTGTATTTTATTCATAATTTCACAATAAGCAGTTACAAGCATCAATATACCTTTCCATATCCATTTACTATGAAGTAAGAGCCATTTTGAAATGCTCACAATTGTTTTAAATGTATTATATTACTTAAACACGCGTCTCCCTATAACGGGATGCGTCCCCCTATAACGAAATCTAATTTCTTAAAGATTAATAAACTATCTGGGTACATCGGGTTAATCTTGCATTGAATCCTGTTCGTCTCCAAAAGACTTGGATAACACAGTAACTCTAGCTTTTGCTGAGTCTATCACACAGTTTCAGGTCTACAAATTAGAGGAAAATAATCTCGAGATTACGCAAGAGAATTTTCCTATCTTACGTACATTTTCAAGGAGTTTTGCCAGCAAGCACACTTTATTTTTCTCACAACGAACAGACCCTGTGCAAGAAGATAATTTCAGCCGAAAATCTTTCTTATCTTCGTGCAGCAGAAGCCGCTTTCAATTTGCTTGACAGCTTCTAATCGCTTCAAGTTCGCTTAGAAATTCTAATTTCGCAAAATTCTGGAATGAATTATGTCCTTATCCTATTTTCGCGTTCATATAGTCTTTTGAACCGCTACATAATATTTTCTCTGCTCCACTATATAAGTTATACATTTATTGGTTACAGTTAATTGTCAGCAAATTGCATAGAAGTTAAAATTAAACCTTCAGCATTTGTTTTATTTCACATCTACTAACTATAGGTAAAAATTCCCTAATTAATAACAAACTGTTTCCCTGCCAGCTTTCTCGACGTCACATAAAATGGAATATCTGTTCTTTTTTCGTGATTTCCCGTGCATTTACGTGAAATATACATATGGAAGTACTTACTTTCCCAAGCAGAGACAGTTTTGACCTTAGTATATGCCCTAAATGCTCCTGAAGCTTCATTTTCCACACTTTATGTACCTATACAAAAGCCTACGAGGTGTATGTAAGGTTGAATTCACACCGATGAAATTTGTGCTGCAAGACGGCTAATTATTTTTACGACATATCCTTAGTGAGAAGTTCTATTTTAAGCCATGTAATACTTAAATAAAAATGAATTTTTGTTACACATTGATTGTGAGAGTTGAATGTAGTATCACTTCGTAAGTAAAATTGGAAATAGAGGCTTTGAGATTTGAGAGATTATGTGGATTAAGGTGCGAATGGATTTTTAAATATAGCGTGCAATCTCCGATTTTCAACTATCTTAAATTATCGATTCAATTATCAATTATCAATTAGTAAAGTTGTCTAAAATATACACAGTGATACCTTAGTTTATGTCAGTAATCCGTTCCAAGATTTTCGTCGTTAACCAAAACAGTCTGTATCCAAGGCGCGATCTTCCACAACCATACTGTACGTCAAATATGCAGATAAATTTATGAAAACCTCATTAAATTTAGGGTTATATCATTTATACAATTAATAATGATATAATATATGAATAATCATAAAATAAATTTTCAATTGTCAATCTTCTATAGAAGGCGTCGTAAACCAAAGCCTGCGTCGTTACCCTAGACAATTTTTCATCACAACCATACGTCGTTAACCAAGATACCGCAGCATGCCGTATGTACTTCAAATTACGAAAAACATAATCGGCTATTACTGAGGGAAGGCCTTATTTCTTGTATTTTTTTTTCAATTCTATACTTTAATACCTCGACGGAATACTCCACTTAACCCTTAATACCACAAAAGGAAGACAAACACCTCTTCTGTCGAAGAAATCCATTCCAAAATTCGCCATTCGCAATTACCAGTAGAATTCCGAAGCGTAAATTTCACTTATACATCGCCAAAAAACAGCCACATTGCTGGCCATCAAGAATGGGAACCATCCAATATGTTTCGACCATTGTTTTTACTGCTCGTGTACGCGTGAATTGGTGCGCTTTTGCCCAGAACATCGCTTAACCCAGTCCGATGAACAGGGTAAAAAACCCAATTGATACACAAAGGTGGAAACGCCTAACGATAACACATATCCCACTTTCTTGTTTGGCGCTCTTAAGCAAAAAACACTTTCAAGTTGAAATAATACTTTCACTGTAATATAAAAATACAGCATATCACCACAAAGTTTCAAATTTGACAAAACCTTCGACATTCCTGTATATCCCCGGAGAAATCTTGCTAAATCATAACGGATGTATATTAAAGTCACAAAACAAATTTTGCTATTCATAAACTATCATTTGCCTTTAAGTGAAAATACACTTTTTTTATGGAAAATATTTTGAATGAATTATTATACTTTAAGCTGCGATAGAGCTGTATATTATGCTGAATTGTTATTGCTATGATATATTTGTATAGTAATAACGTATCTCGGTTACTTGAATATGTATGTATTGTAATTGTGTACTGTGCAGTTAGATGACAGATGCCATGTTGAGAGAAAAAACGTTGGACTGAATTGTCGAATTGAATTGAATTGTTGTAATTAGCATCGCATATTTTACAGTATGATTTTTTAGTGTAACATTGGAATGATTGTTAGAGAGTAATAAGTTACCACCGGACTATTACTCTATCTGTAACGCATCTAATAATAATATAGTTTCTAATAATTATTTTTTTATCCCAAGTATACATATATAGAAATATACACACAGTATACTTTTACAATCTTGTGTACACAGAAAATCATAAAAGTCATTGAACATACATAGAGCTAAAAGTAGCAATCAGGTCCCCCTGAGCCGAAAGCTCATCAGGAGTTGCCATGGAGAGTCAATTTTACATAAAATTACATAATCAGAGGATATAACATGTTAATAACATCGAAATACACAAATCATCAAAATGTATCAAATACATCAACATCAAAATAAGTTTAAACCTCTTTTCCTTCTAATAACCAATTTTTTGTTTTCTTTTTTATTGTAGAGAAGTTAGTAATGTCTCTTAAATATATTGGTAATTTATGAATATGATCCCCACAGCTACATTAAAATTTTATTCAAGATTGTTACAGTAAGACGGTATGTGGTATTAATAATAATATTCCTATTTATGAGGATTTTTGTCTGACAAGCTCTGTATCGAAAACTTTAAGCTCCCAAAGCTACCTGGAGACGTGCTGCGCACGAGTTTGTATAAGAAACTTTTAAATCTGTTGTTTGAGACCGTAAGTGTCCTTGACTCATAACCTTAAATATAACCGTAAATGTCCTTGATATGATTCGATAATCATATTTTTTTAATAGGAGTATTATAAGATATATCCTTCCTAACCACGATATGTGCTTGTTAAAACAGGTTTCTAAATCGAGATTGCTTCATGATACTATTGATTCTAAATTCAACCATCGATAAAAATGTTCAGTAGCTCCACACTATTTATAACGAATGGCCGCTTTCTTTTCCATGGTAACGTAAGGTTACAAATATACATTGAGGAGGTATCCAAAGTTTCCATAATAGTTTCCATAAATAATGTGGAGGTATACAAAGTTTTTATTGTTTGGCCTTCCATAAAGTGACGCCTGGTCTTATACATTGACCACATATTGCTCCTTTCCCCGCTAATTAGCAATTTCTTGATCTCTAAATCTCTCTTACAATTGATCAATATAGTTCTGTTTATAAGAGGTCGAGGAAGGACTTGGTACTAGCTTAACTAGGGCTAGGTATGGCTAACTAAGATCTAACGCTAAATTCCTTTGAATTTTACATCCTTGACCTTAAATAGTTGTTGAGAGTGCTTCGTCAGTTAGTCATTTCGCTCGTAAGCCCCCACCGGCAGTCGAACGCGGAAGCTCTTTCACCAAAATCGAACCTGTTTCCCACATACATAGCTTGACCCTATATCTATCAAATGATTCTATAATTCTTTCTGAGCTCCCAAAAATATTTGTCTTCCACGACACAAGTGCCAAAGTTTGTTTACTCGTCAGGATCGGATACCTTAATACATTTCATTACTTTTAAATCTTGCTTACACGGACATTTCTTTCCCTTTCGGTAAAGAAGATAGTAGTAGAAGTATTGCTAAATGTGCTTCAACAACCGAAATCATTCCGCTCATATGGAACGCCTCTGGGAATCAAACCCTGAACCGCTTCGACCAAAGGCAAACGCGCAGCCCACTTGGCGATCCGGAAGCCCAAGAAGAAGCAATCTCTATCTCGATCATTTCCACTCTTCTGCACTTTCTCGCAAGCCTTTCACCACCAATGAGATATGCACGCAAGTTTCATTCTGTTCTGGGCCAATTTCTTCTCTTACTTTCCCAATTCCCTGGGATTCCCTACGGAATATAACCTTTTTCCGCATTTCCCTACTATAAACCTCTTTCTTTACATTTCCCACAAAAATTTTCACCAACCAACGGAATTTGGCGATCTTGCCTTGCTCTTTCGCTCCTTGCTATCTCATTCTGTATTCGTTCAAATACCACACACCCTGGTTATACATTCCTATATTTATCCTTCCCGTGTTCCCTTTTTCTTTTGCTCTGCTCTTTACAAACGCTCTTCAGACACGATATTTGGTGGAAACCATGGAAGCTGAGGTCTGACGATTTCTTGATTCCCTCCACCGCTTCCAGAGGCCTTTCGTCAATTTTTAACGTCCCCGAAATATGCCTCGACCCTTCCTTTTTAGACGTATCCCGTTCTCATAGCTCACTTCTGAAGATGCAAAAGAGGTGTTTATTAAAAATTAAATGTCTTGGAGTCATCGTTACCTTGAATAGCTGAGTAGGTTGTCACGCCTTATCATTTATTTTACTGAAGAACCTCAGACAGAAGGAATAGTACTTATTTCTTCATATAAAGTAAACGACCTTAGAAACACATAGTATTTTCATTCCTCCGTACAAATACTATATAGATGAACTTATTATTCGATTTTTGATTGATCAGCTGTCACTAATTTAAATATTTCGAGGGTTAAATGTAAGAGGGGACTAGGAAGTCTCAATCTCGTCCTTCACAGAAGACGTTTACTATGATCATCATCATCATCCTTATTATTATTATTATTATTGGATAGCTACCGTTCAATTCTGTACTCTTGTTGATAGTATTTTTTCTCTGCCACCAAATAATAATAACTTAACTCAGTTTTCGTGAAAATAATTACGAAAATATTATTTATTATAATTAATTATGTATAATACATGCGGACTTGATACAGCCAAACATGATCGTTTATATCGGTTACTTCGTCCAAACAACTTAAAACACGAATTTAATTTTTAGAAATACTATTTTACATTGGAATACCAAAGCGAGTACAATTTAGGAAGGATAAGATTCAATTTTTTTAATCGCACTAATATCTTTATAACTTAAAAAAAATGAATCCTATGGCGAAATCATTCTGCCCTAAATATTTGTGTCCCTTGTCCTTCCCAAGTAATTTAAATACCATTTAATATAAATTTCCACCCACTTTCCATCCAAGCTGTTGATTTTATCATTTAGACAGAAACGTAACCAGGGGTTACCCCATCACTCGAGTCGAGAATAGTTTTAAAAAGATCTTGGTTAACGGAGGGAAATTGTAATCGTTT
Organism: Ladona fulva; assembly: GCA_000376725.2. Classification (NCBI taxonomy): domain Eukaryota; kingdom Metazoa; phylum Arthropoda; class Insecta; order Odonata; family Libellulidae; genus Ladona; species Ladona fulva. Next base: position 118,811 of record KZ308990.1, read on the forward strand.
AAATATTTACCGGTACACACGCCATTGGTGACTAGCAGGGAATATATGTAAATGTAAATCTGATTCCATCTTCATTACATTTAGAGCAGATGTTTTCCGAGGTTTCCGTTGCGATTTAAATCGTTCTTTTCCCACAATTTTAATGTTTAACTATCTAAATGCTGGCGACTCTCCACTTAGGTGAGTACTCTTATTGGTCTAGTGGATTCTTACGCATCCGAACGGTACATAAGGCTTTCCGATGATAAATGTTACCCCATCCCCGTCTTAGATTTTGCGTCAGATAATACATAAAGTATGAAAAACATTACAACTTAAGTATGATATTTCCTACCAAGTCCCCTTAACGTATATATTTCGTAATTAATGACATAGTATCTTGGTCTCGCTCCTGTTAATATTAACGGCAAGGTTTAACTTTCGGTTCATTACACCTAGAACACACAGCGCCTTATGAATATGCAATTTTCAGTGCAGAAGTGCATCACTGCTAGTCTATGTTTAAGGCGCTCTAATGTAATAAGTCTGCTTGTTCTCACTTATGGATAATAATAAGTGGTATTTTTGGCAATCAAGCTTGTTTTCGCCGGAAATGGGTCTCTAGGTATGTCCAGTCATAAGCTTCCATGTGTAGCTTAAGAGGCACCTCATACCTTACAGCACAGCATTGTCTACCCTTTTGGATTTCGTCTACCTCTGCTTGTGCAAAGTATTTCTCATTAAACCCTTTTATTACGCTGAATATCACGATGTATTTCACTGGTAATTTATGAATAAGAAATACTGCTCTAGAGCAGAAACGGTCCGTAGTAAAGAGGAATGTAAGGATGAGTAATATGAACCTTTATCTATGAAAAGCATTTAAGAGAATTGGGGTCACAGTGTTCTGTATGGAATCAGATATTCGTTTTCAGAGAGACTTTTAGAATACCTAAAATTTAATTTTCGCAAAAATCGCGAGAAAAAAGGTAATTTTGCACCACGAGGAAATAAAATTCTGCACTTTAGCCTGGGTATCTTTTAGGGAATCGAAGATGAAACGTGCGGATCTACCAGAAAAGTTTGAATATTGATGATTTACCAAGTGAAAAACAGGAAGACAAAATGGCCGACGTTTCTCATCAAAGTACACTCTTACTCCTTACGCCATAAATAATACATATTGTTGGTAGTAGTAGTATTTTTAAAAGTGCCTCGACAGCTAAGGTAATTTCGCACGTGAGTCCCCACCGGGATTCGAACCCGGGACCGCTTTCACTAAAGTCGAATGTGTTGCCCACTTGGCATTCTGGGAGCTCTACATACTGTCATAACGCCCAATTACTGCTGCTATAATACTATAATTAAAAACTGTCCTACCTCCCCCTTTGATCTAAATTAAGAGATATAAAATATATAATGGGTTTAAAACACATCTGTGTTGCAACTTATTGTAATGTATTAGATCATGTGTTATAATGCACATTTAAAATGGACCTTTATCAATGGTCACTACAGGAGCTGGCATTACAACGGTTTGATAGGGTTAAAATGAAGATTATGGTTAAGCGTTAAAATAGAGAGAATTATTTATAGTTGTCCTTTTTTACCAAAGATAAACTAACATTTTTCATCTGACATCGATTCCCTACATGAAAAGGCAGGAGATCGGATTCAACAAAGGAATTAATCGTCAAGGTTGTTTACAACCTCAAAGTTTTAGAAAAGTTTTGTTTATTTTATCAAAATCCACGCAATTTTGAACAGAGAACAATATTTGCCGACCAATATAAGAAGTTTCACGTAATTTAGCTTCTCTTGGTACTTGTCTGGATTTCATGCGACTATTCTTTCTTATTTAATTTTGCAAAAGAAACAAACCCTGCAAAGTGAACTAAAATGCATGAGCTCGGATTCAGCAATTGTCTTGGTCGTCAGGGGGACCGGTTATTTACAACCACAAAATATCACATAATGTTCGTCCATGTTATCAAAATTCTCGTAATTTCGATTTGAAACCAGTGTTCCACGGCCAATATATAAATTTTTATTAAATTTTCCTTCTTTTGGTGCATGCCTCGATTTTGTACGGCTATTCTTTTTAAATTAATATTTCAGAAGAAATGAAGCCTGCAAGCGGTGATTTTGAGGTTTACGTGCATTTCATATGAAGACAGTTTTAAACGTTTGGAGTCGATCCCGGGGCAGTTAGGGGAAAAAGATAGAGCCTATTTCCTAAGGGAAGCCATTTATAAACCTTGAAAGTTTGAAAGTCGTGCAAGTTCTGGCTTTTGAGTATTAGGCGGACAAACATGCACACACACTCCCTACTTTATAATATAAGATATGATGAATTTCCATGGTTATTAACTGTAATTCAACTCTAACAAACCTTCATAATAAAATGGCGTAAAGTGAGCAGTAGTTTAAGACCAATTTATGTTCACATTACAACAATGGGACTTAATGTATTTCCTTAATTTGCAAGAAGAGATGTTAGTTTTCATTTAATAATAACTAGCAAGCTTGAGAAACTATCGAAAGGGAACGCATGGAAAATACGAGTGCATGCAAAGCCTTTCATTGCTAGATAGATTTATATAGAGAAAATACGTTTCCCAGAAGATGTAAGTAATCTTACGAAACCGGTCGCAGCAGAATAAATTTTAGTGTGGAAAAGTACCAAGTCTTTGCTTTCATTGCGAAATACGTTTCGTTCAAAATACTTGTATTTGGATTAAGGATAAAATAGAAAGTTTGAAAAAGGATTGCCAAACCGAAAAGAGAAAGTTTTAAGGACGGTTTCAAAAAAACAAAATGAAAAAACCGCCCGAAAAAAAAGGTAAAAAACAAAGAAAACTCTAAATACATAAAAAGGGAAATTTTTCGTAGGGAATTTTGATGTATCCTGTGCAGAGCAAACAAGAAGAAAGAATAAGAGACAGATGCGTGTCCATATTCCTCACAACTTAATTCCCAAATCAAACAGCGTCTCCGCCCCCGATCTTGGATTTCTAACTCGGCAAAACAAAATACGACTCGAAAACCAGACATTTCCTATGCAATGTTCGAATTTAATTTCTGGAAAATAGTGAGAATATAAAGACTGAAATTGATCTTGGATTAAAGCCTCCATTTCCAATAGATGCAATTATGCTATAACATACTTGCCATTCGTATGGCAAGCAAAATTCTTAAGCTTAAAAAATTGATAGAAAGAAAACTTGTGCGTTTTTTATAAATGAAGCTTCGATGTAATCTTATTCATATTGACGCCCAAAACAACATGCTAAAAGAAACAAAAGGTGCATCAATCAAATTACCTTTCCCTTCTGGCCGACAGATCTTCGGGGTTGAAATTATTAAACCTGCCCTTACTGATTTCGGTTCCCAAATCATATGATAACTGTAATAGGCAATGCGAACGGGGTCAGTTGGTATCCTCAGCAACCATTGTGGCTTCCACAGTCCTACCTTTACACATCCTACGACTAACTATGGCCATAGTTGACGACCATGGTAACATGTATTGATAAATATGGTAACATGAATTGGTAACAGTGGTAACATGTGTCGATACTTATAAGAACATGTATTGGTAACTATCGTCGCATGTATTGATAACTAAGGTAAAGTTTGTTGGTAAATGTGATAATATGCGTTGGTAACCGTGGTGACACATATGAGTAACTATGTCAACAGGATCAATTAATTGACTTTTAGTCTGGAATATCATTCTCTTTCGATAACGGAACGAATTTTTAAATAGGAAGTAATTTAATAGTAATCCTGAGAACATAATGTGTAAACAGAAGTTAAGAAGCGTGTATTTACTGGAAGTCAAACCCAGATGGTCCATTTTAAGGACGGATTCTCTAAAAAAAAACTCTGTACTACACTTTAAATAACTAAACGATGACCAACTAACTATAAAGAATAATACGAGGAGGAATAATTTTATCGAAATGCATTCTTAAAGATTAAAAAGCAACATTTTTTTACAGCTGATTTTTATTGCAAAAAAGATAGATGGGTAATAAACTTCCACAGACTATGAAGATGTACAAACTTCCAACTACGATTACTCCAAAATATGCGTGTGACACCACATGTTGACATTTTTAAATCAACCACCGTGATTTAACTAAATAAGTGCGCACTTTTGGCATGGTACCAAGATACCCTGACGATATCAAACCCTAAACAAGTATGATTGTTTCCAAATGAACCCAAACAAAGATGATTCTCTTTTAGCAAATTGAATTGAAAGGGCTTACAGCTTAATATTTGGACACATCTTCGAAGGGACAAATTATTGAGGTATATAGGGACTTCACCCATCCATCTCTCGATGGCAAAGAAAAGAACATTCCTTCGCCGAAATTGCTAAGGAATTTAATCCCGAGATCCCCGAAAACATTCCCTCTCGGAGACCAAAACAAGCACGACAGACGCTCTAAGAATTCCAGTTGGATGAGGGTACCGCAAATAATTAAAAATCCATCCGGAGGAAAGAGGTTGAAAAATACGTCTGGCGGAGGCCTTCCGTCAAACTCATGAATTCCATGCGTGTCTCCGGCAATAGGAAAAAGGGAACAGCGTGTCACGGTGTGTTGACATTCGGCCGTCTCCCTCAGGGGCACATCTTCCTTATTCTCCGCGCGGCCAACCTTTAAAAAGCCCTCCTAAGCCCGAACTCACGACCGACCAAATAACCCCCTCCTCTTCCTCTTTTTCTTCCTCAGAAATCCACATGGCCTTTTTTTATCCTCCTTGACAATCCCTTCTCCTTCGCTCTTCTCAAAATTCACTGAGAGCCTCCTCCTTGAAGGTTCCACCATTCTTCGTGTGCCTTCCGATTTTCGACGTCCTGCTATCCTGTGAACGGACAATTCATGTAGGAGTAGTAGGTTTCATAAGCTGCCTCGACAACTAAGGTCATTTTGGAACAATTCAAGCCCCATTTTCAATATAAGAGCCGATTTTGAATATGAGAGAATTTTTCCGTCCCCTTGTACCAATTGTACCATTATAAGTTAAGCATTATTCAAATGTTTCCTATTTTTATAGATTCTTCATTGAGAGGGCTAGACTCCTAGGCTTCTTTTATATTTAAACATAAGTATGCACCTACCAATATACCACAGAAAAATCATCTGAGGTGGGTGGTTTTTAATGTAAATGGATGACTTATGTGCGATTAATTCCGTGATATAGCGAGCTCATAAATTTCCTGACTGTTTAATATACCCTAATTTATAATAATTTCGTGTTTTATTTTTTTCAATATACGATCTGGGTACTTCTTTTTACTTAAGAAAAAACTCGTCGGTTCATCCCATTGAACTCCCATGGCCAATTGTCATCACATTTCAATGCGGTTTTGCTTTGTTTAAATATGAAAAAAGACTAAAGGATTAATTTATTTCAATATAAACCGGACGGTGCACACAAAAAAGTTAACAGCATAACCTTTTCATATTCCATGTAGATTTTTTCAGATTTTACAGTACAGTGCGCGACCAAATATGAGAAAAAATGGGGTTCATCACTTTAAATCTCAATGGGCTCGCTCAGTTGCTGTAGCTATGTAGAAATACCATCAAATAGATTGAGAGTGCTAGACTCCTAGGCTTCTTTTACATTTGAACATAATTAATTTAGGCTTCTGTATAGCCAAGTAGGCTGCGGGTTTGCAATTGGAGGAAGCAGGACCGGGTTCGATAACCAGTGGGGGAGCATACGTGCGCAATAACCTTAGTTGTCGCTACCAATAAGTGTAATGCTACTACCATTGCTCATCAAGGTAGAAGGTTTAATAATGTTGATTTACTCGGTTAAAAATAGATAATTCCGATTACTGACAAAATTTGCTTGAAGATTGAGAGTCCTTGAAAGAAAGGAGATTAGAAGCTAGGCTACGATGGCTTGATAAATTCAGAGAAAATACATTTGCGGAAGACGTATATGATATCATCCTCCTGCTACTTCGACCGATCCGACAATGAGCGTAATATAAGAGAAATAGATACGAAGGAATTCGTTTAAGGGACTCATTCTTTCCACTAACGGTACGCAATAACAATAAACTGAAAAGGTAACTTGGCGTTCACACCCCCTGCCACGCGCCGAATGGCGGCTTTCAGGGTATATATAGATATAGGGTACATAGATATATCAATTTATACAATTATAGATATAGATTACTAATTTACACTTTTTCTAGAATTCGAAATAAGTAAAGTAAAGATTTGTTTTACAAGAAAAACTCTAAAATTGAGACGTTGGAAAGAAGAAATCGTGCCGCAGGTAAATTCCCACACAGTATGTGATTGAATCCTCGAAAACACAGAGTTAAAGAAAAAGAAAAACTTCGCTCTGTTTCTTAAAAATGGCAGAATTTTCGCACATTTTCTCTTTTTTTATTCTTCGATAAGCATTGGAAGTTCCTCTACAGGATTATTTTCACAATGTAATGTCTTACTTATGTATTCTTGACATTTTATCTCATCTGACAGGTTGTAAGCATATTTTTTAACAAAAACGGAAGTTGAAAATAAAAATTATGAATACGAGTATAAACTCAGTAATCTGTCTGGCGTATTGTCTGCGTCTCTAAATGGCTATTAACTCGACGTCTCATATCCAATGACCTAGTAAATTAACCATTTAGTTATATATCAGTGTACAGATCGACCGTCTGAATTTCTACTTAAGATTTCTGTGTTTTTATGGTATCTCGTGTAAGTCGAATCTGTTTGTTTCCGTTGCTATTAAATACCGCTTATGCGATTCTGTTGGAACTACATGGTTTTACAACTTTTGGATCTTTTCTAAAGAGATGCCCTCAGGTAATTAGACACGTAAGTGATAATTCTCAACTTTTAATGATTCGACTACAAATACTTTTTAAAGTTGCAAAATAATTTAAACCAAGGTAGGAGATTATGCACGAAGAGAATTTTGACAGCTAAATGTTTGTTTGTTCAACAAATAAATACCGTTTTTCATTTATGACCTGATAATGTAGCTCCTGATTTACTAATGTGCTTTGTTTAAATACAATTTCTCCATTTTTTCAGGTAAGGATATCCCAATCGTTTCCGTTGCTTGACCTCTATCTCGATCATTTCCACTCTTCTGCACTTTCTCGCAAGCCTTTCACCACCAATGAGATATGCACGCAAGTTTCATTCTGTTCTGGGCCAATTTCTTCTCTTACTTTCCCAATTCCCTGGGATTCCCTACGGAATATAACCTTTTTCCGCATTTCCCTACTATAAACCTCTTTCTTTANCTTTTCCCCTTGGTGACCTGAGAGGGCCCAAAGTTGCCGCCCTCCCTCTCACTCACTTTGAAGGACACTTGAGGGTGAAGCGAAGGAAGGTGCTCTCAAAGAGGCCAGAAAAAGGGAAGCAAGCGATGAGGATCCGGTGTAGAGGAAGGAATAAAGTCATCTCATCATAGCTTCCTGATGTTCCATTCAGAAGCACGTGGGCCGAATGTAGTTCCGGTACGCGCTGTTGCCACATCTATAGAGAAATTCGTTATAAATACTACATGCAGGGGCGGACCGAAGTACATTTGCACCCCTTGCTTGTAAAAACCCTTAAAAATTAACCTTTTATTAATCTGTTTACTACCAATCGATACCGTTCGCTATTGATGGATTAATTTGTCCGACCACGATGGTGGAGTGGTTGTCGTGCTAGGTAGCGCTTCAACCATAAGGTCCCTGGTTCATATCCCGGCGAGTAAGATTTTTTTCCTGTTATGAAATAGTTCTGTGTTTGTCCTTTGTTATTGTTGATAGTATTTATTAAAATGGATGTAATTGGGATTATTGTTGTTATTATTATTATCATCATCGTCGTCGTCGTCATCATCATAATAATAATTATTATTACTGTCGTATTATTGTTATTTTTATTATTATAAACAGTTAAATAGTAGTCTAGGTCTAGTAGAAGGCTATTAGATTAGTTTCGGTTATGATAGAATTCCTAGGTTGGACTTCGCTTGGGGATAAAAAAAACTCCTTGTTTCATTTTTTTCATTATACGATCTGGGTACTTCTTTTTAATTGAGAAAAAACTCGTCGGTTCATCCCATTGAATTTATGGTCAATTGTCATCAAATTTTAATGCGAATTTGCTTTGTTTAACTACGAAAAAAGACTGAAGGATTAATTTTTTCAATATAAACGGGACGGTGTATACAAAAAGTTAACAGCATAACCTTTTTATATTCCATGTACATCTTTTCAGTACAGTGCGCGACAAAATATGAGAAAAAATGGGGTTCATCCCTTTAAATCTCAATGAGCTCGCTCAATTGCTGTAGCCATGTAGCAAAACCATCACAGAAATGAAAAGAAAATGTAGGAAATCAACCGTAGAACAAAGTTTAACTGCACCTAAGAAACACCGCCAATGTCAACACTATAAACAGCAGCTTTGCAACTAAGCAATTTATCTAATAGCAATACTTGAAATTACACACATGAAAACAAAAGGAAATAAATACCAAGAAATAACAGGTGTGAAAAAACGTGAGATGGCTGGGACTCGAACCCAGTTCTCCAACTTTCCAGGCAGGTATTCTAAAACACACTAAAATATTCTATTCACAAAAGCATTCCCAAACAGTGTGGAAGAGACGCAGCATGGCAGTTCAGTGGTTACAATACCTGCCCGGAATGTGGAACACCCGAGTTCGAGTCCCATTCCTGTCGCTAATCATATTCATGTCGCATATCATATTCCTTGGGTTTCAGCCGCACGGCTCTATCGTGCTATGTTATTCACTTTTCCTTAATCCTCAAAATTATACCTTTCATTAAAGTAATAGTGCGTGAAAAAATGAATATTCATGAGCGAAAGGTAAGGTTGAAATATTTCGTATGTATGTTCGGTCAAAATCCAATATCAGATTTATATGGAGTAAATTTGTAGAGGATGGAAATAGAATCCAATATCAGATTTATATGGAGTAAATTTGTAGAGGATGGAAATAGAAAAATCAACAACTTACATTTAAAAACTCAAATAATCCATATCTTCAAGAACATATTCCAAACTCAATGCTCTATTATCTGTGAGCCAAATTAGTGTGATATTATATATAAGTAGTAATCTATAGTACGATGGAACACGGCGAGTTTCACTCAGCTCATAAAAGTGTTAATAGTTCAGCTTCCGAACTTACCCTGGAAAATTTGCAACATTCAACTACGCTTATCCTCTAAGCAACCTTACTGAGGAAACACACGGCGATGTCACCATGTCACCTCCTACTCCACCAATGGAAGAAACTTTGGTAGGATTACTCTCCTGTATGGTTTCAGAGCTGCCATTCCATTGAACTTGAATCCCTCAATATGTTGTCCTTTGGGTAATCCTGGTATCTTCGCATATGACGAGGCGTTATAAATTACTAAAAAACATCCTGTGACATCATCATTTCAGGATTGCTACCAGAAAATATCTGGTATATGTTTCTATTTCTGGTCCACACAAAATGATGAATGAAATATTTTTTTAAATTTGTCTTTTGGTTAAGGATAGAGAAAAATACATATTTTATATAATTTTGTCTTAGTCTTTTTCATGGCTGTTATGATATGAAAGCTGATGAGGTATGAGCTATGTCAGGTATGCTGAATAATAAGTAATAATGAAGGTTTCTCCTTAATTATTATTGGTCAAGGTTTTAAGGTTTCTCCTTATGCAATGTTACGTAAAGTGTTACTCGTGGAGTCACTGTGCTTCACTAACCTGTGGGTTAGTTCTGTTTATAGCATTCTGACGCAGTAAGGAAAGCAAGTGCAAACTACTTCACTCCTCATCTCGCCTAGTAAGCCTCACTCTTAATCGAATGGTACGAAAAGTGTCACACGTACAGTCATTTTACTTCACTGACGTGTGGGCTTGTTCTGCTAATAGCATTCTGGCTCAGTGAGGAAAGCAAGTGCAAACTACCTCACTCCTCATCTTGCCTAGTATGCCAGATTTCTCTTTCCTAGCTATTAATAGCTAAAAGTAGAGGGGATGGGGTACCAACCGGCCTTCGGGCTAAATACTTTACACCATAATTCCTAGAGTGCGTTTCCAACTTATTTGTTACGCTAGGAATTATGAATGGATTACTGCTGGAGTTACCATACAGTCTTCTACAGCTATAAGTCAAAGACTGAAGTTTTCTCCCTTTTCAAGCACGCAATGGCATCTATTGCTTCGATAACCAATCATTCCAACCCGGTCGAGTTCTCAAACTAAACCTTCGGTCTTCCCAATATATGAATTTTATTCGTCGCTAAAATAACACTTTATTTTTTGGACGTGAAGCAAATATTCTGCGTGGAAAGAGGTTTCCCAAAATTCTGGGAGAGGGCTGCTGAACTTGAGAACACAAGGATAACTTATTCATTCCCTTTTCATCACTTCATAAAAAAAACCCTTACGCTTAAGGGGTTATTCTTCCTGCGTCCTTTCCTTCCCGGAAATTCTCGACATCCTTCCGACCCCACTTGAGGTCCCCTTGTCGCAGCCACTCTCCCGCGGCGATGGCTCTTTTCCCCTTGGTGACCTGAGAGGGCCCAAAGTTGCCGCCCTCCCTCTCACTCACTTTGAAGGACACTTGAGGGTGAAGCGAAGGAAGGTGCTCTCAAAGAGGCCAGAAAAAGGGAAGCAAGCGATGAGGATCCGGTGTAGAGGAAGGAATAAAGTCATCTCATCATAGCTTCCTGATGTTCCATTCAGAAGCACGTGGGCCGAATGTAGTTCCGGTACGCGCTGTTGCCACATCTATAGAGAAATTCGTTATAAATACTACATGCAGGGGCGGACCGAAGTACATTTGCACCCCTTGCTTGTAAAAACCCTTAAAAATTAACCTTTTATTAATCTGTTTACTACCAATCGATACCGTTCGCTATTGATGGATTAATTTGTCCGACCACGATGGTGGAGTGGTTGTCGTGCTAGGTAGCGCTTCAACCATAAGGTCCCTGGTTCATATCCCGGCGAGTAAGATTTTTTTCCTGTTATGAAATAGTTCTGTGTTTGTCCTTTGTTATTGTTGATAGTATTTATTAAAATGGATGTAATTGGGATTATTGTTGTTATTATTATTATCATCATCGTCGTCGTCGTCATCATCATAATAATAATTATTATTACTGTCGTATTATTGTTATTTTTATTATTATAAACAGTTAAATAGTAGTCTAGGTCTAGTAGAAGGCTATTAGATTAGTTTCGGTTATGATAGAATTCCTAGGTTGGACTTCGCTTGGGGATAAAAAACTTGATTACAGACGTCAATTTTTCGAAAAGTTTATCACTACAGATCTCATTGACTAGATAGCTGATATTGTTATTCCGGTTAGCAACGTGCGCGTGAGAAAACTAAGAAGCGAATCAGGGAAGTGATTGCCAGGATGGATAGTTACTTCTGGTCGTTTTTCCCTCGTAGTATTAGAGAAGCTAACAGCAGTTAGGGTGTGATAGGATTACCGGTGTTTTACACCCCCCGCCTCCGGCGGCTTGCGGGGTTTAAATGCAAATGTAAAATGATATTAGTAGTTAATATCACCAAGGTAATTCCATAATTATAGCATAAATAATGTCACTAAATCACAAAATATTAACAACTAGTGAACGCCCCCGTCTAGCATGACGGAACTTAATTTAGTTTAAACATTCTTATAACACTTACAATATTCATTCTACTGTTTTCAAGTCATGAAAGCCTACTTAACGTACATTTTTATAGAAAAATATAAGAACTGATTATCCCCGTGTACTTGAGTATGAAATTAACGTTCAGCAATGGACTTGGTCGTCAAAGAGATGGGCTGTTTATTTCCGAAAAATTTTACGAACTTTCCGTGTACTTTATCAAAGTTCTCGCAAGTTCGTATTTATATGAATGTTTCGCGACTAAAATAAGATTCTGCGATCTTTTTTCTTTCTTGTGACACTTTTTTACATTTTTCGTTGTTGTGATATCCTCTTTATCCATCCTACATAGGCCGTTCTGAAGCAGCGAGATATATAGATGCTAGTACAAGTCGTTTCAAAAACTATTTTTTTCTTTGAGCGACACGCGAAAGTAATCAATTGGAGAAGCAAAGTCATAGTGCATGCACCCCCTGCCACATACCCAAAGGCGGCTTGCAGGGTACATGCTCAGATGTATGTTACAAATTTCTTTTCTGAAGAAAACCTTTCATTTAGGAATAGAAAAGAACATATGGATTCTTCGTGTTAACCTCAAAGCATGATATGAAAGTTAAAGTGACACACTATGTCATTACGACATACCAATACCCACCAAGTTTCGGACAAATCCCTCCTAACAAACCCCGCTTGCCATTTATTTCCCCTTTCATCCACCGCACCTCAACACAAGACCGTTATTTCTCTCGTCTCTTTTCTCTATTTCTTCCCTAATCCAGCATTTCGCTCACTTGATTGCTTCATTAAGTTACCGTGGTCTCCAAGGAGATTCCGGGGCTCCCAGGATCAACGCTGTATCCACAGCGGAATCCTATTATAACACGTTCCTATGTTATAAATATGTCCTACTATATTCGGTCCAAGAATAGGTGTAAATAATTTATCAAAACAGGTCAAGCTTTCGAAAGGTATTTTCCAAGGGTAAGGATGCGCCCGGGGATCCATTTGCCGAATGTGAAAGTCTATTTTTAGGAAATGCGAATCATCTGTCGAATGAGTTCCATAGTTTACGAGATAAATACTTTTGAGCGCAACATATATGCTACGAAGAAATTCTTTATTCAATTTGTAAAGAATAAATCGATAAAAATTTTTATCCGTAATACAATATATACCATAATGTATGAACGATATTTTGTATAATTTTATTGATTACATTATCGAATTCCACCACAAAGTTCAACATGGAGGAATTGCTTGTATATTTAGTTACACTTATTTCAACAGCAAAATTTTGTATTGGAGCGAAAAGTGTGTTGAATAATGAACAGCAAATGCATGCATTTCTCAATTATTTCGCCAATCATACTAATTGGAGACTATTAATAAGGACTATTAATTGTTGTCAGTGTTTTACCGGCCATATATTGTGTTTCTGAGCATTCGTTTCATCCGCTGGGTCCCATATACTCGCCACATATTCTAGATGGGGCATAACTAACTTAAACCAACGTCGATATATAACCTTTTCATCGCATATATCTACAATACGCTTTATAAATCCGAGCTTTTTAGTTGCTTAACCACATATTTTTCGAATATGTGTGCTCCAGTTCGAAGTATTGGTAATAGTGATTCAAAGATATTCTACTGAGTCGACTATAATTATATTCGTTCCACTAATGTTGTGTGCGTGGTTCTGACGCAACTGTTTCCTTTCGACTAAATTTGCTACAGATCAATAATTTACATTAAGATATAGTTGCCATTTTCCGAACCACAATTGTATATGAGCTAAGTTATTCGAGAGTGAAACACTATCTTCGTCACTTGATATTTCTCTATATATTACAGAACCATCCGCAAATAGCCTTACATTGCCATTAACCTCGTCGCTAAGGTCATTGATGTAAATCAGGAAGAGTAGAGGTCCGATTACGCTTCCTTGAGGTACGCCTGAAGTGACTCTTACTTTATCCGAACTAAAGCCATCAAGTACCACTTGCTGTTCTCTCTCGTGTAGGAAATCCTTCAACCAGTCAATTACTTCCTGGTTGATACCTGCTAATTTTAGTTTGTAAATTAATTTGTAGTGGGGGATCCTGCCGAAAGCTCTCTTGAAGTCAAGGAAAATCAAGGAAATGTCAAGCGTCCACTTGCTTTTTACTTTCAGCAGACTGAAACGTTTCAGAAGTTGATATGTTATTAAAATCCATTATTCTCATACTTTAACTTTTCCTGTTTGACTAAGTCTCTTGAATGTATACGGGCGTTCGTATTTATCTATTTGATTAAGATTTCATATATAAATTCACTGTGTGAAAGTGAATTCAGAAAGAACTTGTTTCACGTGCCAGAAACAATCATCGCCATGCCACGTTTGGTAGGGCAGGTTACCAAGTGCTGCCTACCCTTGGTCTCATTCGGTCACAAGATTGTTAGATTGATCTACATCTACATCTATATCTACATAAGTACTCTGCAAACCGCTTTCCGGCGTGTGACAGGGGGTGTAAACACCAAGAGTAGAATTACTTCTTTAATTTATTACTATCGCGTATCGTTCGCGGAATAAAGTGTCTCTAAAACGACTTGTCCTCGCGTGTATTTCTCTTATTTTACGCTCACTGTCGGATCGGGCAAAGTAGCAGGGGGTCGCATGATATCAATTACGTCATCCGAAAAATTTCCTCTGAATTTATCTAACAATCGCAGCCTAGCTTCTAATCTCCTTTCTTTCAAGGATTCCCAACCTGCGTCTGTGAGCATTTGCGTTACACTTGCTTCTCTATCGTAGCACTTTTTAACAAAACGTATCGTCTTACGTTGCACTTTCTCGAGTTCGCGAGAGTTCGTTTCATCCGCTGGGTCCCATATACTCGCCGCATATTCCAGATGGGGCCTAACTAACGTGAAATGATTGATTGGTAAAATTAACTTTGATAATTGACGTGGAAAAGTTTATATAAGTGGTGATAAAAAGTGGAGGTCCCCAGTCGCTTCTCGCAGAAATTTGCAGAAAACAGTATCTTCCAAGATAATTCTAACGATTCGTCAATGCTAGTCTTCATCTTTTCAAGAGGTTGAACCAATAATGACTCAGAATTTTAGAATTTCAGGGAAAGTTTCGAAGATTATGTTGGCTAAAACTCAAAATTGTTTTACGGCGTTGCTAGGTATATTGGTTGCTAGGAAATGGTTGCCAAGGAATCAAAACAAGAATTATATCCCCAAAAAACAGTTCCTATTCAATTAGACATGACAATTAAATTCCACAAAATTGCATTTCCTCCAAATAAATGGCTAAATGTTCAAACATTTATTGTTTGTTCATCCAGAAGTACCCACATTTAAATTTGGAGAGTTTTCTCTGCTTTCGCCGAATTGGTTTTATGACGTTGCTTATTGCTGAGTATCATAATTTTCCTTTTGTTTCAGTTTAACTTCTCATTTGAGCCATTCGTAGCTTTTTTTATATCTCATCAAGCCTTTTTATACCGCCATATTCTTGCAGTAAAGAAGCTAATAGGATTGAGCATGCAGGCCCTTATTTACTTCGTCATCAAATTCTTCATTTTTTATGACTCCATCCGAACCTTTTTTTCATTTCTCGCCCTCCTTCATAACTCCTTAAATTTGCTCGAAAAAAAAGAAAATATTTTTTATTAATCCATTCCTTAGTAATTGGGAGCCGGGAAAATGGTTCGATGTTTTGAAGAACTGTTTTAAATTAATTTGAGACATTTCTTATCATTTTTTTCGCGTTCTTTCTGTAGCCTACGGAGTTATTTCTTTACAATTTTCATTGGAATCCAGGCTTTAAAAATCCGATGTTTTTTTTCTTGAAGAGTTGCTCTCTATTCAGAACTAATTATATTAGAGTAGTAAACTTCTCCTTCAGGCGGAATTTAATTTATGTTCATTTTTTTTAAATGTGTTACTGTATATCTGCCCCTCTTGAGCCAGAACGTGTTAAATGTAGGTATATAAGATATTTTATGTGTTTGCGACCGGTGGATGGTTTGATTGATACTGGATGTATTTCGAATACATTTCCGCATGATTAAGTGTTCGAATGAATATTCTGTTAATTATCATTATGAAAGCATCATTCAGAGAAGTTTTTACTCTTAAAAATAAAAGAATTAAGAAAAATATTATCATCTTTCAATCGCTCACTCTCCTTTTTGATTTTAAGAGCATTGTTATATAAGAAATGCGAATCATCTGTCGAATGAGTTCCATAGTTTACGAGATAAATACTTTTGAGCGCAACATATATGCTACGAAGAAATTCTTTATTCAATTTGTAAAGAATAAATCGATAAAAATTTTTATCCGTAATACAATATATACCATAATGTATGAACGATATTTTGTATAATTTTATTGATTACATTATCGAATTCCACCACAAAGTTCAACATGGAGGAATTGCTTGTATATTTAGTTACACTTATTTCAACAGCAAAATTTTGTATTGGAGCGAAAAGTGTGTTGAATAATGAACAGCAAATGCATGCATTTCTCAATTATTTCGCCAATCATACTAATTGGAGACTATTAATAAGGACTATTAATTGTTGTCAGTGTTTTACCGGCCATATATTGTGTTTCTGAGCATTCGTTTCATCCGCTGGGTCCCATATACTCGCAACATATTCTAGATGGGGCATAACTAACTTAAACCAACGTCGATATATAACCTTTTCATCGCATATATCTACAATACGCTTTATAAATCCGAGCTTTTTAGTTGCTTAACCACATATTTTTCGAATATGTGTGCTCCAGTTCGAAGTATTGGTAATAGTGATTCAAAGATATTCTACTGAGTCGACTATAATTATATTCGTTCCACTAATGTTGTGTGCGTGGTTCTGACGCAACTGTTTCCTTTCGACTAAATTTGCTACAGATCAATAATTTACATTAAGATATAGTTGCCATTTTCCGAACCACAATTGTATATGAGCTAAATTATTCGAGAGTGAAACACTATCTTCGTCACTTGATATTTCTCTATATATTACAGAACCATCCGCAAATAGCCTTACATTGCCATTAACCTCGTCGCTAAGGTCATTGATGTAAATCAGGAAGAGTAGAGGTCCGATTACGCTTCCTTGAGGTACGCCTGAAGTGACTCTTACTTTATCCGAACTAAAGCCATCAAGTACCACTTGCTGTTCTCTCTCGTGTAGGAAATCCTTCAACCAGTCAATTACTTCCTGGTTGATACCTGCTAATTTTAGTTTGTAAATTAATTTGTAGTGGGGGATCCTGCCGAAAGCTCTCTTGAAGTCAAGGAAAATCAAGGAAATGTCAAGCGTCCACTTGCTTTTTACTTTCAGCAGACTGAAACGTTTCAGAAGTTGATATGTTATTAAAATCCATTATTCTCATACTTTAACTTTTCCTGTTTGACTAAGTCTCTTGAATGTATACGGGCGTTCGTATTTATCTATTTGATTAAGATTTCATATATAAATTCACTGTGTGAAAGTGAATTCAGAAAGAACTTGTTTCACGTGCCAGAAACAATCATCGCCATGCCACGTTTGGTAGGGCAGGTTACCAAGTGCTGCCTACCCTTGGTCTCATTCGGTCACAAGATTGTTAGATTGATCTACATCTACATCTATATCTACATAAGTACTCTGCAAACCGCTTTCCGGCGTGTGACAGGGGGTGTAAACACCAAGAGTAGAATTACTTCTTTAATTTATTACTATCGCGTATCGTTCGCGGAATAAAGTGTCTCTAAAACGACTTGTCCTCGCGTCTATTTCTCTTATTTTACGCTCACTGTCGGATCGGGCAAAGTAGCATGGGGGTCGCATGATATCAATTACGTCATCCGAAAATGTATTTCCTCTGAATTTATCTAACAATCGCAGCCTAGCTTCTAATCTCCTTTCTTTCAAGGATTCCCAACCTGCGTCTGTGAGCATTTGCGTTACACTTGCTTCTCTATCGTAGCACTTTTTAACAAAACGTATCG
>KZ308990.1:138092-184252 GCA_000376725.2 Ladona fulva
GTATCGTATCGTATCGTATCGTATGGTATCGTATCGTATCGTACCGTACCGTACCGTACTATACTATACTATATTATATTATATTCTTTAAGTTATGTTACTTAATGTTATGTTATACTATACGAATGACTTGAAATTTTAATCGCACGTATTTCGTCCTCTTTAATTCTGATTTACAGTTTTACATTGGTTTACTTGGTAATCCGTCCCAAGATTGTCGTCGTTAACCAAAATCGTCGTTATACAAGGCCCACTTTCCCACAACCATATTTCATACCAAATAGGCAGGTAAAACTCAGTTAAATGTTGTAAAAATGTGAAAAATATAATTTCATCAATTTACGATCGCTGCGAAAAAATGTCATTAAGTAATTGAATACTCCTCACGGCAGTTTTTAATGGTCCGAATCCACCAGAAGGCGTCGTAACCCAAGATACATTTTTATCACAGCCACTCGTCGTTAATGAAGTTCGTCGTTAAGTAAGGCCGTCGTTAACCGAGTTACCGCTGTATTAGTGAAACAAAATTAACATGAGTGAGTAAAATATGGGAAGGATTTTCATTCTTATGAATGCATCTTATGTTTCCCATACTGAGCTAAAGATGAAATGATTTCTTTAGAATCGCTTGTTAATTATGTGTGTTGACTTTTTATATATTATTGTGCACAAATAATGTAATGAATTCTGCTTAATTATTTGGATTCATTTCAATCGAATCGAAGTTAATTGATTTAAAAAACCCTGCTAAAGCTTTTTACCAAACACGTGAAAATAATGATTTAATCACGGTCCTATAAATAGTTACATAATGAATTACGAATTCAGACCGTTTCTTATTTTTGCTTTCGTGTACTAGTTTGAGGAATGTATACCTTTCACTTACTTTCGTTTCAGTCACGTTCGTGACTAACACGAAGCACCTGGTAATGAGGTATGAAGGATAAGAAGGAAACAAATTCTTTTTTGTCATACATTGCAAATAGTTAGTTATTGAGTCATAGTGCTATACTTCTGTGGAAGTTTGCCTCTAATGTAATTATATTCTAGCTAATGAATCAAGGGAAAACGACCTCACTCCTCATCTTGCCTAGAAATCTCAACCACTCTACAAAGCTCTTTCAAGCCAGTACTGGAGGGTTTGAGGATTTGTCTAGCCTCCTGCTAATGTCCTTACCAGATAAAAGAGAGTATTATGGATAATTTAAATTTTTACGAAGACTTCTTGCACATAGTAATATGTCGTCATAAGTTAAGCATTATGCAGGAAATTATACGTACCTTACCTGGTCGACGGGACTTTTAAACAATTACCAAATCTAAGTTGCCGTAGTTACCAGGTTTACATGGAAACGGATTATTAATTTCATGGTGATTTTCTGGATTCTGAAACCTCATGAAATCCAGCAAATCCGATAAAATTCCCTCACCTTTCTTAACTTTAGTATAACATTCTATTTCATAAAAAGGAGGTTTATAACCTTCAATAAGCCAACGAAATCTTTGAATCGATTGTCCGTTTCGAAGAGAAAAGGCTGAATATGACCGGACCATAAGGTGTGCCTTTTTCAATTTCCAACAGATCTACTAGATCAGTGGAATTTGTAAAGGAAGTGAAAAAATTGAATTGTGTGGAAAGGGAATCAATATTAGGATATGAGAGACTATGAAATGGATATGAGAAGAAGTTGAGGTACCAAAAAGTGGCGCATGAAGAAACAGAGAGATCCTTCAGAGATACAAATAATAATAATAATTATTACTATACAACAAATCGATATATTAAAGGAACATATACATTCGAAATTAATTTGTTGAAATAAAGAATCCATTGAAACTGAGATTATCAATAAGTAAGGAATGATATTGTAAGGACAATAATAAATATCTTGACGACGTTACTTTTAAACAGTTACCAAAGCTAAGTTCCCATAGTTACCAGGTTTCCATGGATACGGAGTATTAAGAGGTATATAATAGTAGCGCCTTAGTAAAAGCATACATTTCCATATTTCATACAGTTTTCCTCAAATTAAAAACTAGTTAAGAATTAGAAAGAATTCAAATTTGAAATAGAATGTTCGTGATTGAATTCTCTTGGTTTATGGAATACTAAAAGAATACAAAGATAAAAATTTTGAATCTTAATCAATTGCAGCGGCCAAAGCCTCCGGAAGGGAAAGTCAAGCACTTTCAGTTTACGTAGCATTTACATCCTTCGTTTTAAGCTAATAACTATGCAAAGTTAAAAGTTGAGTATTCCTAAAGTCCCGACCAACTTTGTTAGGACTAACCAAAGAATTAAATTATATATTGTATGGTACGGCTTAGGACCCCTTAAAATATTAGAACATAGTTATACTTAAGGGATAAAAGGATGAAAAATTCTTAAACGGAAGCAGTATTGTAATAGGTATAGTGCTAAAACAGTACTAAAACTAACTACCATAAAATTTTGCAAAAATATATCACGTACAAAGTAATACTTATGACAATTTGTATTTACAGACACTGTTGTACGGAAAAACGGTGCAATGAAAATTACATTATTACGTGGAAACGTTTCGAACAACTTCAATAGAACCAACTAATAATAAAATAATAATCAAATAATAATATCCAAATAACAAAATAATTATTGTGATGGTGATAAAGTAATGAAGCAAAATTAACCCAATAATACGAGAGCTATTCAACAATAGAACCACAGAACATCACATTGTCAGAATACAGACGTTTGTTTAAAAGGCAAACTAACATGCAATATTGGTACAATAATATGCTTATTGCGACAATAAAATGAAAATTAAAGTATACAATAACAAAACGTAACAATAAGAGAAATAATTCGTGCTAAGTACAACAATGAGACATTAACATAACAAGTATCAGCAAACAATGATAAATGTTTGTAAGTCAGCGACTTTCGTGTTTTACAGAGCGATTTAAACACACCTGCCAACAATGAAACGATGACATAACAATGAAACGAAGCCATGAAATGAAGCACAAAATCTTTAAAGGAGGTCGTATAAATTTGTCACGAAAAGCGCTGTATGAAACACAATCCACCACCTGCAAAAATTCTACAGGGAAACGCTAAGGACTTCCAGAAAAAAAAAGCCTAAGGGAAAACGTGCGAAAAGAAAGAGTTACGCAGTTGAGAGTTGGGGAAAGTGGAGATAACAGGAAATGAGGGTGCTGTAAAGTGCCGAGGAAATGGGCAGAGAAGTTAGATAGCAGGTTGCGAAGGAGTGCCTTCGAAAGCGGCAAAGGGTTCGACTTAAGGGAAGGACCTGATCGGTATGAAGGGGGTGCCAAATGCCCCGTGAATTGCTTCCTCGGAGAATCACGCCTTCGGCAGAAACGTGTTGAGGAATTGTGAGGATGAGGGCTTTCTTAGGATGGTGAGGGCTCTATTCTGACCTAACCTCTCATCCTCTATCGCCCTCATCTCATCTGCAACACCTTCACGCCTCTAGCATTCTGTTCTCTATCTGTAATTTTATCCGCACCACACCCTTTAACCTTATACCTATCTCGACCAGTTACCCTTTTTTTTGGCCTTCTCGTAACAGTTTGTCTACACGCAATCCTGTTTTCTTTTAATTTCAATTTCATTCTCTTCTACTACGGCGTGTTGTGTTTCTCTTATATATATCTGATGCTACAAGGTGCGGGGTTTTATCCCGTCATCCTACGGGAGCTGTCTTTTCATTTTAAATTTACTCTCAATTTCTAAAGATAATAACCAAGTAAAATGAAAGGCATAAAAATACTTGCAGATGTTCTGTTACTTTTTAAAAGCGTAAAATTGAACCTTCTCATGCAGATCAAAATTCATTCAGTACGTTAAGTTATTACAGTTGTTATAATTACGTAGAATTAACCAAGAAAAAGTGTCATACTTTCTAATGGTTATTTTTCATAGAATATTAAGTAACATTTTTATGACACTATAGTTATAAATTCACAATGAATGAAAACATAAATAATAAATATATACGTTAACGAATTTAAGGCTTTAGAAATAAATTAGATTTTTGCTTTCGTGTACTAGTTTGAGGAATGTATACCTTTCACTTACTTTCGTTTCAGTCACGTTCGTGACTAACACGAAGCACCTGTTAATGAGGTATGAAGGATAAGAAGGAAACGAATTCTTTTTTGTCATACATTGCAAATAGTTAGTTATTGAGTCATAGTGCTATACTTCTGTGGAAGTTTGCCTCTAATGTAATTATATTCTAGCTAATGAATCAAGGGAAAACGACCTCACTCCTCATCTTGCCTAGAAATCTCAACCACTCTACAAAGCTCTTTCAAGCCAGTACTGGAGGGTTTGAGGATTTGTCTAGCCTCCTGCTAATGTCCTTACCAGATAAAAGAGAGTATTATGGATAATTTAAATTTTTACGAAGACTTCTTGCACATAGTAATATGTCGTCATAAGTTAAGCATTATGCAGGAAATTATATGTACCTTACCTAGTCGACGGGACTTTTAAACAATTACCAAATCTAAGTTGCCGTAGTTACCAGGTTTACATGGAAACGGATTATTAATTTCATGGTGATTTTCTGGATTCTGAAACCTCATGAAATCCAGCAAATCCGATAAAATTCCCTCACCTTTCTTAACTTTAGTATAACATTATATTTCATAAAAAGGAGGTTTATAACCTTCAATAAGCCAACGAAATCTTTGANGTAGTAGAATTATTAGTAAGTTAAGACAGTAAGTTAAATTTGCCCAAGGCGCAGTCCAACACAGTTTATCGCGTTTCTAAATATAATAGTTTCTGCAATAAATGGGGAGACAGACAGACAGACGGACAGACAGACGAACACCTCCTGCAAGATTACATTTATAAATAGAAATTAAATTAAGTAGAATTATTTTAGAGCATAAAAGGGTGCAATGGTTCAATAGTAGTGCACTGCGTTTAATTCACGTATATTTCCAATGAATAGTGCAGTAAGAATATTTCATATTTATCGAGTAAATTGTTTTCAATTACATAACGAAAATTGCTTGCGTTTTATTATAAACGGGTTGACATCTTCAATTAAGATTCAAGGCCTTTGTTTCGCAATTTTTCAGTGTTACCTTTGTATTGTTATTTTCAACGTTATCTCTAGTTATTTGTGTCATTTAATGCAGATTATGGAACACATACTGGTAAACTTTCGGGTAGTTTTTTAACATTGAGCGTGGTTGTTTGTTTTACCTGCGGGAGGTTTTGAGAGGGGTTTCCTTCCCGACTTTGAGCGAATACCGGGTCGAGTTACTTAGTGTTAGTACCCTCTGTATTATAGTTATACAATCGTACCATAGTACACGTGGATGTGATGTCTCGAATAGTGCATTTTAATAATAACTTGTTTTAATTGTTGTATAATGATGACAGTTGGTGAGGAGGTTTAGTGTTGTGTGCGGCTTTGTTGGTTATAACAATGTCAAACAGATATTCTTCTCTCCCGAAGATGACAACGTAGTAGCCAAAACACGTATTGAGAACGATACTTGCAAATCGCGGCCAATGAGAACCCTAACTCCGTCTGGTTGGAAGTTTTCAACGGTTAGTTTGCTCGCAAACAACGGCTTTTTGGAGCTTTCGTTGAACTCTAATGATTTGTTGGTCATGAAGGGAGTTGAGGGTCTCTTTAAATTGATATGTGCAGATGATATTTACTCGTATGTATATGTGACGTCACCACCGGACACTATTCCGCTTGTGACGTAATAATAGTTACGATTCAGCGTATCAGTTGCTAGTATCTGCAGCATAGGATACAGCGTTTTCATGGAAAATTCACACAAATTCTCTTCTGCGATATCAGATAGAATCTCACATCATTTATTTTTATTTCCGCAAAAGTTCAGGATATAAGTTCATATAATCAGCGCCCCATCGCATTCTTGAAATTCATTCTCATTTACACCCACTGTCCTGAGGTTGAAAACGACGCAAAGAAATATCATTCCCATCTTGAAACAAGGGCCATCGTTTCCCAGACCATAAATAAAATTTCATTTCGAAGCAATTCCATTTCTCTCACCGTTTCTCTCGCTCTCTCCCTTATGCTTATTTTATGACCGACCGTTCCTTCCTCTTTTTCGATTATTCATTCTCTCTTCTCTCTCTCTTGGGCCCATAAAGACGCTATCTGATGGCCAGAATGAGACCCTTTTCAACCTCTTTATCTCCTCTCCTCAATCTCTTCATTCCCGACGCCTTTTCTCTCGCTCTCTTCCTCCATAACTCGTCCAGAATTCCACTCGCACACTTCCCGTTCTGTTCATTTGAATTTTAACCTTTTCCGGCAGACAAATATCGGAATGTGTTTCCTCTCCCCGCCTTATCTGCTCTAATTCCTTTTTCAAAGGAGACAGAAAATAATTCCTTTTTATCTGCTGTATGATTAAATCTGATTATTGTTAGGGGGACAATGTGTTAAGTCTGTCTGTTTTCTCCGTACCATTAAATGGTTAATGTGATCTCTAAAAAAGGGCACAAGTTCCGTTCTGATACTGAAAAGGAGTAGTTGGCAGAACGATATTGAGAACCATGATGAGATCTATTTCATATATAAGTAGACAGAGTTAAAGTAAAGAATGTGATGGGGATCTTCCCCATAGGACCGGACTAGAGAGAGAAATGACAAGAAAAATATTCATGTTGCTCAATATCCGTCATTTTTGCGAGGTTACACATAGTCATTTCGGCTTGCAGGGTACATATGTAGACGTAGATGTTAATTCATTTATCTCTCTACCTACTTTTTCGAGAGCTTAAAGTTTTGAAACCAGTAAATTTATGCATCACTTACATCATTCGATTAACATCTTAAAATTCGTCTTCTATGTCATATAAGAATTTTTATTGAATAAAATACTATCTGTTTTGGCTATACAATCAATGATATGAAACATTCTCACAAAAATATCCATTAATAAAACTTTTTCATGTCAATTTCTCACAATTTTCGGATATATTTATTCATTCAAAGATTCCAATGTCAACTATCTCCTTTAAATGTATTTATACAACTTAATCTGTTACTCCCCGTATTGAATGACTCTAAGGTCACCGCTTACCAACCTATCGCCTTCCACAGCATTACGCCCACGGCTATTTTAAACTTCACGAAGTTCTAGCTATAATCCCTACAAGAACCGAGCATGATTAAAGTCTAACAGGACCGGGAATCGAACCCGGATATCTTAATGTCCTATATTAGGAGACCAGGGCAACCGACCGAATATTGGGAGGCCAGGGTTCGAGTCCAAGTCACGTTGGATTTTCTCATCGGAATTTTCCCTGAATCACGCCTTTACCCTTTTCCCTATCTAGGTATACGTTTTTTAGTTCTAACTTAATGTTTTACTCAAAAGATATATCAAACCAAGCTGTGGACGAATTATTTCATTATCATTAGTCCCGTAGAAAGACAAGATATTTAGCAACAAACCGAATATTTGATGGTAGATTTGAGGAATATTTTTCCTTCGAAGGTAGCCAAGAAGTTACCCATAGCACATCAGTTTGTTTCAGAAAATCGATTAGAAAACTCTGTCGTTTGTTACTTTGAGCTGTTTAACTTAAACGTTTACAGTGAAACTAATATTTTACGCCATATACTGGCCAGTAATTCCAGGATTTTTCCATCCATAGCAACCGCAGCTTGAACAAACAACTCATGTGTTGTGGTTAAGAAGATTAAACCTCGGCGTAACCATGGAGGCGATAGTTGGCGAAGGCGAGGCCCAGATTGAAGTTCTTAAGCTGGCCAAGCTGAGCAATTTATGCATCCCTGTTGTTGACTACGACACCTCATAGATTCAAGGATTATCCCCGTGCTCTAATTTTTCTTCTGATTTTTTTTATGGAGGATGTTCCTCTCTTAAGGAATCCAGTATGAATTTTCAAGCTAGGTGGAAGTTGCACCGTGGCTGACTTCATCCAGTTATTAATATTAAAAATAAGATGATTTTTGAATTAATTCCTCTCAGTCTTCGACTCTTTTAGTACTTAAAATGTACCACTAAAATCTTTTATTGTACATAAATTCATCTAATTCATAATTCATGAGTATTCACATACCGGGAAAATAAGGTAGAAAAGCATTTCCGACCCTCCTGTATTTAAACTAAAGGTTGATAAAGCATTTCCTTAGATTTCCATTTATATAACATTTCTATATTCCATTTCTGAAATCATCAAGCATATATGATGACTATAAAGAACGTTCTGAGAGATAAAAAATTTCTGAAGTCGGGACTCGAACCCGGATCTCCCAATAGTCAATTGGTTGCCGTGACCATGAATCTACCACGACAAAAAAAACATCTCATATGACTTCTGAAGCTGAAAATTGCTTGCGTTTTATTATAAACGGGTTGACATCTTCAATTAAGATTTAAGGCCTTTGTTTCGCAATTTTTCAGTGTTACCTTTGTATTGTTATTTTCAACGTTATCTCTAGTTAGTTGTGTCATTTAATGCAGATTATCTCGAATAGTGCATTTTAATAATAACTTGTTTTAATTGTTGTATAATAATGACTGTTGGTGAGGAGGTTTAGTGTTGTGTGCGGCTTTGTTGGTTATAACAATGTCAAACAGCTATTCTTCTCTCCCGAAGATGGCAACGTAGTAGCCAAAACACGTATTGAGATACTTGCAAAGCGCGGCCAATGAGAACCCTAACTCCGTCTGGTTGGAAGATTTCAACGGTTAGTTTGCTCGCAAACAACTGCTTTTTGGAGCTTTACTTGAACTCTAATGATTTGTTGGTCATGAAGGAAGTTGAGAGTCTATTTAAATNATACTGGGGTGTTATAAATACAACATTTTGTAGAATATTAGTTTACCTTACTAAATTTCAGAATCATCATATCCAACACCTAAATAAGGTGAAACATTAGAAATTCAGCATTATCCTTATTCCTTTAGTATTTCATTCGAGAGATTCGTTTTTTATAACACAGAAACAAGCATACAAAAGAGGATAAAAATACATGTTCCGCTGAAATTGAGAAGAAATATAACTAAAGGCCTAGGATGGAACCTAGAAGCTTTAAGAAACTGTTCTGGCTAGCCTTCATATCAAGCTCTTCACACTTCTTTTTCGTAATAGATTTAAAGAAATCAACCTTAATACGCTTCCGAAATAAGTCAGTAACAGCAAATTCACTTTAATAGTATCTGAGATTTAATTCTATATACTGGTTCCATTCTTTCCGTTGGTTTCTCTGTTTGATAACTAGATAGTTGAGCAATGAAAGCAAAGACTTAGTACTTTTCCACACTAAAATTTATTCTGCTGCGACCGGCTTCGTAAGATTACTTACATCTTCTGGCACAAGGAAATACGCATACATTGTTTTATTATGCATTATGGCTTTCCACGAAGTCACGCCTAACAATATCGATTTTATTAGATAGTTGAGATTTTTTGTCGCCAAGGTAAATAAGAATAAACCTTTGTTGCTTCACAGACTAGACTTTGAAGTTATGCTGCGATTGCTTGATTAAAGTTCAGAGAAAGTATGTACATTTGCAGTAATTGGTACTATGCGAAACCAAAGTGATCCGAAAATGAGCATAAAATAAGAGAAATAAATGCGAGGAAAAGTCGTTTTAGGAACTCATTCTTTCCGCAAACGATACTCGAAGGCAATAGGCTAGAGAGGTAACTCAAAAGCTTGGTGTTTATACCCCCAGCCACTCGCCGAAAAGTGGCTTGCAGGGTATATGTAAAGATTTAGATACAGGTTAGTAATTTACACATTTTTCAATAAAAAGAAGGAAAAACGTGGTTGGTTTCATAAGAAAAACTCTAAAATAGAGGCTTTGGAAAGAAAAGACAACCATTTTGTAGGTATATTCCCACATAACAAGCAGTTAAAACCTCGAAAACAAAAACTTTTCTTTTGTATTTGCTTCTTAAAGATTGCAGAATTTTTGCTCAATTTTTTCTTTGCTAAGCATTGGAAATTCTGCTTCAGGAATATTTATTATATATGGTATGTATGTAGATGTAGATTACATTTAACGTATAATGGCCTTTAAATGTAAAAAAGTAGCCTTCAAGAAACATGCGGATGTCATCACTTAACTATCACCCTCTCGACCGAGAAAAAGTTCAGTCTATAACTCTGCAGTAATATATCCCAAAAATACTTCCGATAACGTTTTTATTCCATTTTATTTTATTCCATAAATCTCATATCGCATTTCCATAAAGTGCGGCGAGGTATTCTCATCTTTCCCTTTTTATATCAGCCAGAATTTTTCTCCTATACTTTCATTTTCCTTTGGCATAGCTTCAATTCCTGACGCTCCCTCTCCAGGGAAAAATGCTTCCTTCCAATGCTTTTAATCTCCGACGCGAAAACGGGCAAAAACTGAGATCTTTTTTTCATTCCCACGAGGTTGAACTCCATCTCTGCAAGCCGTTGAAGTTAAACTATTGGCCAGGTGTTTTTTTAAGCGTCTCACTTTCATAGTTCAAATCTGTGAATTGAATGAAGAACCCTATACATCCTTCAAAATTAAGACAAATGTGCAGGTGAATATGGACAAAAGTTCGTATTGAGTAAATCCCTTTCGTCTAGGTAGTTATAACAACGATACTCTTCACAACAGCAAAGTTTCTCGAGCATATTTATTTCTGAGGCTATCGGATAGCCAAGCGGACAACGTGCTTGACTTCGGCGAAAGTGGTCTTGGGTTCGATTCCCGGTGGAAGCCAACGTACGAAATTACCTCAGCTGTCGAAGCACTTTTAACAATGCTACTGATACTCGTTTATTTGTATGTGATTATTTATTAAACGTATTTTTATTTTTGTAAACAACTCAACAATGCAAAACTGTTGATGTTACTAACATAATAACACATTGTTCCTAGCAGTTAGGACATAAATGCACATAATTCAGTTAGTAAATGAACCACGTACCAGTAACTCATCCTCCAGCCAAAGAATTTTCTTTCTGTGATTGATCTAGAACCGCCTTATTGGGGTTTCCGATGCCTCAAAGGACTAGGAAAAATTGTCCAGGAGTTTCGGGGAATAGTCAATAAAGATATCACACTGTTAAAGCATTCTAGGAGAAGTTGTTTGCAAGTCTGTGAAAACATCTTTGTAGGGCAGTAACATGCAGTAACATGGCTGTCTAAATTAGCGACATTGGTTACCAGTTTCGTTTCCTCACATCTCCAACAATTGGAGGCAACAATAAAGGAATAACGGAAACGGCCACGTCTCTCCGAAACCTTAATCATTCTGTTTATTCAGCGACAATAAGCAACAATGTAGGAAGAGCGGAGGAAGTGGCAACACTGTTTGCCTACACAATCTTCTGACAATTCCACCTTTACCGCTCAATACAGACATGCGCGGAGGGGAGAAAACGGTTGCTCTGTTTACACGTCTAATCATACCGTAGATACAGCATCGTTCTTGAACCTGATTTGACCTGTATCGCAGTGGGTGAAAGATTCCGGCCCGCGCAGCTGTTTATTCAAAGTGAGAGCGACACGTACATCGGAACGAGGAATTTTATCAACAGGAAGTCCCTTCTGCAAACAAAACGCGCCCGTGGCAACGGCTCGGTCGCCCGAAAAATACACCTGGACGCCCAACTCTGGTTCGCACACCTGAGATTTTTGCACGGCTGTTAACTTATGTAAGCCATACAGGACCTCCGCGGTATGCTAGTAGCACAGAGGATCGCTTTTCAAGTCTAGGAAAAGAGCAAAGTCGCTAAGCTGGAGAAGGAGGAAACAGTATAGAATGCCACCAAAATAGAGAGAAAGAATTGATCATAAGGTTTATAAAATCTTTAGGAATTGAGGTCTGGAACCACAGAATGCCTCCATATTCTCATCGTGGCGAATTTCATTAGCAAAATTCGTTACACAAGCATCTTATCTATATCTATATCCATTCTTTGACGTAGATTTCATTAGTTCGCATACATTGGCCGCGGTGGCAATATAGCTTGCGTTCTAGCACTATCCCGAGAATCTCGAGAATCCCGAGAATCCCGAGAATCCCGAGAATCCCGAGAATCCCAAGGTCTGGGTTCGAGTCCTGGATAACCAGATTTTTTTCTGTTGGGGATTGGTCGTTTGAGTTTGTAAATAACAACAAATGTTGAAATTAATATAATTGGGATTATCTTCCAGTTTACATTATTGAATTTGTTGTTGTAATTATCATTATTATTGAAATTAATATAATTTGGGTTACCTTCCTGTTTCCATTATTGAATTTGTTGTGGTTATTATTAATATCATTGTTATTGTTGTCGTCGTCGTTGTTGTTATGATGCTGTTGCTTTTATTTTTGTTATTGCTACTACTACTACTACTATTGTTATTAAAACGAGGAGTATCCAAGGTTCCTCCCTTCCAGTAGACCGCACCCACGCCTTCTGGAACGCAGGCCTTATCTCCTTATTTTTCAAAATCTATAAATCGTCAAACATAATTAAACTTATACATATACTGAAAATAAATGTGAAGTACAGTGGCTCTTTTTTGGATATAAATTCTAATTTACAACAATTTACAAAATTTCAGCCCAATAATTTTGGAAAAATGTACGTGTTACACGCCAATAAATACCGTATTTAGCTGTTAACATTACTATTTTCTTTTAGCCCTCTCTATAGACAAAATATCATTATTCAATCCAAAATTCTTACACCATTTATTAACATATTTAAGAAATATTGCTTACATATCAATTTTTTTACTATCCGCATATATTTAAAGGGAAGATAAGTTGATAAAATCCGTAATTAAATTACTCTATAGCGCTGTGAGGAAACTATAGAAAAAAAGAGACTCGAATCCCTCTGACCTTTCTCTCGTTTGATTCCCTTCGTTACGTGAGATATTCACACAGGAGAGCATCCTTGCGCATTCCCACGTACATGTTCCTCAGAGACCAAACCAAACGTTTGGCGATTCAATCGCCGGTCCGAACCTCACTTGTTTTTCTTTCCCTGACTGGCCATCTGTCTTCCTTCTCTAACACCCTCATGCTGTTAGTTGACCCCATTAAAGCTGAATCGGATCCACGTTGCCAAGAGGGACTGGACCGTAGAGAATAACATCACTGCGGGGGGGATAGGATCGAACCGTGTGGGACTCCCCTTTTAAGGGAGAGAGGAGTTTGGCTTCGTTGGAGACGCTCCATAGAAACGCTTAACCCAAAGGATTTGTGGCTCTAACAAAGACTCCTTGCGGCGGTTGAGTCTCACCTCACCTCAATTGAGATTTCGTCCTAGTTGTTTCACACCCGTCTTGAGGGAGTGAGAAAATGGGAAGAGGTTAGGCAAGCGAAACGGGGTTCTATTTTTGGACGGGGGAAGCGTTCCAATTTCGCTTAAACCAACCGCAAGGAAGGCGCTTGAATATACTAAATTGCTCGAGAGCATTCCCGGGAAGTCGTTGGCGTTGTTACGGTAACGAGATGCCATCGTTATATTTTTTATGACAGTCACCAGGTGTTTCCATCGATACTTGAACTCAACGGGTTTCCATGGCGACCCTTTAAGTTGTTGTTTTATCACTTTGCTCCCCATAAATTAATAAACCATTAATGACTCGGTTTCTTGAAGCGGTTTCTTGAAGAAGTTTCTCGGTTCTAGTTTTCCGTTCATAATGAAAATCTCAAATTTAGAACATTTGCCAGAATCCACTTAGCTTATTAGATGAAAAGACTTAAATTAGCATTAAAACGAGATAGTTAGAAAACGAGAAGTACCTTTAAACATTATCCGAGGTCTTGAGTGAGTCGAAATATACGCGATATCTTTGACACAAATGAAATTGGATTTATTTCCGGAAGTTACGAAGTTGTATTCAGTAGTTAATCTATGAATACATGCTTTAATTTCTTCCAGAATTTCTTAGCGGCATTTAAGTTTGCCAAATGCTCATCTAATAATGAATTCCATATCCCAATTACTTTGTTGACATAAAATTTCATCATTGATTCCGCAAAAAAATGTATACGTAAGTAATATCAATTTATTATTACATTTTATCACTATATGTGTACTTTTTTATTAATGAACATTAATAATGCTTATTTTTAACTGCATCTGTAGTTGTCGCAAATTCTTGGTGGATATGGGGAATAAAAAAGAATAATGAATCATAAATTAACATTTGATATTCAAGCAAGCGCTTTTTCAAATTCACCAGAAAAAAATCAATTTGTTTCTACGTCAATGAATAGCAAACTCACT
Organism: Ladona fulva; assembly: GCA_000376725.2. NCBI lineage: Eukaryota > Metazoa > Arthropoda > Insecta > Odonata > Libellulidae > Ladona > Ladona fulva. The sequence goes on from KZ308990.1 coordinate 152,366, forward strand.
TTAAATCTTCAGCTACGCCGATAATCTATCAAAATCAGTCAATTTTTATCTTTCGGTACTTCTCCCAAGATATTTACAACCAAAGATTCGAAGTGCTCTCATCTTAGAGCGGCCCCAAGATTCAGCGGCTGGATATTAAAATTTTAAATCCAGAAAAGTGGGCCTCGATAAAAATTTTGATCGCCACTTCCAAGACGAAAAGTTTCCAATTTTTGATCTTTTATACTTTGCGTTCACCACTTTTTCGTGTTCCCTATCTCGTGAAAGTAGGCCAGAGGAGGTCACGAGGTCACCGTGCTGAGACCTGAATGTCGTAGCATGACCCTGCCTGTGCCCCTTACTGTTACAACTTCACCGTCGCCATTGAAACGCTGTTGACCTATTCCATATTCATTCCCATCTCCCAGTCCTCTCAAGCAAACTAACAGTTAATGTTATTCTTTGCTTTAGAAGAGGTTGCATTCATATAGTAAGTGTTCACCTCGCAACAAAATGACATTGCTTTCACCGATTCCTTTGGGCATTTTGAATTGTAGTTGTGTTCGTAATATTATCCAAATGTCGCATAGCAACGAATTTCATGTCGCTAAGGAAACCAATCTTTGCGGTCTCTTAGCGACAGATCTATTGAATTTTACATTATCTTTATTACTCTACTTAAATGAGCGCACTTTTCTCCAATTCGAATTCTCCGTCTTGTTTCTTGTCATCAAGAATCTCAATTCTAATTTTCATGATGGAAATTTATAATAGGGAAAGATTTTAAAATGTCACGTCTTGCCTTAGAGATTGTATTAACGAATATCGGATTTCAATTAAACCGGCGTTAATGCAAACGGAATGAAATTGCTTCACGGATCCCTTCATGCATTTTAAATTGTAAAGGTGTTCAAAATTCCATCAGAATGTTGCTTAGCAACGAATGTCAACTTTGGCTGCTGAGACGTCATCTATGATTGCTTTTCTTGGCGACGAATCTTGGCTACCTCCCCCGATTCAAATTCTTCATCTTGTTTCTCGTAAACAGCAACCTCAACTCTAATTTGCACTTTTAAAATTTATAATCTGAAACTAATGAATAATATTAAGCTTTGTTTTAGAAAGAACATTGATTAATGTTGATTTTTGTTAAACGGGGCATTATTCCAAATCATAATTAAAACCAATAATGAAATATTTATAACTAATATGTACTTTTAACATTAGAAGATATATAAGCTACACTTTATTCTATGCCTAACTTGTGTAATAATTTATCATGATTTACTAGATACCTATTTGAACTTAAAAATATATTTAACATGACCTTTCATCACGAAGACTCACGAATGCACAGTAATATTACTGTATTAGAGGTTTAAAAACACTCCGTAAGCCGTCTTTCGGCAAGCGGAACTCGCGCTCAGAGACAAACGGAAAACTCCGGATTACCGATTTCTGGGTAGTCCTAATGATCATTTCAGAGAAAAGCCTCCATCCTCAGGGGGTCTCCACAAATGAAGGCTATTTCTGATAGCAATATTAATGCAATTGCTATGACGAAAGATCTGCTCGTGACTTTTGTGCCAAATAAATAATTAGTAACAGAGTACTGACAGTGAGTATCTCATAGATGTTAGAAAATCACTCATATCAGGACCATCTTTGGCGATGATACTCTAACTTCCTGTCTTGAATTTTCTCCAGCACGCACGTTTACAAACTGAAGGCATATGAACCAAATTTACGATGAATAAATTTCCACTTTTCTAATTTATATCTCATCTTCACGTATCCATTCAAATTTGAAAGTTGGAAACGAATTAAGCACACATGTTCACAGAAAAGCACGAAATTCACATATTTCGCACGCTTATTTGTATTTCTTACCTACTTGCGTCGTGCATGAATAAAGAAGAAATCGAAACAAATTCGTGACTTCCCGCTCATCCGTGACATTTAAAAAAAATCGCGAATACGGGAAATGCGAACTCTATTATCTCCTATTCTTCAAAACTCTCGCCACGCAAAATTACAGAAAGGAATATTAAAAAAAAACATCAAACCTAGAATTTCGTGAATCCGTGACTTCCGAGAGGTTTCGCAAATTCGTGAAGCGTGAACGCTTTTGCTCCGTTTTCCTTACCCCTCCGCGTCACGCACTCAAAAACGTAAGTAGGAAGGAAATCTGCGTAGTTTTCCAAGATGCAAACGTCTGGAATACCAATTACGTTCACGCGTCACGAACTCCTTCAAGGAATATTCCGCAACTTTGTATTTTCTGCTTTACCTTGCATAACCTCTGGAGCCGATCAAGATGCCCAGGGTGGCATATCTTCCTTTTTACGAGCAGCGCCCTCCAAAGCATCTCATAGGGTTACTTCACCCGCCACCAATGGGAGGAGCCGAAAAAAGGAGGCTGTTTCCCGTGACAACCGTGACTCATATATTTAAGGGCCCGTAGCATCCAGAGGATGTGCGCATAGCAACCGGAGAGGCGCAATATGTCTCCAGGGCGACGCAAATAAAGTCTTCTCATTCGTGACATTTGCTCCCACCAAGACGTGTTTGCCTGGGAAATATTGTTTCCGTACAAAATCATTCTTCCGCTTCTTTGTTGTTTTCGGAAAAAGTAGTTTTAATGTTAATTTACCTCGAGTCATCTCGAGGTGATTGTATGCCAAGCAATTCTCCCAGAAAATTGCAGCTTTCAATATTTGTCTACCTTTTCGAAATTTCAGTGATTTAAAACTATCAGGAATGAACATCGAATAGAATTTTAGCTTATTTTAATAGCTTCCTCAGCTGATCCAAGAGTGAGACATATTTCACACTAAATATGGAAGTATTTTTTTTTTAGAAATGACAATGTTTTTAATTAAGGAATATCTACAAATTGACGTTTGGAACAACTTCCAATGATTCATTATTATATTTACTTAGTTGCTACAACAAGATGCAATCTCTTCTTCCTATGCAGTGTTCAATTTAACTATCTTCCATTTTTCCTTGCATTATATCTTACATTCATCTTCATGGTACGTTGGATTCGACAAAACTGCTCCCTCTATAAATGTTATGACAATATATATACAGTGTGTAGTTAATACAGAATGATTTCTGATATAAGTTGTTCACAATGTTCAGTATATTATAAATATTACAGAATAAGTAATTAAGCAATATATAGTGCAATGGACTAAATTTATAACAATTGTAAAAGAATTGCCCTCACCATTGTTATTTATATATTTATTAATACTCGTGCATGATAAATAATCCAGGAGTTATAGTGTTCCTAATAGGCCTTCACGCCGACCGTGACAGTCCCAGGGTATACGCAGTCCCCGCTGTACATCAGGCGGTCCCCTACTCCTCTCACGTTTCGTGAAACTGAAAAGAATAACACGACTATTCAACATTCACAATTTCTTTACCATTACATTACGGAAGCACATTTCTTCTTAAAAGATTTTTTTAGGAATAGGCTCAAAGAGCAATCCAGGTAACTCTTTTCACACCGCTATACCTCTACTATAGGAAGAGCATTTAGCGATAATAAATGCTAATAATACGCTATGCTATAACTCTTACATGATTAAACAATAGTACTAATTTTAATGAATTTCCACGAATTTGCTGCAGAATCATCGAGTGCACAAGCAATGAAGTATCTTGATAAGACAAAATGAAATCATTCACCAAAAATATCTTTCCATGTCCAATCGGTGGCAAACAATTGCTCATGAAGAAAAGGAATTATTTATTTGATTTCAATTACGTCTTTTATTTCTGAATTTCGAAAACTTAGTCAACGTTTTTGAGGCGTCAACTCAAAGCTATTTCTTTTATCATAATTTCGCTTTGTTCTGAACAAAGTGTTTCAGCACTTGTATATACGTTAGCTTAAATTTTGCATTTAATATACTTTTCGTGAACTTCCCCTTAAGGCTTTTGCAAGATAATAACTGGCGTCTTTGATTGCTGATCCAATTGTAATGAATGGAAATATCTGTGAGCCATCTTATGCCCTCTTTATGGTGCTTATGTGCCTACAATTCTACCGACCGTCATCTCCATGCGTAACTGCGGAAATATCCCTCATGTGAGATACAGAGGAGTAACATTCCAACAAGTTTCATACCGCCGATATTAAACCTAATAACTCGCGGAGTAGAAAGAGATTTGTAGTCCAGGGGCAAAGTTGCTATGAGAAGGTTGAAATGCAGAATTGCATGAGATGGGATTTTTGGGAAACAGATGAAAGGGGTACGGTGAAACAAGAGATATAGTACAGTTTTCACCCTCTCGCGTTGAATAATGAAACGTTGAAAATACGAACTTTAACGTTCTAATTATTTCTAGCTGTTATTATTGGAGCATCTCTGTTTAGAAGCGCCCTCCATATTCCAGAAACGGTTCCTTAAATACAGCAATTGTTTTGGATGAGGTTATAGTCGCTGAGAGAGAAACATGTTCTGTCATCTTCTTAGAAAATCTTAAACTCAAGGGTTCCTCACTATATCTTCTCCCAATTTGTTTCTCTCGACAAAATCTCAACACCAGAGGGTGGAAGAATCTCCTTATCCCTCAACACCGAACAGAAATTCTCCATAAGTCACAGCCAACAAGCTATGGAATGCGTTTCCTCCTGAAATGAAATCCTCAATTTCCTCTGGTCCCTTTAAGATCTTCTGGTGTGGAAACTTTGCCATGCCGTTATGTGTTTCTTTTGCTGTGTTATGGCTATTTGTAAATGTTCTTTACCCTATTGTTACAAATCATTGAAGTATATCTTTAGTTTAAATTTAGCTGTAACTTTTCCATACATTACGTGTTTCTTTTGTCTATGTCTATGTCTATGTGTATACCCTGCTAGCCACCTTTCGGCGTGTGGCAGGGGGTGCATGCACCAAGACTCTATTTACCTAGTCGATTACTTTCGCGTATCGTTCGCGGAAAAAACGAATTCTTGAATCGGTTCGTTTTCGCATCTATTTCTCTTATTTTCCTCGCTGTATCGGAGCGGCCTATATAGCAGGGAGGGCGCATTATGTCCGCGACGTCTTCCGAGAACGTGGTTTCTCTGAACTTATTTAATAAATTTATCCTTAGTGTTAATCTTCTTTTTTCTAATGATTCCCATCCCGCGTTCTTGAGCATCTCAGTAACGCTTACTGATTTATCATAGCAATTCTTCACGAAACGTATCGCTTTTCGTTGCACCTTTTCTATTTCTCGAATACAGCACTTGTCGGCTGGGTCCCATACACTACATGCATACTCAAGGTGAGGCCTGACTAACGCGAAGTAACAACGCTCGCGGACTTTTTCTTCGCTTCTTCCGACTATTCTCTTTACAAAACCGAGTTTCTTAAAAGCCTTTCCTTTGCTGTTTTAATTGTAATTATATGTGAAATCGTACGACGAACTGCCTTCGGGAGGTTTTGGAGGGGATTTCCTCCCGACTAGGGTGAATACCAGGCAAAATACTTACTCCCCTCACATAAGTTGGCTCTATGATTTCATAACTGATTTAGTACTGCATATAATGTGTTATTTTGAGGTGTATATTGTAGTTATTTTGGGGTATATATTGTGTCCTATGTAGTATGTACGTATTTGGGGTATATATTATGATGTACTCGTAGGAATGATGTTAATTATGTATACGGTTGCCACCGTGAAATAGGTACCACACCGCAGACTTGATTGATAATAATAATAATAGTAATGCCCTTTTTCCTAGTTTCAATTTAAAGATGTAAATTTTTAGTTTAAAATTTAGTTATTGATATTTTTTATACCCTTTAAGTTTTTTTACTGCTCCATCCTTTCCTTTTATTAAAATTAAGTGGGTTGGATGTAAGGGGGGACTTAATAGGCCCAATCTCTCCAACAGCAAAGACGTTTATATCCTATTACACTACCAATCGAAATACACGGTATCAAGTCCCAGGGAAACTATCCTCATATTTCTAAAAGCCCGGGTTCGATCCCAGGGACTAATATTATGTTCCCAGAAGTTAATATGTTAATTACGCTTTCCTAAACGAAAGCATTAATTTTTCCCATTCATTAAAACCCTTAAAGAAAAACGGGTTTTCTTCGTCTTTGCGCCATCTTACGATAAAACTGCCAGCTACCTTAGCATTGCAATTTATTTTCTATTGAGGATGCTTCAATAGTTGATTTTCCGTTTATTTTGAAGTTTGTTGTACATATATTTCTTACACTTTTCGGCAGTTAAGACCCTTGCTGCCATGTCTCTTGGTGTTAGTTGAGAACTGCTGATGTCCCTCGGTTGTCGTTTCTTCTCGCAACATGGCCTGCCCACATCCATTTCAGTGATCTTATCTTATCTATGATGTCTGTCACTCCGGTTATCTTCCTAACCCAGGTGTTGCGTTTCCTGTATCTTCTAGCGATTCCAAGTGTACACCGTTCCATACTTCTTTGCGTATTCTGGAGTCTCTGGGTTATGATTGCGTTTAAGACCCTTTAAGAAGGAAGTTTCACTTCCGTATGTCAACACTGGTAGAATGCACCAGTTGAAGACCTTTCTCTTCAAGACCATTGGCATTCTCGACTTCAGAATATGGACGTTTCTTCCGAAGGCACTCCAGCCTAGTTTCAATCTTCGATTTACTTAATTATTGACGTTTTTCACCGCTGTTGTAACCAGTTATCCCGGGTATGTGTATTATGAACAAGCCTCAAGGAGTGCATACATAGATATCTTATATCGTTTATGAGAGCTTCTATTTCTATTTTTGGATAGAATATGCTTCTAAATCACATTGCTATTTCACTGCTACTTTCGAAGATCGTATGTTTTAAGGGATGTCACATACACATGTCGGGCTAGATAATACATGCATGCATAGAGATTTTCCCGTGTTAGTTCTAAAAATTCCTTTTATGTAAGATGAATTGTATTACTGTATCATTTCCCATATATGATTAAAACATAATAGCTATAGCAAGTTGATTGAGTGATGTTTTGTAACGTGGTGTTTATTACTTGATTAAAATGCAATTTCATATGGATGCATACTCTAAACCATCATTATAATTGTGTGGTAACTATGGAGTTCATTCCATTATTCCCTACCAACAAGATTGTCCATCACCATAGTTTATCTTATTTGCCCATTCGTTACCATGGATACTCCTTTGGTAAACCGTATCAATGGAAACAAAATCCCGGCGTTATAATGTATACTTAAAATGCTCTTTAAGTAATTCTCACTGTATGACCTGTTTTTTAATATTTTGATAAAGTTGAAGTGGGGAATATAGTTATTTTCATTTTTTTTTCACTTCATTCATCCTGTTTTTCTTCCTTATTGTGACCAGTAGTCCCGGATAAGTATAATCGAGTATGTGTTTAGTAGATACACAAGTTTCGCTTCCATTAGTAAAGTGTGTTGACAAATATGTGTACTATACATTATTGTATGTGTTTACATTAAAATAAATATTATATGCTAAAATATTTAATGTTGTGAGAGCATAGGGGTCAAAATTATCACAAATTCAGTCGCAGCCAAGGGTGGAAAAAAGTTTTAAATCGCTTTTTGACTCCAGCGACCTTTTTTAACTCAATTAACCCTTCTGTATTGCATCAAAATTGCAGAAATAACGCAGGGAGTTTTGTTAGGAGACGATTTCGGTTCGATTCATGCATTCAAATCGTTATAAACGTGTTTGTTGAGGCATACATTTTGAGTGAAGCAAAGTTAATTACATTCGTAGAAAGCATTTGAAAAGGGAGGTAAATGAACGAGGGAAACCCCTCAGAAAGTGTGGCAAGTGTGGAAAGCCATAATTTTACATTCGGGTGTTTTATTTTCGCCTTAATTGGTTTGGCAGGACGGTTTCCGAGGCAACGCTTTCGTCCCTCCGTCGTCATGGACCGCGCCGTCGAGAGGTTAAACTCCTCTAATTCGATCGAACTTTCGGCTCCCGTTCTCTGCATTTCTGCCCCCAACTCTTCATTTCTGCCGTCCATTGAGGAATATGCCACTCATCCTCTACCGGCTTAGCCTCTGCTCTTCCTCAAAATTAATTCAATGATTCTTCGTCTCTTTTCCGCTTAATAATGCAGGGAATTAAAACCCTCCGATTCCAGACTTTTAATTCCCTCAACGACTACTGTCCGATCCGCAAATGCTCCTTTAAAGCTTCTCCCCCAAATTCACCCTCACATTCATTCTGCCCTTTCCGTTAAGATGAATTAAGCAAGTTATGTTTTAATTCCCCCATTGTCCGCCTCTCGATTTATTGTCACTGCTGGTAGAGGAGGCCGTTGAAATTCAACGGGGAAAACGGGAAGAAAATGTGAAATACGTAAATTTTAGGTGCAAAGTATTCATCATTGAAATACTTTACTTATTTATTAAATTATTATGAATCCCAGTGACTTCGGAACGTATGACTTTGCTCTCAATTATTATCTATTGGATGTTGATTTTCTTTTCGATTTCGTATAAGCGTCTGTAGCAACCAAGTTTTGTTTATAGCAACGTAATTGTTTACGGACGTTTTCGTGAAAGAAGGGTCTAAGACATTATATTTAAAGATATTTAGAGGGTTAATGAGTGAAGATGTAACCTGTATTGATTAATGTAAATAATAGAATTATTTTAGTTAGCAAGTAGAGGTAAATATAAATAGTATTAGCTCGATATTTCTTTTCAACTTTTGATACATATTCATCGTAACCAAACAACTATGCATAGCAACATAAATATACGTACGTACGAATAATATTTTATATGTAAGATTTGAAGCTTTCCTTAAATTCTCTCCTGTAGATTGCTCTTCTCTTTCCGCTTAGATATATTAATATAGAGGGGTACAAGCAGAGGAGTAGACTAGGGGTGGTTTTGGGGGTTAAAAACCCCTCCCCCCATGAGATCAGAGCCAGTAATAAACGAAAGCATGCGAAAGAATGGCCTTTGCAATTATGCAAAACAAATACCGCTGGAGATTCGCAGGGTATATATGTATATAAAAATAAATCAGATTATATTTTTGCATTAGATTTTGGGTGAAATTATTCCTGCCAGTAGATCGTAGGCACCGCATTAGTTACGCCCATGAGTCATGGGTACATGTGATTGGACAGGGGTAATTGGTTGCTATGGTAACAGTCGTTTATTTACTTGTAAATATTCGGAACCATTTTATTTTATTTTATGTAACCATTTCAAGAGGAATGGGATATTTTTCCTATATCTTTTGGTATAAAATAGATTGAAATGTATATCGATTTACAATTTATCTCGGTCTATTTCAAGCCCGTTATAATATGAAAGATACACCATATAATAATTCTCTTACTGCATAAGTGGTTGACAGTCTGTCCGTCTGTCCCCTCGAGCTGATGACCTTTATAAGAACAGCTGAGTTTTGTATAATTCCTAGCGAGCATCCGCTCTTGTTTTGTTTTTCGGCACGAATCAGTCCAATTATTTTCCTTTCGCAGCTCTGAATTAGTTTAGTTTTGTCGCACACTCTCTGACTGCGGTCAGAGATGAGATCTTCCAAAGGATAATCGAATTTTTGGCTTTTCCCGCACAGAACTCAATTATTCGCTCTAATTTGAGTTGCGTTTCGTTAGATATCCATGAAAGCCATAACCTCTGTTAAATAGTTATTTCAAATTTATACTGGAGTTTTTATCGCCGATAGTTTCTATGCTTTGACGTTTCAACAGAGATGCATAGGAATTCTCACATAGACGTGGATAACTCGAAGAATGACGTTTCAACAGTCTGATAAAGAACTGATGGCATAAAAATGAAATTTTTGTTTGAAGTAATTCAAAAATATTAAAAGTACTAATACGAAACAAATTTTCCCAGTTCATTCTGAAATGAAGAAAAAGTCGCAAAAAGACGATATTTGGTTGCCTTGAAAACAGGAAGATGGATTTTAATTTCACAAAATACTTCCGTTTTTATGGAAGTTCTCCAGCTCTTCATAGGAAAGCAATACTCGACAAGGAGTGTGAATCCCTAATTCATTTCGTTTCTTAATTCTCTCAAACTTTTTTGTGTACCATAAGTAAAGAGGTTGCGTGCAAAGTAAATTTTCTTCACATATCTCTCTCATATGAATGTTTCGACTCATTTAGTTTAATAAAAAATTCATTTCATGAAGATCAAAGGATGACTGAATGCAAACAGACCGACTACTGATTGAATCCTCATCCAATCATTAATTTCGAAAAGCTTTGGTAAGGAATGAGGCGACTACGGAAGATAAGGATTGAGGTATTTTGCGCTTATATTTGCCACCGAACCAGAATAATGTTTTTTATACCCCCTACAACACGCCCTAAAGCGGCCTGTAGGGTACTTATGTACAGTGTACTTATGTAAAGAAATTGTCGCTTAAAGTCAGTAACGTAGTCCAAAAAAACACTCGAAAGAGATAATACAAGTACTTATATAACAGTATTTTTCACAATTTAATTTACTTTATATTTCTATAATTTATATAAAAATTTTATTTAATCATAACCGAATACTTTTAAATATTATCATACTAACTTTAAATACTACTTATTTTATTTTTAAATGCATAAAAATGCTCCCGAATACTCAAGTCAGCGCGCTGGCCTATTCATATTGGAACCCTTGAGAATGGAGACCTTTTTTGCGAAATGTGCATACATTAAATTATGGAACCCTTGAGAATGGAGACATCGTTTCCGAAATGCGCATAGGTTGATTCCTAGAAATTATTAATCCGGAATTTCCCGTTCGCCTCCAAACGCCAATTAGATTGGCCGACACACGGCTTAAGGAATTTTTTGAACCTCTAATAATTTAACGTGGTTAACAAAACAAACGTGGTTTAACAATTTGACACAATTCATTCTACCAAACACTAACATACATTTAGATTTAGTTTTTTACCTCAGTAAAAACTATATTACCTCAGTTATCAACAGCAATGAGACGAAAATTATTAGTGAGACTCAATTTCCACTATACATTTGCAATGAGCCGACTTATTTTAATGTAAAGCGGTAATTGTAGATTAAAGATATTATTATTGAATTTAACGAAAATATACTTCTATTTTTATATACATAAATCCTATTATTTGGTCTGAAGATTACTTAGCAGTTGGCGTGAAGGTTACCATGGCATTTAAAACCGTACTCCGTCGCCAACAGCTGTTTTATTTCTACATAAATACCATGCAAACCGCTTTTCGGCGTGTGGCAGGGGGTGTAAATACCTAGCGTTCGAGTTACCTGTTTAGCTTTCTCTAATCGAGTTACATGTTCCTGGAATAACCTTTTTTGGAAATTTGGAATGCCTTTGATGAAAAGTCAAGAGAATTAAAAAATAAGCAAGATGAAAAGCAAATAACCGGCGGGATTTTGCGTTTTCCGTAATCTCCAAAACAATTATACCGAATTAATTGATTAATTTAGAATCAAAAACGACCGCTCGCCAAATCACGCGGAGCGAAAAGTCGCCTGGATGCGTGGTTCTATCGATCGCTAACACAAGATCTTAATTGCATTCGTGATCGGCATTGTTCCGCGTATGCGTGCCCGTGCGTTGACGCAATACTTCCGCTCCGAACTGAAATCGCCGGATTAGTGGATATTTCACGCGAGTGAAGTAAATCCGTGCATTTTCTGCTTCACCGTCGAGAACTGCTCATGCACCGTGATGTTCACGTCATTCACTATACGTATGTCACGGAAATTGTTTACCAAACCGAGAATATGGGTGTTTCGGTTATGAAAGCAGTATTCTGCATACTTAACCCCACATATGTGGGTGCCACCGAACTATATCATTTGCCAAATAAGGGAAAGGACAATGCATTTTCTTTGCATATAAAGAGGTGTATGACTTAAACCCGAGGATAAACAGAGGCGAAAAATAGCGACATGACTGGGATTCGAACCCCGGTCTCCTAGTTTCCGGGTAGGTATTATAAACACTGAACTTTCCCACTGAGCATTCCCGAACAGTGTGGAAGAGACGCGGTATGGTAGTTCAGTAGTTAGAACATCTAACCAGAAAGTCTACCCAGAAAGTAGGAGACCTGGGTTGGAGTCCCAGTCATCTTGCTTTTTCTCACATTTGTTTATCCGTGAGTATCTCATTTGCATCGGAATTCTGAATTTGTCGCAGTTTTCTGGTATTTTATCTCTTCGGGACTTTTTCGTAAATAGGCAGTAAGCATATTAGACTGGACGTACTCAAGAAAATATTTTAGTACATGAATAAAGGATGATTTTCAGCTGATCTTGACTGCAGCAATGCGATGGAAATGTATGTTACGCGTGTGTTAGTTCCAGCTTTAAATATTTCAAACGGTAAACTTATATATAAGCACCCGTTTAAATATTTCAAACGGTAAACTTATATATAAGCACCCGTTTAAATATTTCAAACGGTAATCGTATATCTCGTGGACTACTATTGATTAAACTGCTAATTGAAGAATTTCTGTATGCAGATTGTGAAAGCTTTGACTTTGGCATAATTTATGCTTAAATTTTTTGTATGCATGCAAAAAGTATTTTTTTAATAAACATTCTAGTGTGACTTGGTGATACTTCTCCAAGGTAACACCGTTAATAGAAATTCTTGTTGAGCTCCAAAAAGTATTCATGGATTCATATATATAATAATATTTCACAATTACACTGAAAGCTTTATAGTCCCTCTTCCGTTAACCTGTGCCGATTCAACAATCATATTATTATATCCGTGATCACCATAGCAACCGAACAATCCATATTATTGAGTCATTGGTATTTAAGTTTATGGTAACAGAGATGTTCTTAAATTTGATACATTTTCAATTAATCTCGCTGATTCATCTACGACCTATGGGATTGTATTGATTGATGTACGCAATATAATTTTCATACATAATAACACTGTGATTATATTAATACCTTGTGGACCATGTATTTTTCTTCGGCATCATATTTATGTAACATTATTATTCACCTATTACTATCACATAGACTATTATAGACTGCAAACATCCTGTAGTATTATCGGCAAGTTCATCGATCCAGAATGTTTAGAAGTTGAAGACGTTATTATTCCGGTAAACAACGAGCGGGATCTTCGAGAGACCTTAGCGTTACAAGTATATGATCGCTATAACATATAGTTACTTCCAGTCGTTCTTTACGCAGAGAATTAAAGATGTGATCAAGATAGATTAGCGTAAGAAAAAGAAGGTTGGAACACGGCTGTTTATGAATTAGAGGCTTAAAAACACTCCGTAAGCCTTCCTTCACTTCCTTTGTGGAGACCCCCTGAGGATGGAGGCTTTGTCCCTGAAATGATCATTGAGACTTCCCAAATATCGGTAATCCGGAGCTTCCCGTTTGTCTCTGAGCGCGAGTTCCACTTCCCGAAAGACGGCTTACGGAGTGTTTTTAAACCTCTAAAGGATGGATTAGGTTAGGTCTTGTGTGTTGGCACTCCCTCTGGTGGCTTGCGGTTCTAAATCATGATTGCGGAATTATTATCATTTAAATTTTACGGTAAACCACTAAACGTATGATAGAGATGTATCACTTTTATCCACAAAATGAGATTGGTGCGGGTTATTCCGAAGTTCCCCGTACTGTGTGGTAGTAGCAAAAAGGCAGCACAAGACTGATTTAAACTGAGTATTTTGTTTCATGCCTGTTGCACGTACACGAACGAAGCAGAGCAAATCTCGTTAAGCAACGTTCGCCCTAATCAAACGCAATCACAGTTCTTGTCGAGTAATAAAAACCCTATTACGGAAGCGTTATCAGCGCCATGTAAGTGTACGAATGAAGAACTAATCGCCGATGGATTCGACAGAAGGTTCAGGAAACATGACCCCAGCGATGTTTTAAGCGTGGACAACCAGCTAAACATTGGCATCATTATCACGTATTAGTACGACGCACGCATCTTTTGAAATGTTCAGTTATTTTGAACTTATAAAAGATTCCGCCTCGAAATGGTAATCCTTATTTTCTACGAAAGATTTATGATATTAATTTTAGCGAAAAGAGTGCAGCATTCATAAAAATAAAATGTAATCAATATGAAACGTAATTCAGATCACAGATCATAATGACCTCTATTTGTAAGTGGTAGCGACTTTTCTTTTCCTTTCTTAGCCTTTTGATATTCAGTGCAGAAAATCGCTCATGAATGTATGATACTTTACTATAAAACCCATTTTTTTAGTATTCTTACGATTTAAAAACCATTCTCTTCAGCTATTTATTCACAATTAAGTGATATAGAGTCACTCCGCTAGACAATTCATGTCTCTCAGCCTCCCTTGCTGGTAATAACGCGGATCATTCTGTAGAACCAAACATACCGTATGAGATATGCTTTAAAGATTCTATCACATGCAAAAAAATTAAAACTATATTGGTGTAAGAGATTTCATAGGGAATAATAGTAAATACTATTTTTCAAAACCCTTCTGATTTCTATCAAATTATGTCTTCTATATCATATATATATATATATAAATAGAAAATGTCTGTCCGTCCGTCCGTTATGTGTCCAACCACTTGGAATAGAAAAACCGAAAACTGAAGCAAAAAAATTCGATCATTTTGGTGAATATAGTAAAGGTGTATATCTTTGCAAAAATCAAGAACTGACGTAAGAAAGATTTTACATAAAAAATTTGCCTCTTCCGTACAACAAATTAGTTCCATTTTCTAAATGCAACCCATTCCACTGCGTTCAGAAAACATTTTCTTTTTCTCCTCCGTGGGATGAGATTTAAGCTTTGATTTATTTAAGTTCATCTGTTTCTTGGAGCTCCTTCCTCTGATATGTTAGCTAGTACGGAGTTTTGGATTCCTTCCAGTGCTTTCCGTGCTTCCTTCTCTTCCGGGATGTGATTTTCGACCGGATGTTCCCGCCTACCTTTCAAAGGGTTGATACATTTATCTTTAAAAAGCCTTCGGTAGCTAAGGGATTTATTTATTTACTTACGAAGTTCCGCCGCGATTAGACACAAGTTTGGTGGCAACTTAATCACAT
Organism: Ladona fulva; assembly: GCA_000376725.2. Lineage (NCBI taxonomy): Eukaryota > Metazoa > Arthropoda > Insecta > Odonata > Libellulidae > Ladona > Ladona fulva. The sequence continues at coordinate 167,398 of KZ308990.1, forward strand.
ACTATACACAACAGACAATCACTACGATATGCTTTATCCTTTACACTATGCTGAATCTAAATTTAAGTAACATATTCACACAATTTACATTTCTATATCTCAATAAACTCTGCGTCTAAGCTACTTTTTATCCTTGGGTATGAGTAAGAAGACCTGTTCAGGCAAACTATTCCACTCTTTTATCCCTCGATTTATGAATGAGTACTTACTTAAATCTGTTCTTTGTTTTCTCAGCTTTAACTTCTTATGATTCCCTCGATCAATATGAAACGGTTCTTCTATTCTACTTCTCAACCCATTCCAAGCTATATCTTTAATACCTGAATAGCGCCTACAATTCGGTTGAATCTAGCCTTTTTTTTAATGATTCCCAAGCAGAATAGAATTTCTAGCATTTCCGTTACGCTATTTTCTTTGCCATGTCACAGTAATACATACATAGTAGCTTTTCGTTCCACTCTTTCGACCTCTTTAATGGTAATTTTATTAGGCGGATCCCATGAATGTGTCACATATATAATATGTAATGTGTCATATATAATGTGCAATGTAGCGAAAGGAGATCAATGAAACGCACTTCCCGCAGAAATTTTCGAGCCTTTTCCTCCGCGAGTGGGTACATTTAAGGCGAAGCTGAATGAGGCTTCACTATCTAGGAAACTGATATATGTTTGTGAAAGTAACTTGACTTTCTCTTTAAAATCTATATTGGTTTTGTATTATCGACAAGGGTTACAGTATACCTGGTTCCCTTATTGTGTTAATATGTTATTTATTGTTTTATTTTTATTATGGTATTATTAAATACGGGTATTGTTGAACCACCAGAACGATGTTCTACTTGTAAGGTTATGTGCAGTTGTATAATAAAAGCCTCACTGTTGGTTTATATCCTAACTTAATACATAAAAATTATAACTTATAACTATTATATGAACTATATTGAAGTTCTATTCCAGTAATGGCTATTCAAATTATATTTCTGGAATTTTACTTTACTATGGAATTCAATTAAAGTAGATCCATTGGGCTGAATGGCTATTTAATGGTAAGGATTGATTTTGGAAATATAAAGTCTTCCGTCATTCATCGCTCTAATTTATATTCCATTGCACACGATCAATAAAGGGGATAATAGCTGCCATCCGAATATAAATTATTACTAAGGGTTAATAACATTTGGAATAATATTTTGTAGAAAGTAGTTATTATCTGTATATCTTTTTTAGTTTGAATTACCACCAAATACCACCAGAAAACATAAATCTTCTGAAAGATAGTTCTCACTTTTAGTGTGAAAAGTTCGCCATGAATTAGAATTAAAAATCACTTCCTTAACTCAAAGGATTAAGGACCGTTTTAAAGTTTATTATAATGTCAGCAGTAGGATATTTTATGGGATACTCACACATATATTACATATTCCAAATAGGTTGACACTAGTTCAGGTTTCTTTGGAGTTATTTTCCTGCTGGGTGTTCATGCACCCCAGCATGATTACTATGTAGAAAATTCCTCGCCATTACCACTGATAATCCACATAGAGTGTTCAGTTATATCCTAAATATTTCAGTTGTAAATGTATATATATTTCTGTGATATACACTAATATCATACTAATGCTAACCAGTATAATACTATACTATATAATACTATAATATATAATACACAAGTATGCTAGTATTTACCTAACATAATGGTATATTACTAATCTATACTGATTAAACACTCTTGCACACCCTTGTACTATAGCACAATATTTCTGATGCAAGTCATAAATACTGTCGACAACATGAGACATTGTTTTCCCAATGAATCTGTTAATATCGGTTGGAATAGTGATAGTAGTATGACATATATATGTAGGGATCTCACAACATTCTACCGCTATAAAAGTCACACGACTCCTCCTGAACAGACGCAGGGTTAGTAATTTCGAGATGAAGCTACGAACTACCTTATATGCATTAATACTAATTTTAAATTATCACTTGCTCTAGACATCACATGAAGAACGAATTACGAGGTTGGAAGTTAACGTATCGCCTTTATGGATATTCGTTGAAGTCTTTTAGGCACTTCTTTTCCAATATGGCTAATGACTTAGAGGTTTAAAAACACTCCATAAGCTGTATTTCGGCAGATAGAACTCACGTTTAAAGGCAAGCGGGAAGTTTCGGGTTACCAACTTTTAAGAATAACCCTATGCGCATTTTGGAAATAAAGCTTCCATTCTCAAGGGTTCCACTATGCGCCAAAGCTTCCATTCTCAAGGGTTCCGCTATGCGCCAAAGCTTCAACTTTCAAGGGTTCCGCTATGCGCCAAAGCTTCCATTCTCAAGGCTTCCACTGTGCGCCAAAGCTTCCATTCTCAAGGGTTCCGCTATGCGCCAAAGCTTCCATTCTCAAGGCTTCCACTGTGCGCCAAAGCTTCCATTCTCAAGGGTTCCGCTATGCGCCAAAGCTTCAACTTTCAAGGGTTCCGCTATGCGCCAAAGCTTCCATTCTCAAGGCTTCCACTGTGCGCCAAAGCTTCCATTCTCAAGGGTTCCGCTATGCGCCAAAGCTTCCATTCTCAAGGGTTCCACAACAGGAAACGAAGAGGAAGTAGATGGTCGGGTTATTATCTTTTGTGAAGGTGTTGGGAGGATAAGTGGGTAGGGATTTTTGGTTATGATGTTTGGAAGGAGGGTGAGGATTCCTTCTTTTCTGAGGGTGGACGAGAGGGGAATTCAGTAACGCGTCAAATCGTTATTCATTATCCGGCTTCCGTTTTGGTAAATGAAAATGCTTTCATAAACATCTAGTTTGAAAGTTCTCCAATTTGCTCTCCAAACGCGATTTCCGTCTTCCAACAGACAGCTAACGGAGTGTTAAATCTTTAATTTATCAACAGCCGTGTTCCCTTTTTCATTTCTTTCATGGCTAATGACACCAAGGGAAAAATTCAGTGAGAAATAATCTTTTTCTGTTCACACCGCGAATAAATTCCTTTTCCATGTATAATTTATATGCTTAACAACACATAACACGAGAAAGGTCTGATGGCTTCACATGCGGTCTTTCTGGTGGCCAAATGCTAGACGTGGTCTTTTGATGGAAAAAGGTTGGGAATCCTTTAAAAAAAAGGAGAAAGAAGCTAGATTGCGATTGCTTGATAAACTCAGAGCAAGTACATTTGCGGAAGACTTAATCGGTATTCTGCAACCCACATGCTACTTCAGCATATCCGAAAATTAGCGTAAAATAAGAGAAATAGATGCGAGGACAAGTCGTTTTAGGGACTCATTCTTTCCGCGAACGATACGCGATAACAATAAGCTGAAGAGGCAACTCGAACACTTTGTGCTTAAACCTCCTGCCTCACACCGAAAGGCGGTTTGGAGGGTATTTATGCATATGTAGATGTAGAAAGGTTCCTCATCCCTGGTCTACCAATTCTTAACTACTAATTCTACTTCCTCCTCTTCTAGTCAAATGACTACTATTCAAAATAATTGAATGTGTAGTAGTAGTGGTTTAGTTAAAAAGGATTCTAATATTTACAATTACAACAAATTATTGAAACAACAAAATCATAACTTCACAGACCGCAAACAAAGAAGAGATAAAAATTAGAACAAAAAAATAAGGTTAAAAACTAAATCAAAAGGCTTGGCACCTTAATAAATACCTGCACATTATTTCCTTATTTTTGTACAATATTTACACATCCCCTTCTAAAAGTTCTCTCGTTATTAATTCTGCGGACTCATTCCGGAAGACCATTAAAAAACCTATTTTTTATGAGATATGGACTGCGTAGCAACCTCTTTAAATTTCTTTTCTTTTTAGAAAACAGTGAGTTAATTAGATTTGAAATGTCTCTCCAGATGTGACTGGAGCGATATGATTGCTAATTAGATGCAATTATAACTGAGGTATCTAGAATAAATAGGTTTCTAGTCCTTTTAAACTCCGTTAATGACTACTCCATTCCACTCTCAATTTTGTATCGAAAACGAAGCGTTCTTTGAATTTCTAAAAATAGCGTTTTTCATAGCGAAAGAGCTCCGACCAAATTGGAGGAAATTGAAAACATATCGAGAAAATTCACTTCTGTGGTGATTTGATTCAAAACGAGATGAAAAGGACGGTAGACGATAAGGAAAAATTCTCCTGAAGACTGACCTTAGAGCCATTTCAGACCCTTTGCATTTCATTGGCTAGCTATACAAAAGTAGGATTTTGTACTACACCAAGTGCAATTTTGCGAATTCACTGGACACTTTGTGGCAGTTGTGGATATTTTTAAATGGATATATGCTTATATTACTTTTGTATACGTGGCGTTGCCATCGGTCAGTAGTCAACTTGTGACGTGGTTATTTCATTGATAGTAAATAATATTAGGTAACCAATGGTAAACGTGCTGTAAAAATTCCCTTCATATGAGACAATGCACGGGGATGTTACTATGGATATAATGCGTCCTGAATCTGCTGAATTCGTTCTACAAAAACACTATTCAACTGCAGAGAAAGAGACGTTGTCCTAAAGGAATCAATATCCCGTTACTGCATCTCTTCGTGTCGTGTAAAAATGGTGCATGCGATCACTATTCCGTGAACATTGGGCGAACAATGGAATACCTGATTAAGGCGTGATTGGAATACCGTGTCGCAGTGGAGCATACGCCCATAAAACGAAATGTATTCTGCTGATAAACTTTGGATAAAATAGACCACGCAGATGCTACTGCAATTCTGAATTTCCTCTAGTCCTTTCTTACTATCTTTAATGTATGCATTATTATGCCTGTTACGTTTTTGTTGTGCTCACGCACTGAAATTCAGCCGTTACGCTTCTATACTTTTCTGTTTTGGTTCTCTATTACGTAAATTGTGGAACCTAATTTAAGATTCTGATGAGGAAAAAGCATGAGCTCTGTTTTCAAAGCAAGGATTCTTCCTAGTGATAAGTAAACGAAAATATCATTCTATGGATAAATCCGTTTTTTATTTTGATTCGGGATTTATTTTCACTTTTACTGGCGTTTATACGTATTTTTCATTTAAAATTCATTTTTTTCATCATTCATCATTTTGCCAAACTGCCAAATGGGGTGTGGCCCGTCAGAAGGTGGATTTTTGGGTACATAATCATCAGCAATTTCAATCCGACGTCGGATGTATAATAGCTATAGCAAGTTTATTGAGTGATATTTTGTAACTTGGTGTTTATTACTTGATTAAAATGCAATGACTTAACACTAGAAGGACGGCAGGGGTCATTTGACCCAAAATCCGAGTTTAACATAAAAAAACTTTGAGTAAAACATTTTAAAATTTTTTGAAACTTTTTGATTTTGTTTGTTACTATCCAAAATATGATATGAAAAAATAAAAATTTTGCTATGAATGCTGGGAAATTTTTTACATCATGTTATACCTAGAAGGACGGGAAGGGGTCATTTGACCCCTAGAACTTTTAATTCCTTTATAAATATTTATTTGCAATTTATTAGCCAAATCTTTAGCAGTTCTTCAAGAATGGACCTTTAGCTAAACAATTATGAGGTTTTTTATCTTGTCATTTGTTTAAATTTTTATTTATTAAACAAAACGCGGACTGGTGTCCTAATTTACAGTCTATCATATTGTAGAAATATTTTCGTGGTAAGACTAAACATACGAAACTCATACTTTAGAAATATGTAGTAGAAGGTCCGATGTAATGAAAAAAGTCAGTAATATTTTAATAAAAAAATTCTATTGCATCTGATAACAAACATAGAAAAGCACTCGTTCACTCTCAGGAACAAATCCCATACAAAAACGAGGGCGGAAAAAATTTTCGAATTATGCGATGTAAATTTCTAATATACAGCTTTTGACCCCGCCAAATCAGTATAAGGCATTTGTTGATTTATAAAATTCACTTCTAAGCAGGGTTACCAACTTATTAATGTTGATAATTATGAAATTTCTTGCAATTATTTTCTCAGATAAATCTCGAGCAGATACCTCGTAATTAGTTGCAATTATCTTTATTGACCAATTATGAATTAATTTCAAGGGTACCAACTTCATAAGGCAGGGTTGCCAACCTTCGGAAAGTATCTCTGAATAGGTTGTCACGTCCTTGCTGTATTTATAAATAAAGAGAATTCCCGAGCACAGATTTGCTTTGTATACATTTTCGAAACTCTTTGGGAGCCAATATAAGTTTATAACCTATTAGGAAGCAGGGTGGCCAACTTCTCGGACTATTAACTGAAGGAAAATATCAGAGGTTTATGTCCAATAAGCAATTCATGGATTTATCGTGGGTGGACTTTTTTTTTCTACACGAAATCGCAGGGCTATCAATTCAAAGAATTATACTATCAACTTTTGAAATTTTCTTTACTATTTTCACCCTTTATGAGCGTTACATAAAAATATTTAGCTTGTTTTTTTATACATCTTGACTATGTGAATCATTGTGGAATTTCCCTCTTATAAAACATATCTCAAGTTAATGTCAAGTTTGGGAGATTTTCAACTTCTGGTTCTAGGAAATTGAATCGAAAAATTTTTCATGAGTCCGAAATGATAAATAAAAATTTACTCCTACATCTCCACTAATTTATTACGGTGCTACGCATGTTTGTTGCCCCTGTAATTCATCACTACAAATTGTTCGTACTGATATAATTAAAATCTCTGAAAATCTTCATCCTCTTTATATCGTCATTTGCTTCTAAATGGACCTAAATACATATGCATTCTTATGGGAAAATGCCTGAACTCGGAATCAACAATCGCATTGGTCGTCAGGGGGACGGGTTGTTTACAACCTCAAAATTTTACAAAATATTCGCATATTTTATCTAAATTCTCGCAATTTTGAAATGAAAGCTTTATTCCACGACAATAATAAGAATCTGTATTCAATTTTCCTTTTTTGGTACTTATTTTAACTTTATGCGAATATTCCTTCTAATTTAATTATGCAAAAGAAATAAAGTCTGCAACCGATAATATCGAACTTTACATTTTTTTCTTATGGAAATCTATCTGAACGACCTTGGTTCAAACCTGGTCCTTCTAGGTAGGGCGAAACTCCCGTCCTCCTAGTGTTAAGGATGCGTTCCTTAAATGATATTTATTAAGGCGTTGTAACTCTGTGGTTCATTCCATTAGTCCTTATCAACAAGAATCTCCATCTCCATTTATCTTATTTACTCATCTGTTACCATAATTACTCTTTCTGTAAAAATGAAACTAAAGGCCGGTATTATAATGTATACTTAAATTGATTTTACCTAATGTTCACTGTAGGACCTGTTTTTATAATGATTTGATAGAGTTGAAATGAAGATTATAACGATTACCAATACAAATCAATTGTACACATAGTAGCTTAACTATAATCTTCACTTTAACTCGTATAAAACATTATATTAACTCAAATATAATATTACATAAATAGTATAATGTTATATTAGAGCTGGTATCATGAGTCTAACTCATTACAATGTCAATCTATTATTATCATACATTATAATGTCAAATAATTATAATAAAGGAGCTAAGCCTACTTTAATGTAGAAGTTCGTGCTGGGGTACGGAAATTTCCTGTTACAAAAAGCCGTATTTTGTAGGCTAGCTCTACTGTTTTGGAAACGTAGCGGAGTCTGAAAGATATGTTCCTCTGGGTCACGAGGTGATGGCGCACCCACCGCGCGGCCCTGAGCTATGGTCGACACTCGGATTTCTGCGATTTGTTGCTACGTGACTCCAGCATTTACCATGTGTATCTCTTCTTCCGAAGTTCAGTTCAGTTCAGAGTCCATGTTGGCCTCTGGCTTCAGCTACTTCCATTGTGCTTTGCGATGGAAAATTTAGGATTACTCCCAACTCACAACAGGTGCTTTGAATTGTATTGGGTTTTATTTCTTCCTCTCTAAAACCTGTAGATTGAGCTGCTTATGGGTGGGCCGACCATACTTCCTGTGTCTTTTACAGTACAGTCCCGTTTTCGAATTTTTTCTCCATTCGTCATCATCGTAATGTATTTCTTTTTCAGTATTTTCCGCTAATGTTCAGATTAACTCAATAAAAATGAACATGAAAGATAATACTTCCGTAAATCAGCTTACTAGTCTCAAAAACACCTGGAAAAGAGAAGTAGCGGCGTATTGCTTAAAACGCTGCGACAGCTGAGGCTATTCTACATATTAGAGTTCCCCTTCGAGAATCGAACCCAGGACCGCTTCCATGAAAGGCGGACGCGAAACCCACTTGGTTATCCAGGAGAGCAAAAATAAAAATGATAGAATTGGGGCAGAAGCTACAAAATTTGAGAGTAGTAGTCATTTCGTATTTTTTATATCGGCTAAAGTATGATATTGATAATTAATTTTATGTTGATTAAAGTATAACATTCATAATTATTTTCACATTTATTAAAGTATTATGGAAGTTATAGAATTGGGTCGGAAACTACATAATCGAGAAGTAATGACTATTTTGTATTTTCATATCGATGAAAGAATTTATTATTATTATTATTATTATATACACGCGTTACAATTGGACAACGGTCCGGTGACTACGATAGTACAATCCCATATAGATCTGCATCAATACATCAGTCGCTACAGCCCGTCCAGAGCAACAATCACTACATTACAAACTACACCCAGCAATCCTTACATTTCATCAACAATGATTACCAACAATCATCACATTATAAACAACATCCAATTATCCGTAAATTTCGTCCAAAATATCAACAACAATCATTATATTACAAATGACATCGAAAAACCCCAACATTTCGTCTAAAAATAACATCCATGAATCATTACATTCTGACTAACATCTAACAATAATTATATTCCATCTAAAATAATTTTAGACGCGTTTTCAGCATTTTTCACCCCACATCCTCCTCAACTTTGCCAATTACCCTCAATAACATAATATTGACTTATTTCTTAAAATAAAGGAAATAGGGGTGACGCGGAACGATTTCTTATAAATTGGCTAATTTCATTTTATACCATGACGTCCAAATATTATTTCACTAGGAAACGAAACGAAATTCCTTTGATCTGCAGTGAACAGCTTGTATCTTCCCAATCTCTTGCTCGGTTCCGAACTCGGATCGAATTCCGGCAAATTAAAGTCTCAAAAGAAAGTCCTTCTTTTTCCTTACATCCGACACAAAGGAGTTTATATTGATACGAAAGATTATTTTTGCAGATAAAAAGAGGCAGTCTCCAGCTCGCAAAAAGGAAACTGAGGGAAGCTGTTACGTTCCAACTTCAATCTTAGGTATCCCCACCCGTTTTCCCAGCGATGGTAGTCGATTTCATATTTTTTCCCTACTTTCGGAAAGCAGCGGAGTAGGGCATTACTTGCACCGTCCGAAAAAGAGAGCCAAATAAAAAAATTAAACTGGTGAAGTATAGAAATTCCCGTGTCGTAATGGAAAGAGGTGCATTTCCCCTTTACCCTGTCGTTTGAGAAGCAGATCGAGGGCAGTTGGTGTAGGATCAATGAGTTCTCCAACTGCACTGCGGCGAAATCCTCCCGGATTGGACCGCGTATTACCCATCTGCCTCGTCCAACATTCTTCCCGTCGTCCTTTATCGCGTCACATTCCTGGTATTTTACACGCGAGCCTGCCCATCGCGACAAGATTGGGTGCTTCCCGATTCCTGCGGGAGAGGTTCGCCCAAAGTCATATCATTTCGAACTCGACTTCTATTTACAAGGAATTCCGAGTCAAGTCGGAGGTTTGGTTTTTTTATTTCGGCTGAAAAAGAGCTACCTCAGCGATGAAGAAGTGTGTATTTTTTAGAAAATTTTTGCATCTCGGGGTTTAAACGTCAATTTAAATTCCATGCCGACGACGTGGTCGTAAAACTATTAAAGCATTGATTGTAATGATTTGATGACCACTTATAATCAGTTTAAAATAAAAATGGTCGGTCAATAAATTGTAGAAAAAGTAACAACAATAAAACAATTACGCACGTTAACATATTTAGATATGGTTTAAATTGTTCTTTATTGGTCAATTAGTGTCTGATTGTTATTGATTAATTGTTATATTCAATTAGTGACCTCTATTGATATTATTTAAATTATTCTTTATTGGTCAATTAGTGTCTGATTGTTATTGATAAATTTTTATATTCAATTAGTGACCTCTATTGTTCATTCTATTGAATTATAATCATCGAATGTTTTTATTATTGTTCAATGTTTTATTATTGATCGATTGTCATTGATTAATTGTTCTGTTCAATTATCAATCTTTTCGACTTTTGCATTATTAACTTACGACGGCTAAATGTGCGATTATATTTATTATACTATATATAATATTATTACAGTTATACATTTTATTTTTTATTTCTACTTTTCTAAATTCAGCTTAAAATAGCTTTAATTTGGATTTTATTCTCTCACTAGCTGAAGTGCCTTTCAATTCTCGACGGGGATAATATAAATGCATGAGCTCGGATTCAACAATGGAATTAGTCGTCAGGGGGACCGGTTGTTTACAAGCACAAACTATCACAAAATGTTAGCCCATTTTATCAAACTTCTTGCAATTTCGAATCGTAAGCAATGTTCCGCGGCCAAAATAAGAATTTTCATTCAATTTTCCTTCTTTTGGTGCTTGTTTCGATTTCGTAAAACTATTCTCTCTGATGTATTTTTTCAAAAGAAATGAAACCTGCAAGCGGTGAATTTAAGATATACATACATTTCTTGTGGAAACAGTTTTAAGCGTGTGGAGTCGAACCGGGGACGGTTAGATGAATAAGAAATAGCGTATTCTCTAATCTGGGATGACATTTACAGACCTCGCATGTTGAAAGTCGTGCGAGTTTTGGTTCTCGAATTTTAGGCGGACAGACAGACATATATTCACACACCCTTTCTCTACTTCATACTATAAGATTTATAATAAATATCTCAGCATATACGATTTATGTAATGCATAAACACAGGCATGTTAAATTCACATTTTTTGGAAAAAATAATCCAAAAATCGATTTTATAAATTGCAAATAGAGTGGTAAATACAATTACCTTATGACCTCTTTATAGACGAAGAAAGTAACACCACGTCACCCCAGTCCTATGTGCCTCTTGACCTCTTCTAACGTCTCCTGTTGTCCTCCACCATGCCGGACACTTCTTTTTGCAATGTTGCCAACTCATTGCCGTTTTAATAATCTCCGCCTTGTGATGATGTCACAGATTCCCATTCTCTGCCTTTTGTGTTCCTTTCTCAAGACTTATTGGGCCCTGTCCAGCATGAATCGGGATTTCTTTTTGTAATTCCGAAATTCAGAGTCATCGCTTCCAAGTCTTTTGCATACTTCAGAAATGTCCTTTCGGGTCACAAGGAAGTGGTTCTCTTTGGAATTTTTGTTTTCCTCCGGAGGCTGTTTCACTCGAGCTGGAATATCTCCTGCCACGTTCGTACAATTTTACGAATATTAAGCGAACAGAAGATATAAAGATGAATTGATTCACATATTTTACTCATTCTTTTGCACTTGCCTTGTTCTCACCAAACAGCTCATGATTAATTTTTGTTTTCGTAATATATTCAAAAAATCTATGAGAAAACTTACACGTTGAAAGTGGTTTTTATTCACACCACAAGTTCGACCTTTGATATTGCATCTAGACCAAAGGTCTTATCTCGTGTGTTAGTAAAGATTTACGGGTGTGTTATTTTCTCACTGTTAATATTTATATGTTTTACTTGATTGAATTAATTTTATTAGTGAACTTATTAACCAATGTCATCATAAGAGAATAAAATTAGACATCATTCTATCAGTTGAGATCGATTACCGTCCCAAATTTAATTTAAGGAACGGCATGTTGGATGGTATAAACATTCCTTGACATTCTAAAAGAAAATACACTATTTCAAAAGACAGTATCTGCAATGAATCAGTTTATTTTTGAAGCCAGGAGACGATTGAATTGTAATGCTATACCTCGGAGATATTTGTATAGTAATAGTGTGTTGTTGTAATTAGGATATGCATGTAATAGTATATTGCAGTGAATAGAAATTGTATGAATTTTAATAATGTAATGTGGAAATATAAGATATGTATTGTAATGGCGTATTCTTGTAAATAGGTAATGTGCGTACTGTAATAGTGTATCGCTATAGCTAAAACATTTATGTATTTTAATAGTGTATTGAGCAGCTAGGTGATAGATTTTCTGTAATAGCCAAGATCGTTGCATTCTTGTAATCAGTACCTTTCGTTTCCCATATCATATTTTGTATTATATACGATACGATTATAAATGTTATATTTTACTTGACTTATTGTTTATTTATGCTGGGCCTGATGAAGCCAAGTGGTCCCCTCTTCCCCTGGCCCAGTGCTCTCTCTAAAGGTCAAGTACAAAAAATACATATATACAATTTGTACATAGGTAAAAGTAGTTACAGGCAGATATATATACAATAGGAAAAAACTATATTTACATGTAAATAAGTAAATGTTTTAAATTAAGATACTTAAAAGGGAAAAGACACTTTTCACAAAGGCACAAAAAATACACACGTGTACAATTGCATAGGATGGTATTGAAGTAATTGTAAAATAGTAATAAATTATCACCAGATTATTAGCTCCTATGTAACACATGCAATAATGGTGATGACGACGATGATGATGATGACCATGGTGATGATGGTGGTGATGGCGGTGGTGATGATGATGATGGTGATAATAATAATACCAACAATAATAATAATATCTACAATAATAATAATGTCGACCATAACAATCATATCAACAACAATAATAATGGTAATAATAATTTTATAAGTGGCTCAGTCACATTTCCACCTGTGGAAATAAGTGATGGAAACAACTTTCATTCGCAGCGTTATCTTAAAAATAACTCACTCAGCCGTGATCAGTTAAAGGCCCTTCCATTCGGCTGCATCCTTTCAGGAGATAAACGCACCTCTCCAATAAAAAAACACCGGAAAGGGAGGAGAAAGCGGAAGAATGCTTAATGACGCAAGTGATTGCGATTCCTATCTGGAAAATTACGGCGCTAAAAATGTCTCTCGGAGTGGGGCGATTCTCGCTCTGCAGCGTCTGAGTAATTTTCTCAACGGGGCAACCTTTAATCCCGACTGAGAGACTCTTGTTATTCCGCGAATCTCAGCTCTCTCTCTGAGTGTTTCCCTTAACCTTCAGCTCTTAAATCGCCGGCTTTTCTCCTTTTGAAAGGAATATATATGTAGTAAGAGAGATTTGATATATAAATTCTCCTTCACCGGTCAACATGGAACACCGTAGCTTGATTAATCCCATTATCCCCCACCCCATCCACGCCATTTGTACTACCCGAAGGAAGGCTTCCTTTTTTCCCGCCAGATAGTGACTTTATCTTTCCTTTCACGTTCCTGCCTTTTTGACGTGTTCCGTTACAGAACTCGTTTTAATCAATTTTCTGCAGAACTTCCTTAAAGGAGAAATAATCTTCCAAAGGATCCTTCTAAACATTATCTCCTCAAAATATCATGAGATGGATGGAAGTATGGTCTAAGAGTTATAGGAAGCTGTATATGTTACTTATATATATTGCAGAATCTTGCTATTTTGGAGTTATATAAACCATTATTCTATGTTTGTCTAAAGAGTCCCAAAGATCAAATTGAACCATAACCATTTCACCATTAGCGGTATTATTGTTTATGGAAGTCATTGCTTCATTTAAAGATACAGGCTCCAATCACAATGGGAAAATTCACGGATAACAGAAGAAGCATTACAGATATAAAAAGCAGAGAAGCTAAGGCTAAAAATAAGTTTTTCGGTGAGAAAAAAATAGTTGCTAATATCTGAATATTTGGACCTTGAAAACAAAATGAAACAAATCATCATTTCATTCGATCATTTGTTGCATCATTTTGATTAAAATCCAAGGTCTTCCATAACAAGATATGGAAGATGTTGGAATAAGTTACGTATTATCAGACAAGAAGCTTCGAATTCCTTTCATAGAGAGCGCTGGAACAGAATTCTTTCTTCCATGTACACATTGTCATATTGAGACTTGTATAGAGATGTAGTTATGGAGATGGAAAAAAAGTTATTGTAACTATTGATACAGTCATTATTGTCTGTAATTTCTTGTGACCTGGGCACTTTGTATCTCCATAAAGCAACACCCAAGAATTGCGTAGAAATACGCTGACAATTGTACACAATTTCGCTTCCCAACAAGTGAATAAAGTCATAGAAACGCGTAAATATTCCAGTAAATAAGACAACAATCACTCAGGGTACTCAGATAAAGCTGCCGGTAGATTTCAAACCAGTATATGAGTTATGAGTTTAATTTTACTTTTTTCTTCTTATGAGTATAATTTTACTTTCTCTGCGTTAGAAGCATAGGTTGGAATAGAATTACAATTGCAATAAAATACCAACGATAGGCATTATTGGAATATTAATCCCAATTTTTTCGATGAATTCATTAATTTATTTCTTTAAATCAAAATGTACCTCATAAATTAACTTAATAGGTTTAAAATGTGAAATTGTGCAATCTGGCCATCCTCCAAACGTCGCAGAATTAGTTAGCATTCTGCGACAAGGGGCACATCAAGTTAAGAGAAGAAGGATAAAGAGAAGAGCCTTAGAATCCAACATGGATGGAAAGTCACTAAGCCCCCATTCTTATCTCGAAATTAATTTCGTATCTAGTGATCAAAGTGGGGCAAAGGAAAGGTTCGTATGTCAAGTCACCACTGTAAGATACAATAAACGCTACTAATGTAAATAACAAATCATGTTGTTGCCAAATGTGTTTTGCAAAATCACGCCTCCGAGCGTAATATTATCAACCTTTGAATATAATTTATTCTGAAGTAAATTGAAGCGACAGGAGCAATGGATCGATATTCCCTTTCATAGTTTAATACTAGCTAAAGTTGAATCTCATGGGTGAAAATGTGAAAATGCATGAGTTCGGATTCAACAATGGAATTAGTCGTCAGGGGGACGGTTTTGACCCAAAATTCAACCTCAAAATGTTAGAAAAGTTTTGTTTATTTGATCAAAATGCACGCAATTTTGAATACAAAACAATATTTGGTGACCAAAATAAGAATCTTTGTTCAATTTTTTTCCCTTGGTGCTCTTCTCTATTTCATGCGACTATTCTTTCTTATTTAATTTTGCAAAAGAAACAAACCCTGCAAAGTGAACTAAAATGCATGAGCTCGGATTCGACAATGGAATTAGTCGTCAGGGGAACATGTTGTTCACAACCACAAATTACCACGAAATGTATTGTCTATTTTATCTAAATTTTCGCAATTTCGAATCGAAATCAATATTCCACGGCCAAAGCAATAATTTCCATTTAATTTTTCACCTTTTGGTGGTTGTTTCGATTTCGCACGGCTATTCTTACTAATTTAATTTTACAGAAGAAATAAACCCTGCAAGCGATGAATTTGAGGTTTAAGTGCATCTCTTGTGAAAACAGTTTTAAACGCCTGGAGTCCAAATGGGGACAGCTAGGTGAATAAAAAGTACTCTATTTTCTAATCTGGGAAGACATTTAAAGACCTTGGAAGCTTAAACGTCGTGCCAGTTCTGGTTATAGAGTTTAAGGCGGACAAGCAAGCATACATGCTCACTCTACTTTATAATGTTAGATATTAGTTAGATCTTTTGTGTGCTGTGCTAAATGAGGAAAGAGGTTCGCCGTTACTATCTTCAGTGAGTCACATATACTATGAGTTGCAACCAACTACGTAAGAATGGCTAAGAAAATCCTAATGAATGCAGATATTCAGCATCACTCTTACCTCAGTATCTTCCATATTATCATTTGCATGAATAAGACCGATAGAATGTAATTTAATTGGTTATTTTCTACCTTTGGTAAGTTCAAGAAACAGTATCGTTAAGGATGCAGTAAATGGAACGAAATATATCTCTTTATGATTGTGAGAGTAAGAATAAATCGTTATAAAACTTCCATGTAAAGGCCTCGTAACTGTTTAAATCCACATTGGTACGTTATGAAAGTGTCTATCTTAATATCTTTTCCTTGGTTTATTTATTTTTCCCCTAGGTGGAACCCTTGAGAATGGAGACATTGTTTCCAAAATGCGCATAGGGTAATTCCCAGAAATCGGTAAAACCGTTTGCCTTCAAACGCGAGTTCCGCCTGCCGACAAACGACAATTGCAGAATGTTTTTAAGTCTCTAATACCTTAACAGCCGCGTTCCAATTATTCTTTTCTTTCAGCTTTTCGTCGGTTAAAGCCAAGTTCTATTCCTACCCGCGGCCATTTTCCACCTTCCTTCTCATGTCTTCAGTAAAACACAAGAAACCTCATCTTTCCGAAATCCGCGCTTTCCTTCGATGTAAACGTTTCTCAGTGAGAGGGAAAAAGATTCCTTGGGCAATTGAGTAAAATGATAAAGAAGCGACTGGAGCCGTTAAACGAATTTCACTCCCAAGAAGCCAATTCCACGCGAGACATCTCTTCGTTTTCGTTCCTCTATTTTTAGCTCTCCAGAGACTGGCATAAAAAAGAAATCCCCGCCTGTATGATTGCGTTAACTTAATGTGATCGAAGAGGCGAATGAAAGGACGTTTTATTTTAATCCGCGCTACATCCCGCCGCATGACCCAGCTGCTGAATCAATTGAGTTTCCGTTGCTGCGGATGTTTCTGTAGAGATATTCTAAGGAGGCCATCTTCGTTCGGAACCATCTATTTGATAATAAAAGTTACTATTTCTGTTGTTGCTATCTTTTTTATAACAAAAATAAACACTATCAGTATAT
>KZ308990.1:184672-206724 GCA_000376725.2 Ladona fulva
TGAGCCAAAAGCTCCTCAGGAGGTGCCATGGAGTGTCAATTTTACATAAAATTGCATAATCAGAGGATATAACATGTTAATAATAATGAAATACACAAATCATCAAAATGTATGAAATACATCAACATCAAAATAAGTTTAAACTTGTTTTCCTTCTAATAACCAATTTTTTATTTTCTTTTTTAGTGTAGAGAAGTTAGTAACGTCTCTTAAATGTATTGGTAATTTATTGAATAACGTAGCTACAATAACGGACATTTGCCTTTTACCGTCATTATTAAAATAATTTGGCACCAAATAGTTATCAACTCTCCTTAGATTTATACCATGAGTAGTATTTCTTTCTTTTTTATTTATGACTGAAAAATAATTATCAGTAATAACTACATACTTATATAAATGGGTGATTGGTAAAGGATTGAATTTGCTATATATTTTCCTATTTATCTCCATCTTTATCTGCATCATTAATTACGATCATAACAAATCTATTTTGCAACTTTATAACTGGTTTCAATGCAGTAACATTAGCGCTTCCCCAAATACTCAGCCCATAACGAATGATTGACTCAGCAAAAGAAATATAGATTTGGTATTCACTGTTAGTACATCTCGTAAATCGTACATTTGGTAGGAGACATTTCTTAATTTACCACTTATATATTTAGCGTGACTATTAAATTTAAAATTATCATCTATAATAATCCCAAGATATCTATGGGAATGAACTTGTTCAATATATTGGCAGTCATATGTATTAACACTATAAGCATGCAAAAGAGTGACAGAGGAATTTAATAGACACAATTTTACTTCTAGACATTGAATTACTTATATGCATTATATAATAATATCATATATAATAACAACAGCAATAATAATACTAATATTTTCTACCTAAAATGTCATTCTAATAATATTTTATGTGGCTATACGCTATATTTTCGATCTTCCTACTTGGAAAGTTTCTTCCCCAATATAGACTTATTAACTAACAATATTGATTTGAGACAGTAAATCGACAACAAGGAGATTAAGAACTACACTAACAAAACAGATATTGAGCATGCGTTTCTAATATCGCTGCTCCTTGCATAAAAAACGTGATACGTTTTCAAATCGACCAATTCCCTCAAACTAATCTCTTCGTCAGCCATTTCGTTAAACACTTCTGCTTGCAAATGGTACCTATGTAACCCAGAGTTAATTCCGGAGTCAATTCAACGGCTAATTTGAAAAATTTTCCATCAAGGTTGGATTGGCATCTTGCTTCATATCGCAGGGCGTTGACCTCCGAGGTAAACGAACACGTTTGCATCCTCAGGCGAAAGATCGCTGTCAGATGAAGCTCATCTCGGGCGGTGCGATAAGCACTCTGTCGATATTCAATCTGAAATTGAATCTTAAATTATGCATCGAGATACTGAATACAAGCCAACTTCTCCCTTAATCTTATACAAGCAAACTATCAAGTAAAATACAATACATGAGTAATACTTCCGGCCGATTTTCTTCCCTATATTGTTAGGTGATAAAAATTAATTGGAAGGGTTTCTAATGAAACACAACAATGCTGTTGCCAAAGAAATTTACAGGAAGGATGTAAACGGTAGTGGGGAGTCATTTTCTTGTAACTTTAACACTGTTGTTGTGTTTGACTGGTTTATATCTTTCCTGTATGCATCCCCGGCTTCTCTTGACGAGCTAATCCTGGATCAGGGTAATAAGTTGTCACTATAACCACAACAATACTTATTCCTCTTGCAGACTTTTGATATTACCTACATAAACAATAATCTTATAAAGATCGCAATATATGATAAATATACCATACGTACACCTGATAAATGAAGCTGTTCTTATTTAAAAAATTATTATTCAGTTGCACAATTTAACATTTTAAACCGACTAATTTAACTTGTGATGTATATTTTGGTTTAAAGAAAAAAATGAATTAATTACTGAAAATTTTAATATGGAATTAACACCCCAATTATACATATTGTTGGTATTTTAGTGCAACTGAAATTATATTCCATTTTACACTTGTAACGCAGGGAAAGTAAAATTATGCTCACACGAAATAAGTAACCTTGGTGTGACATCTAACGGCAGCGTTACACAACGACCTTAGTGATTGTTGTCTTGTTTACTCGCATAGATACGCGTTTCTATCACCTCGTTCGGTTACTGAGAAGCAGAATTGTGGGAAATTGTTTATAGATTTAGATTTGTACCCTACAAGCCGCCAGTGGTGTATGGCAAGGGGTGTATCAAAAACCTTTCCTAATCTACCCTATTAGCATCTCTGATGCAATGCGATCTATCTTTTTTGGCGATTATTTCCTTGTAACGCCTGGTCGCCGCCTATCGAAGATCGCGCATGTTGTTTACAGGAATGAAATTATCTTTTATTTCGCGTAAAAATCCTGAACCGATGATTTTTTTCGAAAAGCTTTCGTTGGTAATCAGATGTTCTCTCCTGCAGTGAGAATATTAATGTTAATACAATTTTTGAGGTTCGCTGAATTGAAAGACCAAGTTGTCATGCGTCATACAAAATTACAGACGGTAAATAGTGTATCAATAGTTACGCTTAGTTACTCATTTCAGCTTTTTTTTCATCCCCATGACAACATCTTTAAACAAGTCTCAATGTGTCAAAGTATGCAGGGAAGAGAGAATGTTATTTCAGCGCCCTCCATGAAATAAATTCGATGATTCTTTTCTGATAATACGAAATCGAGAGGCGAAAAAGTACGAAAGACGATAGGCTGTCACCTTGGAGAGTTTCTAAGGCAACTTTATCTGTGAACTTATCCTATTTCCTGCGGAACAGAAGGGCGAGGAGGATAGGGAAGGGAATCCACAGATCCTGTCCATTTTTTGCTCCATGTCCGTCACGCTCTACGGTCTGTAGCATCCCATCTATCCATCGACGTGTCGTTTTTTATACGGACGGAGTATTTTCACTTTTTCTCGCAAATGACGTATTTTCGACCGTATTAAGCTCTGTTCTTTTTTTTATGACAAACTGAAGTGTGTCGAAGTTCGGCAGCTGTCGTGTTACTTTATTTCGTTCGTCATATTTACGGCATAAGTAAGTGAGATGCTCAGCAGAAGAAATCTTCACCCACTCCCTTCGGTTGCGTTTAGAAGTGTTCAATTTTTATTGCCGATCCTATTTTTTTCTCAGTTTTGTCTTATTTTCTTGTCATTTGGGCAAGAGGGTTTTGTACTCTCTTCTGAACCAGTTTCTTCTTTTGACTCATCCAATCTATTCCACAAAAATAACGCTTCCATAAGCATTAATTCAATATTCGCAGGAATGCCCTATTTTTCTTGTAAACGATGTCAAAATCAACAGCAAACAATGCACGTATTAACCAAATGCCAGTTTGAAACAAGAATGAATTACCAGGGCAAATTCAAGTGAACACATTCCCTGCGTTGCCAAATTGAGTGAAATAAAATCATAAATATTCTATTGAAAGGAATGGTAGAACTGTAAGATCAATAATAGATAATGACTGAACAGTATTTTTTATGCATTAAGTGAAAATAAAGGACTTCGAAATATCAAAATACCGTTCCAGCAAAAAATACCTAGTGGGATCATGTAATGCCTCTTGCAACAAGAAATACTAAGATACCAGAATAATTTACCTCTTTTTCTCCACCAACAGCTACAGGAATATTATACAGCCAAGATTAAGCCGACTAGCATCACGTGCTTAGCTCAACTGTATCTTATGATCAACTGCCCACATAAAAACAAGAAATTAGATTGAAAATCGTTTGATGATATATTCCAAAAAATACTGAAATACTAGAATCATTTACCTCTTTATCTCCACCAACAGCTCCAGGAACATTATACAGCCAAGATTAAGCCGAATAACATCACGGGCTTAGCTCAACTGTATCTTATGATCAACTGCCCACATAAAAACAAGAAATTAGATTGAAAATCGTTTGATGATATATTCCAAAATAAAATGATTTAAAAAGGTTAGGCGGTTATTGAAAAGCAAGCAATAAATATAAGATGGGAAGAAATTAAGCCTTTCTTGTGAACATCTTTGCTTGAGAAACATGAAAAATGGTCCCTTTAAATCAGTCAAAACACAGCTTAGGATTGAAAAAAGGATATTGACTAGTATTGCATAATGGAGACATTGATGGAAAAACTGATTTGCTAAGCAGGAAAAGAAGTGCAGTAAACTAAGTTTGATTGAATGTGCAACAACCACAATGATTGATTTTGTCTCACAGTTTTCGTTTCGGATTTCTAGTAATTTTCACTTCTGATTCGATATTTAAGGACTAAAACAAATCCTGGGCCTTTTTCTTCATCTTCGATACTAGTGTTATGGTTTACCTTCATGTTGAGAAGGTCTCAGAGTAAGTAGGCCTACTTGAAACAGATGTTTGATCCTATTTTGTAGATGTTTGGGATACACCAAAATTGCCGTTTTAAAATTAATTTTTCCTTTCAAAATTATCACAAATCGTATTGGTTAGCGACCTTTTGTGGTAGGGGGTAAACTGTCTAAAGATACAAGATTAGAAACGTAGATAAAAATGCGCACCCTCTGCCACACGCCTTACTGCGAATGAAAGTGTTGATAAATGGAACGGTGGTAGTAGTAGTGAAGAAGATGATGACGAAGAAGATGGTAATAAAAAATGATGATAATGATGATGATAATTTCCTGAAACAGAAGCATTCATGACAGCAATCCAGGACTAAGTAATAAACACCAGATATTACAGAAATCATATTCTAAAATAAATATACAGACGGGTAAATGCAGAAGATGTGCAGCAAAAGCTGAATCAAATTAAAACATCCTGGGTGGATGCTCTGCACTTGCCAGACACAACTACACTGCCAGACACAACAATGTGGCTAAAATTATCCACCAAAGGCTTGCAGTTACTAAGAATCTGATTGCTGACAATACGCAATACAACACATACAAACAAATTAATATATTAGAAAATAAGAGATACAAATTATACTGGGATAGAGAAATCTTGACAGACCTCACCGTAAAAAATAATGGACCAGATATAGTTCTCTTTGATAAATTTAATCAGGAAGGCATAATAATTGACAATGCAGTTACTCTCAACTCTAATCTTCAAAGGTCTTTTTCGAAAAAATTACCAAGTATTCCGAGTTAGCAGCAGAAATAAAAAAAACAATGGAAATTAAAAACTGTAACCATAGTTCCTACAATTATATCAGCAACAGAGGTAGTACCAAAACACTGGCAGCCAGTTTACAAACATAAACGTTAAAAATTGACTTATATTTAATTAAATAATCAGTAATCCTGGATACCTGTCATTTAATGAGAACAATTGAAGGCATCACTTGACATCAGTCCGTTCCCATGACACCGTCTTTTTGTGGCGAAAACAGCGTAAATAATAATAAAAATAATACGACTGAATTAGGGCGAGATTGAGACACTCTTTCTTTCTTTTCCTTCTTATTTAGCAATAGATCAACAAAATGCCGAAAAGAAATCAATCAAAGATAAATGAAATCACAGTGAAATAGAAAATCAAAGGGAGGAACGGGCAGCAGCTAGAGCTTTGCAAATTGGCTGCTGAAAATGTGTTTGCGAATAGAAGGAAAGAAACCGGAGGTTTGCTTTGCAAAAAGCAGAAAGAAAAGAAGGCGATGCAAGCTTTTCTTTCATTCGCTCCCGTTTTCTTTTGATTTAACAAGCTCTTTCGCACGTTTAACTCGATTCGTGCAGATGAAGGTGGAAGAAAATGGGAGCTGAAACCGAGCGTGAAATAACACGTTTAGTCACGCTTGGGTGGGTTTTGTTGCGAGAAAACTTGATGGATCACTTAAGTATAAACGTGGGAAGAAAATAGAAAGAAAGATAAAAATGCTGAAGAAACCAAACGCCTTAAAAAAAAGGTTATTTATTTTATTATAAATATATAGCGCGTTTCAGGAATTCAACTAGATACTCATTGTCAACCGTAGAAAGCCATTGTTACTTCTCATTGTTGTGCGCGTTAATTGGTCGAGTCTGTTAATTATTAGATACTTGCAACAATGTTCAAAGTGCGTTCCAGAGAAGTCCCCCCTGACGCTTATTGGCGATCGCAGAAAGTCATTGTTGCTTCTTCATCGTTATTCGCCTTGATTGGTCGAGCCTTTCCATCGTTATATATTTGCAACAACAATGTTATACTTCGTTACCTCTCTGTAATATTTTTGTTCGAAGTAACCGCAGATGCATTCATTTTTTATGTCGATTTCTTAGACACTTCTTATATAGAAAATACAAATGCCCATAAAAAATGCTCTTGTTACTGTAAAAACGCAAGTATTCAGAAATTGTACTACTTTTGCAATAATTTTGGGCATCCTTGCGATGACGGGACTATATCCATGTTTGGATCCTTAGCCCCTTCAAGACCAGCTATCATGAGCTTTAGATTAGGAGTGAGGTAACGGAAAAAGATGAGGAATGGGGTATTTTTCTGTTGCTTTCCGCGCTGAGAATTCCGCCAGAATGCTATGAATGAAACAAATCCATGTAGTTTTTGTATGATGACCTTATGAATAAAACTACAAATGGCATTAATTAAGGAGTTACCTAAATGAATGACGTCATCTAGCATCTTACATCAACACATACAAGTAGCTTCCATATTTTTACAGCTACGGATGTGAGAGAAAAAAGTGTAATTGAACGAAAATTTTCATCATCCTTCACCAAAATAAAAATATGTTCAAGGGAAATGAGTTGATAATTAATTACTGCGGAGTAATCAAAATGACCGAAGTATTCATCTGTTTGCATAACTTCAGCTTTCGATTTTCAGCTTCATCAACTTCAAATATTATCACCATTGAAACACTAAGGAAGAAAGGAAACGAAAGATACCACCACCTTACACTAGAAGGCATGTGAAAAATAGATCAACCCACTAGATACTAGTAAGGTACCAGAAACGTAATGGCGCAAACCAGCGTTAATAATTGAGCCTAGGAACCTCTCAATGGGTTGATGTTATCCGCAAAAGATTTAGCAATCGATGGAATAGATATCACTTGGCCGCAGGTGCAAAAAGTAGGAATTTATGATGGCGACCATCCGATTGAATTTTGGATAAAGGGAGCGGCATTATTTACACCCGGCAAAAATACAGGCGATCGAATGAAGAGAAAGATTGAGGCTTAAAGAAATAATAGGTAGAGAGGTAACGTTTGGAATGGAGCGTGTGATAAAGAGCTAAGGAATGTGGGAAAGAGTTATCGATGTTTCCCAGATTAAAATGGAGAGAGTGAAAATTCCAGTGGATCCTCGTGGTAAGGTGGGCTACCAATCGATAGCGTGGTTGATGCATAGATGGGATTGGATTGGTTGAAATGCACCTATAACTCTTTGAAATTGTTATCGCTGGGTGCGGTTCACGCCCATTGGTTCCCACACACGTTTTCAACGTTACTTACATTTGATTTTTTATGGAGCAGAAATTAAAGATAATTGATGCTTTATATGGAATTTGCGTGCAAAAACAGCAATTAAATCCATGCTAATATAATTTAATTCAGAACTTCTATAACGTATACATTCTAATTAGGTAATTTTCTCATAAACAATGCAGCTACTATCATCGGCATGCCATGTTTAAATTACCTTTTTAGCATACCACCTCCTGGAGATGTTACTATAGTAACGCTCGATGGATTACAGCAGTATCATTCTACCAATATACATACATTGTATGAGGCAGATATTAAATCAAGAAGCAAATTCAGGAGACATTTAACAACTGAAAATGTAAATAAATTGTCGTTCTATACACATAGATGAGATAGAATTGCTTATGACTTAAAATATCTGTAAATCCTAATATATAGAATATATTCTATCCGTCTGACCTAGTTAGAAAATATGAACACGTCACCATCTCAGTTACAGTACTTATTTTAATTCCAGAATATGATAACTTATAACAATTTCATTTTCTGGAAGCTATCCAATCACAGTTTAATCCTAGTGTACTTGCGCTACCATTACTAAGTAGGTCAAATTACTCTCTAAAAGAAATTGATGCATCTGAAGTGACATCTGACGGCAGCGTCCATAACTATTGTAAACCGTTTTGTATTGTTGACTTGTTTATAGCAACGCGTCCTTATCTCCCCGACTCCTTTTGAATCAAGAATGCTAACATTTAATTGTTTCACAAAAGGGGTTTTTGAATTTTAATCCTAAACAAACAAAATGCTTGGTTATTAACTATACATTTACAGCTAATCTCTAGCAGGTTATGATCCTCAATTAAAATGGTATCTGGAACTGTTCCTGAGTAATGTTTCTTACAACAGACGTAATATAGCATGTGTGAAATGTATTTTTAAATGGATACATTGATTTTAGGGAGTACACATCCTGTGACAGCCATATTCCAAGATAATCTACATGTAAAATTGTTGCCTCATTTTCTCCGCAATCAACAGCAGTGTCACTTAACTCTTGCTTTCCGACCCGACATACGTTAACTTGATATTTCGAGGAAAAGGCATCTTGAATAGGAATATAACTGTCAAGGAATGCCCGGAGCTACCTTTGGCCCATCCTTTCCAATTTTCCCCTTTCTCTTCTCCTTTTATCTGGAAAGGCGGAAATTAAAATAATAAATTTCCCCAGTATTTAATGCTGTTACGAGATGTCAGGCGAGCTCGTTCCTAGATAACTTCGTATTTCGCTCTACGGCTATGTTTCAAAAGACACCCGTTGCCAAGGCGACCTAAAACGCCTTAGAAACCAAAAACGTGCGAGTGAATCCAAAAATGTGCGAGTGAAATAAAAGGAACGTGACAACGGGCTTATTCCTAGACACGAGTACGTTCATATTTCTCTCTGTGGATCTTCTTCAAACGCCGCCCGTTGCCAGGGAGATAGGAAACGCCTTAGAAACGTTCGAATGCAATAATGTGCGAGTGAAATAAGAGGAACGGGAAGAAAATGTTACTCTGTAAGATTCTCTATTTCTGAATACCGTTCGAGCAATTGCATGACGAAAGAAAGACCCATGAATCATGCAAATTCTTAACGAAATGAACATCCAGGCCGTCTGAATGACTTCATAAAGCCAATTTCTTCCTCTGGTTTAAAAGTGCAATTTCCATTTCTCCTCGGTTCTTGAAGATTTCGGGGTAAATTGTAGAGGATTCCCATTCTGTCTCTTCGGGGCACGTACCTAGAATTCCTGCGTAAACTGACCCCGTTTCGCTTTTGGATTTGCATAATAAACGGATCTCGAAGAACACGAGAGGTTTATTGAGATGGGTGGAAGGAAATAGTTCGGATTTGCAATCGCGAAAAGGCCCCGGCGATAAAAAAAAACCTTAAGAGTACAGTGCGCGAGTGCAAAAAGAATTAGGCAGGGGTAGCATCGTGAACGTGTGTCTTGAAAATAAAGTTAAAGGAATAGAGACTAGAATAAAATATGTTCGTGCAATCCTCATTAGAGAGATATACCGGAGCGGAGTGGTTAGTACGCTAGCACTCCAACCCTCAGTTTCCGGGTCCGAATCCCGGGTAGTCGGTATAATAAGCCTTGCGGATAGAGAATGGTTGTGTGATCGTCCTTTGTTATTGTTAATTAATTAGTAAAACGGATGTATTTAGGATTAGCTTCCTGTGTCCATTATTAAAATAATTATTGATCCTTAGCCCCTTCAAGACCAGCTATCATGAGCTTTATATTAGGAGTGAGGTAACGGAAAAAGATGAGGAATGGGGTATTTTTCTGTTGCTTTCCGCGCTGAGAATTCCGCCAGAATGCTATGAATGAAACAAATCCATATAGTTTTTGTATGATGACCTTATGAATAAAACTACAAATGGCATTAATTAAGGAGTTACCTAAATGAATGACGTCATCTAGCATCTTACATCAACACATACAAGTAGCTTCCATATTTTTACAGCTACGGATGTGAGAGAAAAAAGTGTAATTGAACGAAAATTTTCATCATCCTTCACCAAAATAAAAATATGTTCAAGGGAAATGAGTTGATAATTAATTACTGCGGAGTAATCAAAATGACCGAAGTATTCATCTGTTTGCATAACTTCAGCTTTCGATTTTCAGCTTCATCAACTTCAAATATTATCACCNCATCTTGCGTCCTGAAGCATCCAAGTATCTTTCACCAATTTCTTATTCAATTCTTTCAATTTTTCTCAAAACATATCGCCTTTTGCTGTAAGTACCTTTTCTAATTCCCGAATACATGATTCTCTATCAATGACTGCTAATGTAATAAAATTCACCAAATATTAAAACACTTGGACTTAATCTTCAGTAGATTCAGATTACGGCTTGCTATATAATGTATTTTACATTTACAGGTATATAAGTCCCCACCCCCCTTGCCATGGGATTTGCAACAAGTTTAAAAATACGTTGTGGTCGGTCTGACCCTTTTGTCTTGTTGCTCATCGGCTTCAAGGAAGTCATTATGAATGTGAAAACCCTCTAAGGCAGTTATAACCCCCGAATAAGGCTAATAGAATGTTTTGTTACTTTAGGAAGTATTGGAGATAGGCTCTTATATTTGAAGTAATCTAACCTAACCTAAACTAAATTAGATAATGAAGGTATAACTGAAACTAATTATTTACAGCTTTTTTTCTCCATTTCGTATTCGTGTGTGACTCACGCAGAGTAAGTATTCGTTTGGGTTCCTTGTTCCTCTTCATTCTTCGACGTACATTTGGTGTATAGTCCCATATATGTTGTAATAAGGCAAAATTGAAGGATAGCAATTTCCTAGAGAATATCTGCTCAATATTTTTCTTACTGCCAGCATTCCGCCTCTAATATTTGTTTCCACTTGTGTCGAAACTGGTTGAAAATCATACTAAAATAGGCTAAAATATTTGCTAAATATCCAAAAAGTGAAAATGTACTTAATAATTCGAATTATTTATAATGTATTAACTTACTTGAAAATAAAAGGTGTATTTTGAGAAATGCATACTCCCGCGCCATGTGTCAGTTAGTGGAGAACTTATGTGAGCGCTCGCTTGCCACCTGTCGGCGCACATTTGAATCATGCGTTCGAACCAGTAGCATTTTATACGTTCACCTCCTTTTAATTGATAAATCGTAAGATTTACGAGGGTAAGGTGAAAAGCTGTCGGCCTCACACAGAGATGGCGTTCCAAGGGAGATTATATAGAAAAATAAAATATTTTTTTAACTGAAAATCGCCGTCTTTCATTGTCAGGCCGAGAACTTTTCACCTTTCCCTCGTATGTAGGCATGAGTGTAATAACTTTTATCATTGTGACAATCTAATGTTTTCTCGCATAGAAGCACAACCGTAAATCATAAACCAATATATCAATAAAAACTCCGCTAAACAATACTCAGCCTTAATTCCCTCTATATTCTTGTAGGAAAATGCATAATTTCGGATTCGACAAAGGAATCAGTCGTCAGAAGGACGATTTGTTTACAGCCTTAAAGTTTTAGTTTCATTTATTTTATCAAAATCCTCCCAATTTTGTACAGAGAACAATATTCGACGTCGTAAATAAAAATCTTCATTAAGTTTTATTTCTCTTGGTACACGTTTCGATTTCATGCGACTATTCTTTCCTATTTAATTTTGCAAAAGAAAAAAACCCTGCAAGCGATATAAGTGAGCCAAAATGGAGTAGCTTGGATTCGACAATGGAATTAGTCGTCAGGGAGACCGGTTGTTCACAACCACAAATCATCACAAAATGTACGTCTATTTTATCAAAATTTTTGCAATTTCGAATCGAAATTAATGTTCCACGGCCAAAATAAGAATTAACATGTGATTTTCCTTGTTTTGGTGCTTGTCCCGATTTCGTGCGGCTATTCTTTCTCATTTAATTTTGCAAAAGAAATTAATCCTGCAACCGATAAAAGTGGGCTTTACATGCATTTCTAATGGAAACGGTTTTAAACGCCTGGAGTCGAACTGGGGACAGTTAGGCGAATAGAAAGCAGTCTATTATCTGATGGGGAAGACATTTAACAGTCTTCAAAGTTTGAAAGTTGTGCGACATATACTTCTCGAGTTTCAGGTGAGCATACACACACACAAACTTCTACTTTATATATAAGATATACTCATATAACATTGATACTTTCCTGTATATAATGGCAATTTCATCGTATATCTATGATAGTGATCTAGGGCTAGTTTTATATCAGTCCCATATTTTTAGTAGATCCATGACGTCATCCACGATCTTCCATGACGTCAAACAGTGTAATTAACTACCGATATTACCAAATCCAGACCCGGCAATATTCATCCACCAATTACTGATAAACCATTGCCAATTAGTGTCCTGAGTTTCATAACCATTTACTGTTTAAAGAAGGAAAACCGAGGAATCGAGAGCTGACGCTTTATGCGTGGGACCATTTTGCGGCGTTCGAAGAAACCATACCTTCCCACAATCCCCTTTTATCCGAGGTGGACCATAATCCAGGCGTTGAGCCGCCTGCCTTCTCCATTATTTCTGCGACCACAACTCCTCCATTTACCCCATTCCAGCGTCCTCCCGACAAAAGGACAGGACTCCCCTCTAGCGGGGGGACACGGAAAGAGGCAACAATGGACGCGGAGGGCCATCAATTCGAAGGATTCCGCGGCCTTAAATGAGACAGCACACAAAGACCTTTTCCTCATCCACGGTACGAGTTGCAGTGCGCATGCGCGAGACGTAACTTTCCGCATTGTTTTTTGAAATGCTGGGTCACCCTTAATTTTCCATATTCGCTCACGCGCCATTTCCTTGGACGATTGCTTTCGATTCGTACATAAATTTTCTCCCATTCCGCACCATTTATTATTTGTTTTCACTGATAAAGGAAAACTAAGCTTCGATTTAACATTCTTGGTTCATTGGTGATATATTATTGCAGTATTGGTTGTTCATTGTTGCCGTTACTAACGATCGCAATCATTCTTGATGTCTATGTAAGTACTCTGAAAGCCGCCTTTCGGTGTATGGCAGGGGGTGCATGCACCACGATTCTGTTTCCCTAATCCATTACTTTTGCGTATTGTTCGCGGAAAATATAAGTTTTTGAATCGATTCGTTCTTTTATCTATTACCCTGATCTTTCTCGCTGTATCGGAACAGCCTATGTAACATAGTGGGCACATTACATCGGCTACATCATCTCTGAACGTGCTTCCTCTGAACCTATCCAGTAAATTAACTCTTTATTGAAATCTTCCAACTTCTAAAGATTCCCATCTTGCGTCCTGAAGCATCCAAGTATCTTTCACCAATTTCTTATTCAATTCTTTCAATTTTTCTCAAAACATATCGCCTTTTGCTGTAAGTACCTTTTCTAATTCCCGAATACAACACTTATCGGCAGGGTCCTGTACACTACACGCTTACTCAAGATGAGGCCTAACTAACGCGAAATAACATCGCTCGCGAACTTTTTCGTCGCTTCGACCGGCTATTCTGTTAACGAAGCCGAGTTTCTTAAGTGCTTTTCCGCATATATTATGGATGTGAGTACTCCAAGTTAAGTTATTCGTGAGAATTACTCCAAGATATTTCACTGACTCTGCTGTTAATAAGTTTATCCCATGGAGACTGTACGGATTATCTTTAATAATAGATTTTCTTTCGAAGAAGAAGTTAACTACTGAACATTTGTCTACATTTAGCTCTAATTGCCAGTCATTGCCCCTTTTCATAAATTTATCCAAGTCATTTTACAGGGTTAATCTATCATCTTTACTCTCTATTTCCCTGTAAATTACCGTGTAGTCCGCAAATATATTAACTTTACTGTCAATGAGTTTGCTAAGGACGTTGTTGTAAGCTAAATATAATTATCGATGTGAAATTTTGATTGATAATTATCGATCTTGTAGCCATTGTTGACTATTAATATCCATTATTGCCTCAGCCATTCTTCATTAATTTCAGTAATTTGTCCATTGTTGACTTGATCGTTGCCGTTATTGTTGACTAATGATTTCCGCAATTCGTCTCGACTAATGATTCTTCATCTTGTATTCATTGTTGATCGCTGATATCTATTGTTGGTTCACTCATTCATAGGTCTCTGCTCGGAGAAAGTTAAAAATCCAATGGAAAATTTTAACAAGGAACGTCGTTTAGTTCCTTCGATAATGATCAGTGTCATTACAGATGAAGAGAAAAAAAAACTTTCCAAAAGAGGACCTTCTCTTTGAATTCGTTTATAATGAATGTCGCGAAATTCGAATATTCGTTTTGCGTGCATTTTTCCAATTATTTCAGATGATATTCTTCGTAGATTCCCCTTAAATGTTTCAACGGATTGGATATTTTATTCATTTGTCTCCTAAATCTTCATTGTTATTACTCATTGAAATATCGCAACTCTCAGTTGTCATATGAATCAGGTATGAATAGCGTGACAGAATCTAGTGAGCCTTAGTTACGATAGTAACTCCCATTATTTAAGGCTCGCATATTTTATATGCTGATATGTTTCCATTAAATACAATGAATTAAACCTAAAGATATCAAAATGTTACATCCAACTGCCATACATTAACTTTATTAAAAATATGCGAACATTTTTTTTGTTTTTTACGAGTAATATAAATTTTATATTTTTCAGATATACACATACAAGCAAATGTCCTTAAATCCACAATTCTTATTTAATTTACTTAATAAGTTCAGAGAAAGCGTACATTCTTTGAAGATGTATCCGATATTATGCGTCTTTCCATGTAGGTCGTTCTGATAATCGGAGAAAAATCAGGTAAGTATATGCTAGAACTCGTTGTTTTAAAAAAAAAAACCATTTCTTTTGACGAAAGATACGCGATATTATTTGATTAGGGAGGTAGAGTCATGGTGCATGCACCCCCTGCCACTCGCCGAAAGGTGGCTTGCAGGGTACATATGTAGATGTAGATGAAATTTTATGAATTTGATTTATAGACTTTTGTAAATAATATTTTACAGAAGAGTTTTGAGAAAATATAAGCTTATTTCTCTTCATGCAGTGGTATACAGTTATTAATATATATTCGTAAAAATTATCAACAGTTTCTATATTACACAAGCAACTGCTACTATATAAATACATTTCTTTCCTCACGAGCATGTATCTCTTGGTAACATTTATTCATATAGAGTAGTTCGAGACTCTTCCATACTGGATCCTCAGTTTAACCCATTAAGTCATATGAAATACAGTCATGGCATATTTATCGTATGTGAACCTTGATGCTGCTTCATCTTCTATGTCCTCATTGAATACTTGAGCATGCAGAAATATAACAAGGTTGTGTGGGAAAAAGCGATTTGCTATGATAGTTTCCGAGTCGTTCCCTCATTTTCCAAAGCAGTAAAAAATATTCGAATTTTAATCATGAGGTCCACAACATTAACAGATAATCACTCGTAATTTAAGGCCTTCACTTTGAAGAGCTCAAGCGATGGTGAGCGGGAAATTAATTCATTCCAAATGAAAACGAAAGATTAACGGATGGATTTCCGGGGAAAAGATATAAAAAAAATATCGCAGAATTTAGCCAGGGAGCTTTGCCGGATTCCCCGAATTTTAATGAACGGGAAAAACGGGCAAGTTTATAATCAGGATTAAAATATCAGGATTATTATACGGGACGTGACTAAATTGGATAGGGTATAACTCATCTGGTTCTAATTTCTTAGTAACCACATTTCTATATCTCGTGAACAATCACCTGGCAGTTATACTCGTGTGCAATTTATATTTCTAACGACACAGAAACAAATTATAAGAAAAATGTCGTAAATTTCTCAAGAAATATTTATGGACCGTTTGTGTGGACGTGTTGATATCTTCTGGTTTCGTTTAAGTGGTTGTTAGGCAATCGTGTGTCGATTGACTAAGTGTCGGTGAATATTAGAGAGGATTTATTTATCTTTAGCAGTCGGTCAAATGAGTGTCGGTTACCTGGCTGTCGGTCAAATGAGTGTATGTTACCTAGCTGTCGGGCAAATGAGTGTCGGTTAAGTAGACGTCGGTAAATTTATGGAGGATTTATTAATATTTAGGAAACGGTCAAGAAATTTTCGGTCAATTCAGTTTCGGTCAATTATTTGTAGTGTAAACTAGTATAGGTAAAAATTAAGATAGATTGATTCATATTTAGGTATCGATCAAGTAGTTGTCGGGTAAATGACTGTCGGTTAAGTAAGTGTCGACAAAAATTACAAGGATTTTTTTAGGCATCGATGCCGCTCTATAAAAAAGTGTTTCGTTCAAGTGGAGCTTAGAAAAATGTGTGTCGATTGAATAAGATTCGGTAAGATTATGCTTAAATTATGATGATTATTTATTTAAACTCAGGTGTCGGTCTAGTCAGTGTCGCTCTAGTGGTTGTCGGGCAAACGAGTCTCAGTAGAGTAAGTGTCGGTAAAAATTATGGAGAATATTTATCCATCTTCAAGAGCCAGTCAAGTCGGTATCGATGAAGTAGTTGTCGGGAAAATGACCGTCGGTTACGTAAGAGTCGGTTAAATTTATGAGGAATTTATTTACAGCTGTTTCATCGACGACAAGCCACTCCGTAAAACAGAGCTTCAGTCAAGTGGTACTTAGTTAAATGTATGTCGATTTAACAATTAGGATTGATTTTTTTAACCTCAAGTGTCGGTATCGATCAAGTTAGTGTCGGTCAAATGGTTGTCGGGCAAGTGAGTGTCGGTTAAAATTATGCAGGACTTACTCGTATTCAGGTGTCGGTAGAATTAGTGTTAGTCAAGTTAGTGTCGGTCAAATAGTTGTCGAGAAAATGAGTGTCAGTTAAGTAAGTGTCGGTTAAAATTATCCTGGACCTACTCGTCTTCAGGTGTCGGTAAAGTCGGTTTCGATGTCGGTCAAGTGAGTGTCGGTTAAGTAAGTGTCGGTTAAAATTATTCTGGACTTACTCGTCTTCAGGTTTCGGTAAAATCGGTGTCGATCAAGTTAGTGTCGGTCAAATAGTTGTCCGGAAAATGAGTGCCGGTTAAGTAAGTGTCAGCAAATATTAGTAAGAATTCATTTGCACCACATTCATCGCCACTCCATGAAAATGCAACGAGAGATACTTATTCTCGCGGATTCGCTCCTCCGTACTTCCAAAACTTTCTGCAGACCGCCCTCCGCATGCAAATGAAGCCTCCCTCACGTCAGGGCACAAAAGCAGCGACGCCTGGCGATTTTTCTTCGTCACTTTTATCCACCCTTTCACTTCTTATTCCCTCTGTTCTTTTCTCTCTGTTTTCTCCTTTTTTTCCCTCCCTTTCACCCTCAAAGCGCCCATAGTTACTCTTTTGTTTGGGAGCTTCCTGAAAGAGACTTTTTCAGCATTCCTTTGGAATTTCCGTCACTTTCTATCTGCTAAGCCCACCTTCTTTTTTAACTTTGGCTCTATACTATTATAACTCCTTCGTCTGTTTTATGCTAAATCCGATGAAAGTTTATGTTTTTCCGAATCGAATAAAAATGCGTTTGATTTATTTCATGGACTAAATTCCACTACTTGCCGATGACGGAAGAGTAAATTATGTAAAACTAAATCAATAAAGTAATGAGAACTTCAGCTTTGCGCTCTCCTAGGAATGTTCACCCTTGGCACGTGCTCGTGTTGCCCCGTGATCACTACGGCCCTGCCCTCTCACCATATCTACCAGCTAATTTTTTACTTAATCAAATTATGGAGTGGACGAAATCACGCCTTTTAATCTAATTTATTTCAAATAATTTGAGTCATAATATCGTAATTGGAAACATAACATATTTGATAGTTTTGCATGAGGAATTACGTAAATGAATGCCATTATTCAGCATCAGTTCCTGATAACATTCATTTTGCCACAACCACGATTAAGACTACAATCAACATTGATTAGCCTGACTTCGTGGCCATGACAATGTATAAATAAACACAAATTCCATGGTAACTTCCACTAAATATTTACTGGTCCACCGGTATTGGTCTGAAATCGACCGTCATGGGATACATGCAACATGAAAATAAGCATTTTTATATGAATGAGAAAAATACATCTTTTATTGTTTTTTCCTACGTCTTGATTGTATATAAGGATGCAATGGAGACAATCGAAATAGTTTTCATGAATACATTACTTAATCATTTCAGGTTCCCATACCCTTTTTAATTTACCCAAGAAACTTGCAACCATTCTCCTTTTCCCCCTCATTACAACAAAAATTCATAAGTAATGTCTTCATGAAAACTATTTCAATTGCCTCCATTGCATCCTTATATACGATCAAGACGTAGGATAAAACAATAAAAGATGTATTTTTCTCATTCCTGTATCTAACTATGAATCAAAAGTACTCCAATCATCTATCAATGACAGCGGCAACTTATCCTTAATAAGTTTACAAGTGCATTCTTAATCATTGTATTACTAACAGCGCCATACACCATTATTTCTCCCAGCCTAAGTTACGCAGAGTCCGACAAAATAGTCAATTCTACATGATCGGAACCGTAACTATAGGGCAGGACCTCGGCGGACCCTTTCTGAGCGCCGCTGTTAAAAATAGCTCGGTAAATTTTGAATCCACTCGAGCGGACAGAGAAGAAAGAATTGCTCGCTGTACGAATGCTCCAGAGCCATGACCCCTTTCCAACCGACCATTCATTTCCACGAGGAGAAGGAAATCGAAAAACTGTTTTCGTGGATGCAGCAGAAGGTAGCGACTGGAAGGAAAATTATCGATTCCGAAAGGAAAGAGAGGCGGGATTCCACGCGCTTAAAATTTTTCCTCTCCTAAAAAACATGTACCCCTTCCCTTTAGCAATGGCGAATAACAATATCAAGCATTCAGTATGAGATGGCTTCACCGAATGAATAATATACCCTTAACAAGGCACATGGATAATCTGATGTTAAAAATAGTGATATGACTGGGACTCGAACCGCTGAACTGACGCGGCATTCAGCGGTTAGAATGTCTTCCCGGAAAGTGGGAGTTCTAAGTTCGAGTCCCAGTCATGTGGTTACTTTTCACATCTGTTTATGCTTGGATTTTAATGCGCACACCTTACTCCTCATCTTACCAAGTATACCTCACTCAATACTGTCAAAAGTGTTACTTATAGAGTCATTATGCTGTTTATGTGGACTTTCTCAGATACGACATTTGACTCGGAAGGAAAAGCAGATTCGTAACTCCTCATTCTACCCTGTATACCTCATTTACTACTGTCAAAAGTGTTTATTTAGTATGTATAGGATCATTGTGCTGTTTTGTGTGGACGTTTTCCAGTTATGGCAATTTGACTTGAAAAGAAAAGCTAACGTAAATTCCTTATCTTTTCCCTTACCTCAACTGGGCGGTCGAAATCACGATTTCTGAATTTAAAATGTTAGGATGGGAATCAATGGTAATAGTTTTAATTCTTGTCTGACTGCACAGGAAGAGGAAAAAATTATTGTCCTTTTTTTATCTGAAACCTTTGTACACCTTGTAGACTTTTCCTAAAAGGAACACCCCATCTCGTGATAACTTTGCTGCTCCATTACGTTTCATCTACATGTTATATTTCGTTCTTTTCTAAAAAGTGTGAATTTTCAATGAGACTGTAATTTCCCTTTCGATTTTCCGCTGGATATACCATGATAACTAACCCAAGAGCCAATATATTCATATAAACATTGCTTCGAAACATAACAAATGCTCAAATACTTCCGAAAGTTGCAATTGTGATTCATTCACGAGGAGGAAAAGCTAAAAAATTCCACAGGTATTACTTTATAACGTTTCAAGGATAAATAAATCTGAAAAACAGCGAAACGACTAGGACTCGAACCCAGGTCTCCCACTTTCAGCGCAGGTATTGTAACCACTGAGCATCCATACAGGGTCTTACAATGTCTTAGCCGTTTAGTAGTAAGATATATACTGGAAAGTGAAAAACCTGGGTTCGAGTCCCAGTCGTGTCAGTATTTTTTTAACAATGTGTATCTTTGGGTTGGAATCATAAAATTGTCGAGATGTGGGTAAGGCGTACAATGGAAACAGTAAGTTAGGTAGATAGAAAAACAAACACATAGTAAGGAATTAAGCATCGATAGAAGACATTGCTGGGTCAAATATTGAGAGAAAAGATATTCCTTAAGAATGTAATTGAGGGTAGAATGAAAGGGAAAAGACTGAGGGGAAAGCAGAGGCAAAATATGTTAGATGGCATAAATATCGGGGTTAATTACCAAGAAGCGAAAGAAATGGCATTGAATAGGGAATATTAAGGCACACGAACTTATCGTCGAGTAGATATTTATGCAATCCTTGGGTTTTAAGGCGCATGCCTCTTCGTGCAAAGCTAAACATATTTCTCATTCCATTACTTTATAACGTGTTACACATTCAACCTCAGTCTTTACTTCCTGAAAGTAAGAAACAAATATTCGTACCATAGTAGCTGGTTCCTAAGAGACGTATTTACAATATTTAAATTTAACGTGGACTTTAGTGAGTGAAAGGAATAGTGCTACGAAAATAGAAACCTCATAATCAAGCAACTCAATCCAACTTGGCTGAACCCGGTCACTTATCCAGTTGACTATCATCTGAATATTGATTGCTAATGATATTTTATAAGTTAGCTGATGAGAATGTTCACCGGTGGCATATTTTTCATTACAAAATGAAAATATTTTCTTTATTACATGAATTTAATCTCCACCGATAATTTTTCATCGTCTCATTAAAATATTTTCGATTTTAAGTGATAAGTTCTATAAAAGTAACGTAACACCTGCCCGCTCTCTCCATAGCAAAAACACCTACTCATATGAATTTCCCAGCGGCTTCAGAAGCCTTGAAAATAAATGTGAGCCAACCAGAAAATAGTTCATATTTGCCGACAAATAACAGTAAACATTTACCTATCATATCTTCACATCAGGAAGAGAGATTGGGAGTTGGTATGGAGTCCAGCGATTTTCAGGATAGCCGCAGGCACAGCTGACCCTCCAGGAATCAATAGCGGGGTCGAAGTTCTCATTTATTAGGGCCCAGTGGTATTCTAGTCAGGCGTAGCTCCACCTAAGCTAACCCTCTCCTGAGATGAGTGCTCCTCCGAAGACCGAGGTAAAGAACCTCAACTGCTAATATACACACAATCTCTCCGTATTACGTTATCCTTGCCTTAGTGGGTTCAGACAAAGGGTATCCGTTGGCTTAGAGGTTTAGCAAAACTACCACCGTTTTCAATTAGAGTTTCATTATAACGTAAAACAATCGCGCAACACTTTCAGATATAAAACACATGTTTATGATCACAAGAATACGTTATAAACGTTTCCATGGTAATAATTTACAACGCAACGCAACAATGTAACTAATCAAGTTCGAATAAATTAAACGAATTGTTAGAAAATTGTGTAATACTTGCTGTAAAAAAATGTTCTTGATGATATAAGAGACTTATGAAGGCCTCACCCACTGCAGCGTTAATTAATCAAGTAGTAAATAATACATTTAATCCAATCATCTAAGTATATTTAGTTTTAAATTAAAGTATCTCGGCTGAATCTTCGAACATCTAAATCTTTTCTTAGCTTAAGTGTTTGTGAAGTAAACTGTTGCGTGCTAGTTAAAACTAAAATGTATTCTCCCAGTAAAAATTTTATATTTAATGGATATAGTTCCGGTTATTTAATCCGCGTTCTTATTCTTTAATGTCATGCAGCTGTCCGCCATCCTTAAAATGGTACTAAGTCTTAATTATGATGTAGTTCTCAGTTTTGCTATTCATTTGAACTGTTTCAGTATTGTGCCATGACATAATACCCTGATTTTTTGCGCTCTGCTGGTCATTATCAACAACAATATACAGTTTAAGATGGTTATACCACAAGACAGGCTACATTTACTAACAAACAAGCCGTAGCTGTAGGCTAGAAGAAGAGGCTGTCCAGACGTATTTTCAATTATATGATAATGTATCGTATATTATATATATATAT
>KZ308990.1:206806-222486 GCA_000376725.2 Ladona fulva
GAGTATAATTCCAATTTTATATATATAATTATTTTGTGGTATTATTGGCGATAGTTTACCATTATTGATAATTGATAATTTAACAAACGTTAGATGAGAATATTCGCTATTTTTCAGTTATTAGTTTTGCTCAGCAAAACTTTACTGATATTAAGATAAGTCCTGGAAAGTGGAAAACACTTGACAACAAGTTCCATGGTTACGAAAAGTAAACAATATGTTTCGCTTAAGTTTTAAGCCCGTGTCTACAAGCCAATATGCAAATTACGGTGTATGAATGTATTTATGTGTTGTTTTAGATTTTGAGAAATTTAGCGATAATAACATCATTTCATTGCAACCACCATAAATGAGATATCGGAGAGGAACTTCTGAATGAATTATGCACCATAAAAGATGAGGGACGAAAAGTGAACGTTTTGGCTCCTGAATAATCATGTAAGTAATGCCTTCGACTTCGATGATAGCGGTTCCGGGTTCGATTCCCGGTGGGAGCACATATTTGCGCAATGACCTCAGCTGCCGAAGCATTTATAACATTACTACTAAAGAAAGTTTTTCACACCACTGCTCGGCTCTAAATGTAATGCTGAACATCCCTTTCTTTAACGCAACCTGTGCGCATAATAATTGATTTTCCGGAATTCCAAGGAAGACACTCCTTCCCACATTTATAACTCTTGTAATGAAGACAGCGTCAAATTCCGGGGAGGAGCACGGCGGCCGGAAATGAATCGCAGAGTCATTAAATAAATTAGCCGGAAACTTTCACCAACGATATGCAATTAGGTTTCCACCCTGCGATGCGATTATATGATTCAGATCGTCCAACTCAAGTCGACATTTCAACCGTCACTAATGTTCACGAAGCAGCGGAAAGTTTCAGATCGTCAGCATCCCATTCTCTGGACCAATTCTTCTCCGCGATATGACGGGACCAAATACCTATAGCTAGTCACGACACTTGTGTTGAGAAACTTAATTAATGAGACTCGGTTAAATACGATTGAAGCATCCTTCGTCTATCTGCGACGATCTGTTCTTGCGGACATTTCCGAAAAGATAGCTTGAAATTTGAAATATGCTACGGTATATAGCATCGACCGCGGTGGCGAAGTGGTAAGTGGTGGTTAGCTTCTCAGCACTCTAACCCCAAAGTTCCGAGTTCGACTCCCGGCTGATAGGATTTTTCTGGTCAGGGAGTGGGTGTGTATATTCGCTGATACTGCTTACGTCTAACACTGCTAAAAAAATGGATAGTCGTGGAGACTTTCGGAGACAAATACATAAAATAGCCTCTGTAACTCTAGGATAGGGTTAAAAGTGATTCAGCACGGAAAAGCATGCTCCTAGGAAAATTCCTAATGAGAAACGGTTATGAGAAATATTTAAAAGAACCGGGACTCAATACACAGAATATATAGATATAGAGGTACCTCGACCTGCGAACCGCTCTACACACGAAAGTTTCGACGTACGAACTTTCTCCTGACATTATATTGACCTCTAGATACGAACCAAAAAAACAAGGTGATAAAATGGATACATATTCGTGATACGAACTTTTCGGGTTACGAACTTTCAACTGAAAC
Source organism: Ladona fulva (assembly GCA_000376725.2). Classification (NCBI taxonomy): domain Eukaryota; kingdom Metazoa; phylum Arthropoda; class Insecta; order Odonata; family Libellulidae; genus Ladona; species Ladona fulva. Next base: position 208,399 of record KZ308990.1, read on the forward strand.
TGATGAATATAAGTTCGTAAGTCGAGAAACCAATTAACATTTTAGAAAAGATAGCGTTGGTGGCGTTCTCATCAGGTAGGACTTCACGAGGGAAGGAAGAATAAGTGATATATACCCAATCATATATATATGTATTCCATGTGTGAATATATATGTTTATAAAGACACATATTTACTTATTTAAATGTAATTGCTAAAAATAGGCCGCAGGTGGCAGCTTATATTGACTTTTTAACTATAGCCGGTTTAAATCAATTAGGCTGGTATGGTAAACGTGGAAGTTTTATTTCCACCTTTATAAACACATTTTCAAAATGGTTGTGCAAACAAGTCTCCACAGCAAGATTATAAATCAAATAAAATGTAAGGTATCATAGAAAACGATGCAATCGAATACAAGCAAAAAACATGGGTTGAAAGGAAAGACAAAATATGAAACAATCTAATGCAAGCAAACAAATAAAATAAAAAGGAATAAATAATAGAAAACAATCGTATCTAATGCAAACAAATCGATAATAAAAGGCATAGTTGAAAACAATAGAATCTAATAGGCAAATGAAGAAATATTAGAAAACAATTGATTCAGTTGTAGCATGTGAACACGCGAGAAGATGTCTCGAGGAAATCCTAATGTTGGTAACTCCATAACCTATGATTCCTTATTAGGAAAATCACCGCTAGATACTGCAGAGGAGGGAAATGATAAATTACATCCGTATAGAGTTAGATACGAACTCAAAACGACCTCAGAAACCCTTGTCATCGCAATTCTCATCCTATTCCTACCCTGCTCTCTCTCTCTCTCTCTCTCTAGGCCTTAACCTTTGTCCGATTCAACATCGCTCTTGTCCGCCCTTCTCTATCTTCCGCCCCACAATTCCTCCGGCTAGCACAGCGCACCATTTCCACGCGTCACTGAAAGCAAGGCGTTTGATGTAGACCATTGCCAAAGGGATTCCTTAAAGGATTATTTTTTAAGAGAAATCGCACCTCCATATTTCACCAAGAGACCTTTTAAAGTTTATATTTTATTCCCCGGACGATTATCCCTTCTTCTCTGTTGCTCCATTGATTCCCTGGCGGTATCCTTTCTTTCTACTCAACCACGTGAAAGATTAATTCCTCTCCCAAAGAGCTATTTTCTCTTCTACACCGGTTCCCCCTTTCCTAGCTTATAACCCGGTTTACTAGGAACAGATTCTAAATTTATAACCGGAAAATCGGAAGCGAAATTGTCTGCACGGAGTTTATTTCGATCAATTTCGATTGATTATTGAGCTAGGGGATGATTTAAGATAGATTAGCATTTTAAGGGAGAGGTTAGCGCTAATTGAGCCTCCCTTTCACCTAATCTCGTATCCTGTATAATAATCACCGTGATGTGTATAATTATTTATCCGATGTCAGCAACTCCCATAAGAAATGAATTGGAGTAACGTTTTACCAATTAATTTCTCGCTTCTCCCGATTACATAGAAATATGAACTTTAAGAATACATTAGAAACAATAAACATTTAATACCCACATTTTATAACAAAAATGTCATTAGTTCGACTGCAGATGACTCGGAACCTTCCCGTAGGAAATGCACGTAAGTTTCATTTTGATTCCATTGCAGCCTTTTTCTTTTGCATAATTAAATTAGAAATAATTGTCNTTATACGAAAATTAAGAATCAGCTACTCAGTATAATTTCACCGTTTATTTATTAGACTGAGGGCTTCGTGATCTACATTAAGTTCTCTCTTTTGCCCTCCAGCCATCTCAACTCTATTTTCCTAACGTTTTGCATTTTCAAAGTGGACAGAATATTATCATTATTGGACCCTTTAATAGCGAGGTTATCAGTATTTACCATTACTACAAATTTTTAAAAATAAATACGCAAAAAAACTAAAAACAGATTTTGTGTGTGGGAAGAAATCTCCATAACTGAGGGTGTTCTAGAAAAACCCACGTTGCGGGAAAACCCCTACAGAGAAGGGAGGTGAAGAAAAAACCGAGGAAACAATAGAATTAACTTAAGAGCAATATGCAATGTTTACACTTCAAACACAAGGAAAAGCAGCATATAAAATGAAACCAAGAATATTCTTGATACATGTTGAAAAAACACTAAAGATATTTGTTTGAATTGAATAAACAAGAAATTACAGTTAATATTACATTACACATTACAGTCAATATTACATTACACAGCATAAAAATTACCAAGATACCACAACAACAATAAGTTACCGAAGCAACTCAAAGTAACAATAACATGAGTATTATGGATTTCGGTTGAAATTAAACCTATTTGTACCGTCTAATTCTAAACTGAAGAAAGAAAGGCTTTTAGAAAACATGGCGCCCCTTTTTCCATAGGATATATTCAAGTCCAAAATAAATTTCGTATACTTTCATTGCAAATATTTCGTTGGTTTCGCTTTGTAATCCTTGTTCATTGTTAAATTTTATAACTTCGGTCAGTGATTACTTCTGAAATTTTGATTGTCATCATCAGATCTATTATTCTCTATTAGACCACATACTTTGCAATCATTTGCGAAACTGTGAACCTCTCTTTTGCGATTAAAATGCAATAATTTTCAAAAATTCGCAAAAAAATGTTATCCCCAATACTGTTACGGTAGGTTTGCCACGTCTCCTTGGATTCCCATAGACGTCCGATTTTCGGCACGTTCTGAGAAACCTTTATCGCCTTCCCTCTGAATGCTTGAATATCCTGAAATGAGAGGACTTGTTTTCCTTCTATTTTAAGTTCATTTATTGCAGCGTCTCTTCGATTATACCATGTAATGAATTCCTTTAACATTGTTAGAGCAACTGGAAATATCTGTACTGTACATTTGACCACCTTTTCATTTCCAGGTTATATGGGTATTTGCTTTACACTCTTTTAGTCATTGCTATCAGTGGGTTTGGGCAGGTTTTTCACACCCCCTTCTTTGTTACTTTTACGGTTACTTTTTCCTAAACTTCACTAAGGTTTTTTGTTCACAAATAATTTTAAGTATTCCCATTAATATAATTACCATTTAGTATTGTTTTTTAATTAGATCTACACTAACGATCGTTTAAATGGAAGAGAATACTTTATAGTCTCGATTTCGCCCAAATCAAAGACGTTATTTATTTGGAGACGAAGCAATTCGAGTAGCAGTTCCAAATGAGTTGTATAACTCTTCATCATTGAGACGTTATCGTGTTTAACTTAATTATGTACCGAATAAAATCAAAATTAAAGTATACACAATTTACCTAAGATAATATCTCAGCTAATGACAGAAATCACTACATAATGTTTCAGTTAAAATTGTTCATTGATATAATTTAATTCATAACAAACAATGGTTCACATCACCCCGTAACATTGGCCATGTAATTAAATCTTCCGGAATCCATCGTCATTCTCTTCGTGTAACATACATTCAACTATTTAAGCATAAGCATTTCAGATTAATATGAAAACTCAACAGATTTTACTTGAAGATATTATGAATTCTATTTTCGATGCATGGAAATAAAATGTTGGTAAAATAAACAGTTTAAAATATATGGTTTTTTTTGCTAAGCGACAAAAAAAAAAAGGTTTCCCGCAGTATCCCAGAATTTTACCGCATAAATCAGAGAAATCCTTTAATTGGCAATTCGCTCAGTGAAACTTTTGTGTACGGCTTTCTAATGCGGTCTGTGGTTTACAACAGCCACATCCACTCCCTCTCCACCTTCCCAACAAGTTGAAGACCCTTTTTCGACTGGAACCTGAAATCATTTGTAAACCTTTATCAAATTTTCGGACCTTCTGTGAGAACTTAATCAAGCAACGATTCCCTCATGAGCTTCAATGAAACATAAAATCACGCCTGGCCAATGTTCATTTCTTTGCTAAAGGCCATAATTCATACTCTCTAAAGATTTATTCTTCCAACCAGTTCCCCTACAAGGAAGAATTGAGTACAGCGCTAATTCACAGCTCTGGTGTCCAGTAAATGAACTAATTTTATTTTCTCCACTTCCCAAACACACAACTTGGCGGGATTCCAATCTTTTTCGTGTTTCTGTCGCCGAACAATACTCAAGAGATGCCCAAACACCACATGAATATGTATGATGGTCCGAAACGCTTTCATCATAACTGCTATATCCCCTAAACCTTTTATGATTTATGAATGCAATAACATCATTTAGCAAGTCCATCTGCGGATAATTTAGTTAATTCTAATTAACTAAGGGGAGGTTTTCCCGAATCGCAACACTTCCCAAATTGCACCTACATCCTTTATTCGAATACACTAAACGTAGGCATCCTCTAATGGATGAGTTTATAGCTTCCTGCAGTTTTCTCAACGCCTTAAAATAGTTATAACCTGCAGTAACAACTGTTAGACATGAGTTTTACGAAACGAACTTAATTTTCATGGTTTATTCAATAAGGACTGTTACGCGATGAAGTGATGGTTTAAAGTGGGCTCTTCTTCTTAATCCATAAGTCAGCATATTTTATGTGTCATTCAGATATTTAATTACGATTATTTATACAGATACTTGATTATGACTATCATATATTATCATGATTAATGTAATGAAGTTATACATTATATAAATTTGGTGTGATTAGTAATAAGAGGATATTTATGATTGAAAATTCATTGATTCACAGAAGGAATTCACATTATTGAAATATTTCCTAAAATCACTGACAAAGGCAATCAGGATGATTAATTGTTTATTTTATTTGAATTATTTTTGATTTATTTTGTTTATTTTATTTANTTTGGATAACGGATTTTAAACTATAATCGAAATATCAATTCTGAATGACTCGGAAAATCTCGGAACTTCTGGCATGGGGATGTTTACCTAGCAGGGTATAGATAGAATATGATATACCATTTTAACATAAGTATGTATTTACCAAAAAATATATGTACGTATACCAAAAAATTACAAACACATTACTTGTAACTGAACACATGTAAACATATGCAAACGTTACTGAGAAAAAAACATGAACAATAATTCAATCATCTACTTTTTTTACAAATAGCTCAACGCACATTCATTCAGATGTCAATTTATAATATCCATATATAAACCTTATTTATGGAATATTGCAATCTGATATCGCCATTGATAATTTATTAATTCATAGGATATACATATGTGTTATAGATTCACAAGTTTTACTTTCATGACTGGTATGTAAAATTGACAATTGACTCGTAAACCTCAGTCTAAAGAGGACATTTTCATATCTTTTCACTTTGAAGCTACTTTAGAAATAATTATCAAATATCACAGAATTCTGAATGGTAATGATATGACCACAAATATGACAAGCTATACAAAAATAACCTCCAATGTCTGCCACTGAGTCCTACTTGCTTTCAATGTTACTTTTCTATCACTTCCTTCTGTGTCCTCCTCAATATCTTCCCTTGCGCCTCTGACTTCAACGCCAGTTGTGTATTTCACCTTCTGTGGCGTTTCCTTTAGTTCGGACTGCGACAAAAGGTTCTTATAAGGACTTATGATAATGCGGGACTTGTGGGAAAGGACTTAGCAGGGGAGAAAGAAGTTTGGGATGTCGTAGGTAGAGGAAAAGGAGTATTTTATGGGCGTGGGGTTGTACCCTAGGGCAAGAGCAGAAGATGACGCTAAGGATAAATCAGGGTCAAGAGGAGGGAGACCTAGCAAAAGGGTGGAATATCTGGGGCATTCTTATCCGAACTTAGAGACAGAGATAGTAACGGGGTGAGTAAGCGAAATGCTTTCACGAATATTTGTCGGGCACGAAAAATCACAAATGCTTTCTTTACTTCCTTTCGTAAATATTCCTTCACCGTATTTCCAGTTTCTACCCATGTATGTGCCTTTTTCAGTACGAAGGGGGATATTTATGCAACTGCCAAAAGCAACGCACTGTATGTTATCTACGAAGAACTCCTTTCACTTAAACGGCGTGTGTTGTATTTTAATGCGGTCTATAGGAATAGGTTCTAAGGTTGCGCTGTTTATAAACATCTATCAATATTGTTGAGCAGGTTATAGAAAAATATTATAGTCATTCGTTCACCTAAGGGGAAAAAGTATAAATGAATTATAAATAAATCATAAATAATGAAATGATAATTTGATTCACTTGGATTTTAATTTATTTAATTAATAAAAAATACAGTAACATTGCACGGTAATACGTTGAAACTTATAAATTAACTGCGAAATCCTACAATTTACATTGTAAAATTTGCAGAAGAGGAGGTGATTGTCGTCAGGTCATATAAAAAAAACATAAATCTAAATTTAAGCCTATTTTTAAACAGTTTTGCATTTGTCGGCACTGGTATGAGAAATCCCCTAGTGTTACAGTGGTACACTCCCCAATATCCCTATTAACAAATGAGTATTTAATTGTGTGTGTATTTAACAGCATTTCATTACAATAAAACAGTTATGAAAGTCTAGTTTAGTCCAATTCTTTGAACTGAACACGACTGTTGTATGGGCTAAGAAGTTTAACCGTTGCTAACACTTATTGGAGCAATTCGAGTAGCAGTTCCAAATGAGTTGTATAACTCTTCATCATTGAGACGTTATCGTGTTTAACTTAATTATGTACCGAATAAAATCAAAATTAAAGTATACACAATTTACCTAAGATAATATCTCAGCTAATGACAGAAATCACTACATAATGTTTCAGTTAAAATTGTTCATTGATATAATTTAATTCATAACAAACAATGGTTCACATCACCCCGTAACATTGGCCATGTAATTAAATCTTCCGGAATCCATCGTCATTCCCTTCGTGTAACATACATTCAACTATTTAAGCATAAGCTATTCAGATTAATATGAAAACTCAACAGATTTTACTTGAAGATATTATGAATTCTATTTTCGATGCATGGAAATAAAATGTTGGTAAAATAAACAGTTTAAAATATATGGTTTTTTTTNTCCCCAATATCCCTATTAACAAATGAGTATTTAATTGTATGTGTATTTTACAGCATTTCATTATAAAAAACAGTTATGAAAGTCTAGTTTAGTCCAATTCTTTGAACTGAACACGACTGATGTATGGGCTAAGAAGTTTAACCGTTGCTAACACTTATTCGAACCAATTTCCGTAACATTTCGTTCTGTTCGAAGGTCATAGCTTCCGTTTCCTGTCACAGTAAAGTTCTTTCCTCCATTCACTCCTTTCGTATCTTCTATTAATCCACATTCCCCATCGCGCACCATTTTCAAAGGTACTGCCAGGTGATACTTTACTATTACTCCAGCGCTTCCTCTGCCATCTCACCTTGACCTTGACCTTTCCATACAATCCTATCTGGTTCCCTTGATATCTTTCATCGCTTCTCAATTTCCTATCCTCCTAATCAAATGTACGCCTTTCTCCTTCGCTTAACCGTCACCATTTATTGCGTTGCTCTCCTCAAAACGTCTGTCAACTGTTCAAACTCTTGCTATCTCTAATCCCCCCTCAGCGCCTTTCATTTATCAGCACGTGTCTTTTTCCTATAGAACCTCCTCATTCCTTCCGTTAATTCAGTTAACAATTTTTGTTCTCCGTGTCGTCCGTTTCCATGGTTACTCCGCTCTAGTTGGTAAAGAGTTTCCTTTATATCTTTGGAGGGTTGAGAAGGTGTGAAGGCATAGGATCCACGCAGCGAAGCGACGATTTTGGAGGAGGGATATGACGTGGGTGTGGATCTATGAGTTTTATTGCTTTCCACCAGAGAGAAATACGTTTCAACTGAGTATTTAATTGAGTTGAGGAAAAGTACAAATCTTTTTTTCTTTCCTGGAGTTCGTCGCCAAGTCCTACCCTTCAATGCCCGCTCCTGAAGAACATATATGTTTTACTTGCATCATCAAGATAAACGTCAGCGTTTAATTCTCAAGCCATTCGTGATCATGCATGGACCTGCTTCATTTGGATAGTACGTGCCTAGATCATCCAGCACGATTTAGCCTCGAAACCACGCTTGACCGATCACGTTTTAGGGACCATTGTGCTATTAATGTAACAAATGTGAAGAAAGAATTGTTTAAATCGATACGGTATCCTTTATAATCTAAAATAAAAGTAACGTGGAGTGTTTAAATGTAAATTTGAAGTAATCTAGTTGATCACATTAATATAAGTGCCATGGGAGTGTAGTAAATTGCCTTTTTGGATAACGGATTTTAAACTATAATCGAAATATCAATTCTGAATGACTCGGAAAATCTCGGAACTTCTGGCATGGGGATGTTTACCTAGCAGGGTATAGATAGAATATGATATACCATTTTAACATAAGTATGTATTTACCAAAAAATATATGTACGTATACCAAAAAATTACAAACACATTACTTGTAACTGAACACATGTAAACATATGCAAACGTTACTGAGAAAAAAACATGAACAATAATTCAATCATCTACTTTTTTTACAAATAGCTCAACGCACATTCATTCAGATGTCAATTTATAATATCCATATATAAACCTTATTTATGGAATATTGCAATCTGATATCGCCATTGATAATTTATTAATTCATAGGATATACATATGTGTTATAGATTCACAAGTTTTACTTTCATGACTGGTATGTAAAATTGACAATTGACTCGTAAACCTCAGTCTAAAGAGGACATTTTCATATCTTTTCACTTTGAAGCTATTTTTGAAATAATTATCAAATATCACAGAATTCTGAATGGTAATGATATGACCACAAATATGACAAGCTATACAAAAATAACCTCCAATGTCTGCCACTGAGTCCTACTTGCTTTCAATGTTACTTTTCTATCACTTCCTTCTGTGTCCTCCTCAATATCTTCCCTTGCGCCTCTGACTTCAACGCCAGTTGTGTATTTCACCTTCTGTGGCGTTTCCTTTAGTTCGGACTGCGACAAAAGGTTCTTATAAGGACTTATGATAATGCGGGACTTGTGGGAAAGGACTTAGCAGGGGAGAAAGAAGTTTGGGATGTCGTAGGTAGAGGAAAAGGAGTATTTTATGGGCGTGGGGTTGTACCCTAGGGCAAGAGCAGAAGATGACGCTAAGGATAAATCAGGGTCAAGAGGAGGGAGACCTAGCAAAAGGGTGGAATATCTGGGGCATTCTTATCCGAACTTAGAGACAGAGATAGTAACGGGGTGAGTAAGCGAAATGCTTTCACGAATATTTGTCGGGCACGAAAAATCACAAATGCTTTCTTTACTTCCTTTCGTAAATATTCCTTCACCGTATTTCCAGTTTCTACCCATGTATGTGCCTTTTTCAGTACGAAGGGGGATATTTATGCAACTGCCAAAAGCAACGCACTGTATGTTATCTACGAAGAACTCCTTTCACTTAAACGGCATGTGTTGTATTTTAATGCGGTCTATAGGAATAGGTTCTAAGGTTGCGCTGTTTATAAACATCTATCAATATTGTTGAGCAGGTTATAGAAAAATATTATAGTCATTCGTTCACCTAAGGGGAAAAAGTATAAATGAATTATAAATAAATCANAAGTTAATGACACTGTACAGTGTTAGGTACATTCATCATTCTTTATAATTTATAAAAAACTATGCATCGTAATCAAAACTTGTTCGTTTATTCTAACCGTATGGTAGCGTCTGGGATATATATCTGCGTATTTTATATAAAAATCCGAAGTTTCACTCATAATTCCTAGAGGGGGCCTCAATATGGTCTTTGCGCCTAGGCCTCACATTTAAAATTGTCCCTGGTTACATGGAAGTCACCTGAGCAGTACTGTAACAAATTTAAAAAAAACTAATTCGAAGAATGTTAGGTGTGAAACTGATAAATGTATTATTCAGTTTAATCATTCCCTTTTATAAAATTATCACGACACGAGCTAGCTTGGAACAGAAGTAATTTGTAGGCTAGGTCAGAACTGAGCAAAGAATTAATTGAATCGTAGTACCATAACCATATGATTCACTCTAGAGATGCAAATGCTCGGAAGGAACCCTAGTTGTCAACAACGAATATTGCCTTACAGAAATAACTGAAACAAATATAAACAAAATTTTGGATAAGTAGAAAGTCCATTTTTTGCTAAAGTTATTTTTACGCTTTTACATTTTGAAAGCACGAGACCGGAACGTTTTTTACTGAGTTTGATATCATACTCGTTTGCCTAATTTCAGCAAATTATTTTTATACGGTGTGTTTTATAAATTTCAGCAAAAGAAAAAATTGAGCTTTAATCGTTTCCATCCGATTAAGCGGTAAAATTTTCCTCTTGAATGTTTCTATAGCCAATGACAAGGATGCCTTTGGTTGCCAAGGAAACTACTTATCTTTGCTACCTGAAATGTAATCAAATTCATCATAAGTTCATTTAAAAAGCTGCATTCTACTACGAAATATCGTTAACTAATAATAAGTTAATCTAATTATATTTTTTCCGTATTTTCCTTAGCCATTTTGTTAACTTTTCAATGAAGTACCTGAATCAGTAGGATTTTAATTTCGTGGAACGACTGTGTTAAAGAAAGATTCTTGAAAAATGTTGAACTCAAAACGAAATTATCATGAAAAAAATGGTACCAACGACCGAATGAAAGCATTCGGAGTGATTCCTTCGATTTGAAAATCACGAAGTTTTTCTTCTCGGATTCAGGTCAATTTTGAAAGCTACAAAAAGTGTTGTTCATATGGTCATTGTATTGAACCTAGTTGGGCTTCTTCCACATGTCTGGGTCAGCCAAGAAAGCAATGCAAACTAACTCACTCCTCATCTTGTTTAGTTGACCTTGCCTCATTCCCTGTCCAGAGGTTTTCGTTGATGTTAATGAAGTAGCTGATGATCCAACCAGTCTCGGGCTGTTGATTATACACATACACACAGAGAGTTCTTAGGTGTTTACGCATTCAAAATAAAAAATGTTGTATTTTTATTGTTCCATGTGTCACAGATGGACTGATAGTCCGATAGTAACTTATAACTATTCTACAACTATTGCAGTACGACGCTATATAAGTATGCAGTAAAATGTCACAATGCTAATTACAATGATACAATGGTTACTATACAACAATACAGGTATTTTACAATCTAAATCTATGTTTTACTTGCATCATCAAGATAAACGTGAGCGTTTAATTCTCAAGCCATTCGTGATCATGCATGGACCTGCTTCATTTGGATAGTACGTGCCTAGATCATCCAGCACGATTTAGCCTCGAAACCACGCTTGACCGATCACGTTTTAGGGACCATTGTGCTATTAATGTAACAAATGTGAAGAAAGAATTGTTTAAAATCGATACGGTATCCTTTATAATCTAAAATAAAAGTAACGTGGAGTGTTTAAATGTAAATTTGAAGTAATCTAGTTGATCACATTAATATAAGTGCCATGGGAGTGTAGTAAATTGCCTTTTTGGATAACGGATTTTAAACTATAATCGAAATATCAATTCTGAATGACTCGGAAAATCTCGGAACTTCTGGCATGGGGATGTTTACCTAGCAGGGTATAGATAGANTATAGATAATAGAATCGTAGATAACTAAATCGTAGATATCGATCAAGGAATGATATTATTGGTAGTAGAATGGTAGATAGTAGAATCGTAGATAATAGAAACGTAGATAATAGAATCGTAGAAAATACATGGCTTGAGAGATGATAAACGCATTGTTCTCATAATTGATTTCGGAATAAGAAATGAAAGAGAAAAAAATCTTCCGTGGCCGGGAATCGAACTCGGGTCTACTACTTTCCGGGCGGATGCTCTAACCACAAAGCCTCGACAAAACAGTCTCTCCATCAATTTCTTGGGCTACGATGGATTACCGCCAGGAAAGTGGGAAACACGGGTGTTCGTTTCTCGGATACCGCGACCTTTTTCTCTCTCATTTCTTCCCTTAAGATATTACTTAAGCTACGGAGGCTCTTCCTTGAGCTCATAAAAAATGAGAACCAATTAAAAATAACCCTTCCACCTCACCGCGATCCGCTATGAATGAAACAAGCAGTAAAAGAACCAGTAAAATAGTTTATGGGGAAGATTTTTTGGGGTTAAGCCCTGCAGACCCCTTTTCTACAGTTCTCCTTTTACACCTTTAGATTTCCCATAGAGTGGTTCGCGAAATTTAGCACCCGGAGTCAGGAACGTCTTTATTCCGACTCTATTCCTAGGAGAAAAGGAGGGAAGGGCTCCTTCGGCTCTAGACGACCCGCCGTACGTCTTGTCGGACAAATTGCCTGCGTTCACGGGTGAGGGAGCCACCCTCGTGAGAGGAATCCTCAAGGCAGGTCCGTGGAAAACGGCAAGAAAGAGGACGCCAGATGGAGTGGGATGGATTATAAGGAGCAAAATCGGTTCCGTCTGTGCCTCCAATGGGAAATGTTTCTCCGCGCGGTTGCGTTACCTGTTTGGAAGAAGGAAACACCGGCAAAAAAGATCCTTCGCACTAAATTAATCCATCAAAAGTGTCTCCCCCTTCGTTGCGGGATAAAAAACAGGGGTCGGTTTAATCTGTTACCTCCTGATTAATGTTACACCATTGATCTCTTGATTCCGGGAGGTTTCCAGTTTATCCCTGTTTATGACGCAAACCCACGTTGAGTTCCTTTCTCTCAGCAGAGGAAGTGGGACGAGGACGTAGGACGGGAGATAAAAGATTGATGTGCACCTCCTGCGGAGTCCTGTTCCAACACGGGACCTCCGATGTTTTAATTAGCAAGGCCACTTTTTCTCGAAACAATGGATTAGGTGGGGGTTGCAAGACTTCCCTTATTTTTACGGGTTTGTGCTTGTGTCACTGCCTAGCGTCGTCATCCCCGGACTTGCGGAATGTTCTATGAATGCGAAAGAAGTGCCTCTTAGTGCCTCTCTCCTTGATTTTAGAGGTAGATGAAATGGATCGAATTTTTATTGGAAGATAAAGAGTTGAAAATTGAGGGTATGCGGAAGAAGAGTGACCATTTTATTATGTACAGGCGTGGATTATTCGAAGAGAAAATATTAGATAGGCGAATTGTTCTTGAAGGAACACGAAAATAGAAAAGAGAGAATAGGAAAGGGGAATCAACCTTCTTGCTGATAATATTATATAGGAAAGCAATGTCGGAAAAAGTATGAGAGGTTTTAATAGAAATAAGATTAAGATGACTTAGAAGATGAATCTTTGACATATCCTATAAGACGGCACTCTGAAACAGACTATCTTTATAAAGAAATTTAAGACTCGATTGAGAGTACATCTACATCTACATCTACATAAATACCCTGCAAGCCGCCTTACGGCGTGTGGGGTGAAAACACCGAGCCTTCGGACTATTTTTTTTAGCCTATTACTATCATGTATAGTTCGCGGAAAGAATGAATTCTTAAAAGAAATTGGCGTAGAGAGGTTAGATTCGGAAGACATGGTCCACATAGGAGAGCAATGAATAAGAAGTGGAAGAACACAGCTTGAGAAATAGGTGCGGAGAGAGAATGGATCCATTCCTGCAGTATTTAATTTCGGGCATGAGAAATAGAAAGAACAGTTTTTTTAATTGCGTGTTTAATAGATTGGTAGCTAAGGTAACATTTAATTTTTTTTCATTTCAATAAGTAATAGCTAATGAATGCTGCTGTGATTTGGATCATTAAAATATAAGACATAGATTTCTCCGTTTCTGAGACCTTAGATGTAGAGAATTATTTACTTGTTGCAGTATTGAAATGGAATTCTGACAATCAAAGTATTAATCAAACTCAATTTTCCTTATATCTCAAGGCGAAACTTTTTTTTTAATTTAGCGGATACATAACTCTCCTTATATAAAACCATTATTCTGTTTCGTTAATTAGGTTGCATTGACCTGCATAAATTATATTTAATTAAGTAATTTTGATTTGATTAAATTATTTTGTTATATTAATTTAAAAATTGCTTAAAGATGTATTTTTTACCATTTTCTATTTATCCTTAAAAGCCATTTTACCTCCAATCCTGTAATACGAAATTATTTCTTTCCAATTAACTGAAGTAAACCTAAAATTACAGTAAATTAAAGCTTATCTTTAAGTCTTTTTAATTAAGTAA
>KZ308990.1:236648-258506 GCA_000376725.2 Ladona fulva
CATTTTATACGTTTCCATGTCTTCTTGAGACCCTGTCAAATCCCACCTCCTTTTGCCTTATTTATAATATTTGGCATTATTTATATCATAAAATTATAAATATTTAGTTGTCAAAATATTGTTTTTTTTATGAATTCAATTCTTACTATTTTATTGGTATATTCCAATTTTTATTATTCAGTTGCTATAATTCATGTATAATTATTTAAGCAGTATAATTCAATTATTAATATTTAATTGCTATTGACCAATTATTATTATTATTTAATGGTCATGTATGATTATTCTATTTAAATACTTCTATTGTTCATATTCAATTTCTATTATTCGATTGCTGCAATTCAATTGTTATTCCATTGTTATGATAAAAATATTACTATTAAATTGCTATGCTTAAAATATTATTATTAAATTGCTATAATCCACTTTTCATTAATCTGTGTCTATTATTTAATTACTATAAATATTCTTTTGATACTTATATTCTTGTTATTCAGTTGCTATTATTCGATTGTTATAATTTAATTATTATTATTCTCTTGTTGGAATTCAAATATTATTATTAAAATTCTCTAATTCAGTTGCTATTATTCAATTGTTATTCTTCAGTTGTCATCAGCCATCTTTTAAGATTTAATATTCATATATCAACTAAGGTTATATTTTTATCATTAACATTTATTATTAATTTTAATATTGAACAAGTCTTACTCAGCTGTCACAAATCTATTTTTAACATTAACATCCACAGTTATCATTTACTCGCATTTATTCTGTATTTTCATTCAATATCTATCGTCGTACTTATATGCTATCCCTGTGCATGTGGTCGTTTTGACGACCTAGCTATTAACGGGCAAATGTCTTGAATAGGTCAAATGGGTCGGATCGAAACTCCGTCGAGGACATTCAACCGCCGTATCGACATGATCCTCCGATTGCGCCTCTCACAGAATGATGGATTTCGAGCAGTGGAATGCGATTCGGAGAACAGAAACTCATTCTCTCTGGCATCCCTCCTCGCGTGAGGGGGCGCCATTAAAATTCCAAAATACTTCCGCCCCGTCCTTCCCTTTCAACGCACCCCAGAAAATTATGCGGCGAAGCATTAACTCCGCATCCATCAGAGTGTTCTGAGAAAAGGATGATACCTCTTCCAGTCTGGAAACAAAGTACCCACCCTTTTCTTTCCAGACGTTGACGGATATTCCCCGAAATGCTATGGACACAAATTCAGTGACGCTCGGCCTTTCGCGGGTTTCAAACACTGCGTGCGATTTCAAAACTATAGAACAGAATGGAATAGAACACTTAACGGATACAAAACACTTGCAGCACGAACAGAGCAGAGGAAAAATATTTTTGCAAGTTGGTATAGCGTCTGTGTAAAGCTTATGGTAACATGCTCTCTTTTAAAATTACAGTTTTTACATTACGAATGTATAAATTTGAAAATATACATAGAATAGTTCACAAAAGTAGCATAGCCATAACATTATGCATTAAATAAAAATACAAAGATAAAGGAAAGGAAGGTAACTTAGTAGGTTGTAAAACCTACGAAAATCCCAAAGGAATAATATAGTGATTATCATTTGTGAAGGACCGCACATCATATTACATATTTATATCATCATCTTCAAAGAACTTATTGAATGGTAACATTTATTAATTAAGAAGTTTTTAAATTGTTTCGACGTTTCATGGTGGATATATCGTTTCCGAGTTAACTTATAAAGGGATATTGTGTGACAGACCGGTTAATAATAATCCGTTAATAACCAGTGGTTCACTAATTAACCCACTAATAACCAGCGGATTATTCCGTAACACTTTAATATTCTGGACCACTGCAAGAACAAACAAATCTACTTCTATTCTTCCTAGGCTTAAGCGTATTTTTTAATATTCAGTTGTGCTTATATTATGTGATATGCATATATAGTTTTCCAAGTCTGCTTCAGTCTGTGTGCCTGTTCCAAAGAGTTCAAAAGCATAATTGTAAAAATACGGTCTTCGGGCCGGAATGCGGCACGCTAAAGGTTTTAACTGTGATGTTCGGTCTGAGGGACCGCAGCGATTTTAATATCGTGAATAATAACAGTATCTGATTGTCAACAAATCCGTAATTATGTTACCTTCGTTGATGATGATGGTAATAATAATAATGATGATGGTGATGATGATGATGATGGTAATGATGCTAATTTATTTACTGCAAATTAATTACCCGATTAAATGCGATATAATACTTTTATATAGGATATAGAATTCTCCTCTCTTCCTTTATCTCCCTTTTATTTCTATAAAATCGCAATTAATTTTTATTGGCGGTCTGTAAGACCTCACATCACTGTTTCAATAAAAAAATGTAATACATAATACGCTTTTTAGCAAGGTTTTATTATTCAACAAACCAACAAATGCACGAAACGCATCACTCCGAAGAAATCCGCTGAATATAGATATGATACGCTATTAAAAAATGTTTTCTTTCAAATATTTGACTATTTTCAAACAATAATTTAAAATGTCTTGTTATAAACATAAAAGAAAATGGAAATCCAAATTAGTGTATAACTGATGAGATGTGTTAAACCTTAAAATGTCGTTCAAAGTATCACTTAGTTAGTTTATAAATATTTCAAAAATTTCAGACTCCCACACGTCACTGGTTAAGGGATAAACTGCTCCGCCAATCTTCTCGGAGTTTTCTTAACAAATTTCGATTTCATAAACTTGCATCTTTAGATATTGAAGCGTAAAACATCAGAAACATCGTACAACTCTTGGTTAAAATAATTCTCGCTTTGACTCAAGCTTAACTCGATCGAATAACGCGTTTCCATAGATACATACAATGACAAAATTATATATTTTCAAACGCTGCAAACGCCAAAAGTCAGGTCCGTCTAAGGTACGCGATTTATAATGCATTATCGCAAAGCAGGTATAACGGAGAAATGTTACTTTAACCATAACGCTGATTGGTTACCTTAAGGAGAGGATCGATGTCCGAATTGCCCCGTCACCCACGCAAGCTTGCTCCGGCTCAAGCCCCTCCAGACGTGTTGGAACGCGTATCGGGGTCAATAACATGCATCTTAGAATCACTTTTTATTGTTTCCCCAGACATGGCTTCCAAAACATGGGTGTGACACATATGTTCTTCTACAATTTCCATATGGTGGGTGTAAATTGAGGAGTGTTCTTCAAAAAGGATTCACAAATTGTTGCAATAGCCTACTTAAACTTTCATGACTTACAGAATAAAGGAAACTTCGTGCTTTTCCACAGGGACTCTTTAATTCGCTACCGGTTTCGTAAGCGTACTTACATCTTCGGGAACCGGTAGAGAAAGCCTAAAGCCCCTGTGGGAAAGTACAATGTTTTCTTAATTCTGCAATGTCATTCCACGAAGTGACGCCTTCGGATATCGATATGATTTTTATGACTTATATCATTTTATTAAGAATTTAAAACCAACAGGATTTTGATTAAAACCAAGAGGTTTTCATTTCAAACCAACAAAAAGGATTTTCTTCGAAACCAACCGGATTTTGTCATAATCCAACAGGAATGTGTGCAGGAAACTGATAGGATATTGAGGAAAACCAAAACGAACGTTGGAAACCAATAGCAAAAAAGTTGATGGCTTCTGCTGGTTTCCAGTATGACTTTTATTGGTAGCTATTGGAAAATTATATTGGAAACCAACAGAAATTTCCAGTAGGGCTACTTTAACCCTTTTCTGAATACCATGAGTTTTGAAATAATTTTTTCACATCTACACCACTCTGCAAGTCGACTTTCTGTGCGTGGCAGGGGGTGTTAACACCAAGCGTTCGAACTACCTTCTTAGCTCATTGTTGTCCTGTAAATATTTACAATAATACACGTTTGTTGGGAATAATCGCTCAAAATACTGAATGTTATGGGCCATTTATTTACTAAATCTTCATTTTTGAAGGTGATGAAGTGAATGATATGATTAGAAATTCGGTAATGATCGTAACTAAAAGAAAAAGGACATTCGTAGTACCAATTTGCAGACATGGAGGGAACGAATTGGTGGTAAAATTCACTGGGAAGCATTTATTCAAATCTTCATCCCTCTAGAATCACCTATAATTTGGCCTCGTTAGCTTTCGTCTGAAGAAGGTCACGCTTCCATAAGTATGATGACCTCTCTTGTTAAATTCCTCGAGCACCCAATCCCCTTAATCTAAATCTAACAAGAAAAGTTGATAACGCAGAGATTAGTTTATCTGACCCGTAATATCACAACAATCCAAGGAAATGAGTGTTTTCGATTTTGAGCAGAGCAATCTAACTTCTCGCTACGATAGGACGGTAACAATGGCAACGCGTCACCTTAGTAACGGTCTCACGTCTTGAGTGATTATTAAGATTGAAATGTTTACTGAATATTATATGATTTCATCCCTAATGCATTAGTATTGACGGCATCGTTCTGGGAGTCTAGCAACTCATGTGACCGTGTGGCCTAACGGATAAGGCGTCGGACTTCGGATCCGAAGATTGCAGGTTCGAATCCTGTCACGGTCGAGTCACTTTTTTTGTCGGCTTAAACAACGAAGGAGCTCATGAGCTTCCTTGGCGGCGCTGAGGTATCGGGTTTGACTTGGAATGGTTATTTATAAAAGTGGTTTTGATGGATTAAAATGAATTCATTAAAGGCATTGTTTTTTTATTATTATGATGAAGTAGTTGCTATCGAAATGATGGAGAAATTTTCCAAGACAATGTATTTTACATATATTATTCTTTCTCTAGTTCATACGTTCGATGTGTTGGTTTAATGATCATTCAAAGTAGTGGAATTCTAGCGATGCGACTTATTTTTTCGATGCGATATAAGTCTTGATCGTGGAAATCGACTTTAATTCTGTAGGATTGAATAAAGTTTGTGGAAAAGTTAAACTCTTGTTTAATCCCATTCAAATTTTGAAAGTATCAAAGAATACTTTTGTACGTCAAATTTCAGAAACGAAATAATAATGAAACATACCATCCTAAAATTAAAACATATTAAATTCAATTAAATAATTACCGTACACGAGTACTTCTGTTTACATGCGCTCGTGTACTTGTAGCAAATATTATTTATTTACACTTTAGGATTGCAACAATAGATTGATTGCAACAATTTATTCATTCTTTGTGTAATCAAAATTGTGAAGCGTCTCTTTGTAAAATGCACTTAACGAAAACATTTTTTTCCTAGATCGGAGAAAATTCATCAAAGAAAGTACGTTTTTCAGAATTTATTTCATCATCTATTTTTTTATTTCAATTTTTAAATGGAAATAAATAAATAATCATGGATCATCTTCCTCATATTTTTATATCATAGATAAAACCAACAATAACACCTTGTCCTCTTTTTCTGGGATCACCCGAATGAAACGAAACAACATCACTGATTGCAACCGGGTTGCCATGGCAACCGGTCGGTAACAACGCGTTTCTGTTTCCTTGGTAATAACCATCTCAAACTCGGAGTGATTACTTATCCCTCACATGCAGATGCCAAGGTTTTCTCGCGAGACAAAAACAGCCGCTTTTTTATCCGACTCATCCACTGCAAATGAGCGTGTAATAAATTAGCCAATACCTTCGGGATACGGGCTCCATTAAAGGGAATCCGGACTATTTCTCCCGCGTTTTTTCTTTTCAAAGGTCAAGTTTCGGTCGATGAAAATTACACTGCTGTTTTTTTTCCTTCATTTCATCCTTCGTTGACTCCCGTTTCCTTTTTTTACACAAATTATTTTCCCTTGCGACCAGAGTCTATTTTTACTGGGGCCTGACCTATGAGAATAAAAAAAACGCCGACGCGACGAAAAAACGTGTCTGTGGCTTTTTTATCATACTAAGGTCAGTCTTAATTATAAGGAAAGACTGGATTGACCTCCTGGGTGTTCGGTATGAATGGCATAATTGCTAAATATCTGTTTCAACGGATATGAAAGCAACATTTAATTACATGCAAATCAAGGTACGTGAGATACTTAGTGATTAAATTTGCTAACTTTCATCAACGCTATTGAGACCGCTATATCTTCAAGTGTTATTAAATTTGGCATTGATTTTTTTATTGCGAGTCTCTTTAACTCAATACGAGTAAAATTCAATTATGTAAATTATTTCTATGTATTAAAAAACTTTATCAACCATCGTCAGCCAGTAATTACGAGGGCATTATAACAAACAATCACAATCATCCATGCTCTAACCGGGACTATGGCAAGGGATCTGGTTTAATTAGCTAGCTCGCTTACTCCTACATAGAAGGAAAAATTAAATGCAGAAGGATGCAACTCCGATTCCACAATTATTATAACAATGAACTTTTTGTAAGGAGCGGCTCTAGAGGGTAGCAAACGTGCTGCCGAGTCTCATTAATACAAAAATCAGTTAGTCCCTCGCATGGATTGTATGTACGTACGTAATTTCGTTACAACGTCTTGACAGCTTCCGCCATCCCAATTGGCTTTTTTTACTCGTCTCTCCAAAGATAATTTTGTTAACATCAGTACTTCTTCCGCGCATCTCGAAAGTTCTCATTGAAGTGGATGCGGAGAGTAGAAAGCAAAACTTTCATTATTTCCTCTCATCATGAACAACATCGAGATCTCACGTGCAATCTCCTTTATCTGTCAGTCGACAGCAGATTCCAAGTCGTGCTCGAGCTCCACCCTACACCTCTTCAGCAAACACGCAGGCGTCCTTCGTCAGCTCACGTGCACCAGATTATAAGGAGAGCAGCGCTTCTCCGCTCAACCCTTGCATCACAATAACGTAAACACGGCATTGAGGTTTTCTTTCTCCCCAGTTGGCTCTCCCAGATAAGGCAATTATACGGACGCAGTCATCCGAGTGACGGTTCCCCTCACAGAGATGAGGTGCTGGACACTCCAACGAGGAGAAGTCATTTAAACGGAGAGAAAAGCGAATTGGAACATTACCGAGGCCAATCGACCAATACTGGGTCATTGATGCGGTCGAACAACGGCGCAAATGGCAGCTCAACAATCGTAAACGAACCCTAGTGTAAAGAGGCTGATGGAAAATGACCGACATTTGGAGACGCTTCATCTCTAATAGATTTCCGCATGTCTGCCTTGTGTTATTTATTCGGCTGACTCAACGGCAAGTCTTCTTCGAATAGGAATAAATGAAAAGACGGCAATCATAGGTGGAAGTCTGCATAAGTTTCATCACTACCACAGAATGATTGAAGAAACAAAGCTTTGATCTATTTTATGGTTGTTACGTCGTAACCCTCATTGCTAAATCATCTATTCCGACTACTTGTTTCCCTTTAAATCATACCTTCTAAGCTCTCTCTTTCGAATTCGTAACTGTAATCAGGGGCGGATTTAATCTACCTATATTTAATTATTTGTATTTTTTTGTGAATTTTTCTTAGAAATAGTAAACATCAATGTAGAATAATATACGAGGTTAGGTGGAAGAGAGGCCCACTCGGGCCTAACCTCGCCATTAAAGGGTCTAATAATAATAGTAATAATTTTCTTCCTGAGAGACGGAAAGATTACGTAGATGAAGCCTCCATAAGGAATCATTAGTAAAGGTTAGATTTTAACAATACAGAAATATACGTGCCATAGAAATTTTAGTTGCTTCATTACGGAAAGAAGAAACGAACGCATTTTGAATTACGATACATAAGCCCGTTATTGTAATGTATACTTAAGATGGATACAAATACATACAAATGCTCACTATAGGGCCTGGTATTATTATCGTTTGTCAGAGTTAAAAGACGACCATAATTAATCTCCTATATACATGATATATTAGCATGGACATCAAGTATAATCTTCAACAACATTATGATACCCTAAGGTGAACATTAGTTAAAGTCCATCTTCAGCATGTATTAAAATAACGGACCATAGTACTTTTGTATACTACAGGGAATGATGGAAATACTTAACATTGTTTACGGACAAAAATTTCAATTTACTCTATCAACGTATCATTTAGACTTACTCAACAAATATAGAACTCTTTCTTGAAACAGAAACCATAACGCATAATAATTGATGACGCGCAGCGCACATATGTTTTCCCCCTAGACATGGCATTCATGTAGTGTGTTTGTACGTTATTAAGAATTGATAATCACTGTCTTATGGAGCCCCCGCATTACGAGGCCCTCAGCGCCTATTCCGCCAAATAAATAATCCACCCTTTACTGTAATATGAATGGGGAAGGGTTAAATGGAAGAAGGAACTATTTAGGTTCAACCTCGTTAGAATAAAGACGGTATATTGTTATTGTTTTTACCCTCACGTCGATTTATTCAAGCACAAGTTTTCGGTGCGCTTTCCTTCTCTGCGATATGAACTTTCCTATTCTTTTTCTCAATTATATTACTCAATGGAAACATTGGTAAAAAGAACAACTAAAATTACAGAATCCGAGGATAATGACCAGCAGGCTCCTTCCATATTCCGCATCACATATTTTCGTTATCCTTCGGCTTTGTCATCCAAATCCAAGCGAGCACTAAATGAATGCGAGCCGGGAGACCTTTCCGCTTCGATGACATCCAATTCATTCGCTCCAAGCGCCGCGTTCATTGACTTAGAGTGACGCAGATGCGTTAGAATCCCGTCTCATCCGCCGGAGGAGGGATGTATTTCAACAGTTTAATCGGAGGAATTAANCTGCAAATGAGCGTGTAATAAATTAGGCAATACCTTCGGGATACGGGCTCCATTAAAGGGAATCCGGACTATTTCTCCCGCGTTTTTTCTTTTCAAAGGTCAAGTTTCGGTCGATGAAAATTACACTGCTGTTTTTTTTCCTTCATTTCATCCTTCGTTGACTCCCGTTTCCTTTTTTTACACAAATTATTTTCCCTTGCGACCAGAGTCTATTTTTACTGGGGCCTGACCTATGAGAATAAAAAAAACGCCGACGCGACGAAAAAACGTGTCTGTGGCTTTTTTATCATACTAAGGTCAGTCTTAATTATAAGGAAAGACTGGATTGACCTCCTGGGTGTTCGGTATGAATGGCATAATTGCTAAATATCTGTTTCAACGGATATGAAAGCAACATTTAATTACATGCAAATCAAGGTACGTGAGATACTTAGTGATTGAATTTGCTATCCTTCATCAACGCTATTGAGACCGCTATATCTTCAAGTGTTATTAAATTTGGCATTGATTTTTTTATTGCGAGTCTCTTTAATTGAAAGGTATATGTAAGCAATTATGTAAATTATTTCTATATACTATTTTCATTACTGTGACTAAATTTATTCTGAGGCTAGAAGGACGGAAATTCTAAGGGAAATTGACAATCTATAGAAAAACAATCATGGGATGATCGGAGAGGAGAGGGTTTTAATTGAATGACGTCGATAGAGGAAATGGGTCGACCAAATATTGAGGGGAGAGTGATTGCTAAAGTATGTAATTGAGGGAAGAATAAAAGGGAAGAAGCAGAGGGGAAGACAAAGACAAAATTTGTTAGATAACATAAAGGGTGGGGTGAGTCACCTAGCAACGAAAGAAATGGCGTTGAGTAGGGAATATAAGGGCACATGAATCTACCGAAAGGTAGAACACTTATGTAAGATACTACAGACAGCTTCAGGAAATTTCAAGTACTTCAAGGATATCTATAGAAAATTACCCATGGGAAAAGGGACATGAAAATACCATAACAGGACGGTACACGAACCCAGAATATTCCACTTTCCGGGCGGATGCTTTAGCCAATTAATCTATTGGACCATAAAATCTGTACTTGCCAGTTCTGGAGGTTTTGTAGGCAAGGGCAAAGTGGTTTCGTCCGGCTGTGCGACATCGTTCGCGGGCGACGTTGAGGAACCTCCCAGCAGAATAACACAAGGACAAGGGCTAAATGATGACTTGGTACGTGAGGCGTGCATCTAGGGAAATTTGCAAAGAGAAAAGGAGATCAAAAAAAGAATTGGGTCATCTTTAACCCTTTTTCTATAGAAATATCTCTCCTATAAACCCTCTCATTTTATTTTTTATGTGCATGGCATACGATGGAGTCCTCGGTAGGGTAGTGGTTAACTTACTAGCCTTACAGACTTAGGTTCTGGCTTCGAATTCTGGTCAGGACATGCTTATTTGTGCGCGCGTCTGTCTGTAAAGGTTTCATTGTAAGAACGGTCATTTTTGACGGAAATGGGCACCGATAATAAAGCCGAAATTATTGTTTTTATATGTTACATCGCAAAACTTTTTTTTTAATTCTTGCCGTAGTGATTCGACTGAGATTTATATGGGATATATTAGTCTATTTTATGAAACATTTCGAACCTTTGTTCATAATTCCTAGTGAGGGTCTAAAATTGATCTTTGCGCCTACGGCCCCTGATACCTTAAATCCGTCCATTGTCTGTACATTGAGAAATCATAACTATTAGTTTACGACGGACAATTCGTGGACCGTATGTTCCAAACTTCTCCGTTGTCAAAATACGCCATGTTGACGTTCCTCTATGGTAACCGAATTTCCACCGCAAACAAACTAATTTTAGGGGAGAAAGAAAACGAAAGAAAGGAAAAAGAATTCCGAGAAACTTCTCCGGAGAAACTTCGGAATCTCTTCAGGTTTTTCGGTGGAGTGCTTGCTCTTAGAAGAAGTAAGATGCCAAAGAAAGGTGCTTATTTTCACTTGGTCACTCTATTACCGGAGTGTGAAGAGGTGTCAACAGTCTAAAAGGCCGTGTTAGAAGCAAGGAATAGAGGTTAATTCGATTTATAAAGTTATCTATTACGTTTACCTAACTAAACACAGGCGCACATCTATTCCTCTGTCACATTTCTAATGTGTTGGGTAACAACGGAATGACATATTAAAATCGTGATAAAGTGAATGAAGTTTTTAAATCAAAATATTATTTCATTTCATATACTTGGGTCGTCCGGAATTTATCAACCTTGTATCAACTCATAGATGGCGCGTAAGTCGACTATTATCATTAGTCTGAAGAATGCAGCTTGATTCATTTTTGGTCGTGCTTAGGTCACGATCGGACTCCTTTACGGTATCTATTTAAGACTCTAATGTGTCCATATCGATACCAATAAGCAGCAAGAAGGACCAGGGGAATTCTTCTGTGATTTAAAAAAAATGTTTTTTTATGTTAACCTTTTTCTCTATGTAATATTTATAGAAGATTCAATTTTTCTCCTTGATATTTATGCGCATAATTTGCTGATTTGTCAGTAACATGCGCCTGCAGACGACTTGCCAAGTATCACCGGACGTTCTCCTTGATATTTCAATTTTCGTATTGACGCTTCCTTAAGATGACTATTATATTATGTTATTATTTTTTTTTTGAACAAAACGTCCTTTATAAATGTATTTCTCGCTCTTATAGGACTTTGCATATAGCAGTGGTATTCTAGACTTCAGCACGGGTATCAAATATTGATTCAAATCTTCCGGAGACTTTGAAATTAAAAAGCTGTATATACTATGTGCTAGTATGCTATTAGTGTGGCTATGTAGGCAATGCTTTGGGTTACAAAAGTAAAATTTGTCTGTTGATTTTTCAACATTTCTTATCTATAAAAGAATGTAACGTTGATTAAGTAGCGGGGACATTATCAAGAAAAGTTTATAGAATCGGGTTTTCCTTTCAGGGTAAAGATAGCCCTTTTTATTAATCATGTGTCATACGCTAGATTTTTTCCTTATTTCCGATTTAAATTAAATCAAAGAAGGATAATCTTAGGATTCCTCATCAGAATCCAATACTTCTTTACTGCCTGTCATCTTCAAATTTTAAATAATTATCGACTTTAATGAACTAGAATAGTTCCCAAAACTCATCGCGGGCCGCAGGGTGAATCACGGCGGCCCGCATTTTGGACAGACCTGGTTAACCCTCCGTCAATCGCGCCGTCGTATTCTGTACAACATAGTTGGTTTTTCGGGCCCCGTTTCTGCCAGAATGGTCCCTAGAACGTTGGGTCAAAGTCGATTCCTTTGTTGCACTCTTCGTTATATTCTAAAGGCGTCGACAGCTTCTTTTTAGTCCGACTTCGAAAGCGATTACGCGAATGAAGTGACCACTGAATATTACGCGCGAACCCTTGGGTAAGATTTTCGTTAACTTACTCAACTTTCGTTTCAAGTAACGTATGCACAGCTTATAACTAATACCGCTTTGTTATTAAACACTTTGAAAATATCTTCTGTTAGAAGTGACAGAAATATTTTCCAGCTCCTAAAGTATTCTTTACGTGTACAACAACATATTAAAATCAATAATACATATTTATAAGAGAAAGCGTAACGATAACTCGTTCCACATTCCATAAGCTAAACTTAGGTTTCATAAAATACAATTACATGAACTTTAGTTTTTTGGATATTCGGCCGAAAAAATACACACTTGTCCGGAATACAAAGTGCTATTGTTCACTTTGTGAATTTAGGCGCGACTGACGAAAGGTTAACAGTATCGATAAATTCAATTCGATTCAAAATGACAACCAAGCAATGTGACAAAGCTAGACGTTTATGGAAAAATATGGAGGGAATTTCAACGGAGAAGTACGGCGAAAGAACGAGTGATGAAAACGAGAAGCTAAGAAAGACAAGGGGAGGCAGTTTTGGTACATTTGGATAATGCCGGCGGATGACAGCCGCAAGATTAATGTGGGACGATTTCGGGGCCCAAGGTTCACTCTGAGATAACACTTGCTCCGTTCCTATCATCATCGTGAGGGGTAATGGATCAGATATCATCCTTGATTCTGCAGATCCGGGCCTCGTCAAGGACGTTTTATAGATAGACGATGGCCACAACGCCGGCTATGAAATCGCTCCACATTTCGGGAGCAATGATGGCTCCTCTGAAAACAGGTGACGAACGTGTCTGCAATTTAACCGAGTTGGTTTTGCATCACGGATCAGGTCATTGGGAAATCCATATTTGAGCTGCGATGGATGGGAATGTGTTGGAATGTTCGAGACAGACGAGGGAAGTCTGCACGTACGCAGTCATGTTAACGAACGTCACCCATACATCTCCATGGTAACTGATAATTACGAAGAATGTATCTTTGTACATGTTAGCTGTCATGGCGACTTTGTCTCCCTCTAACGGTGATCCGTTTTAATAGCGTTCTTTGCAATCGTTTTCAATGTTACTTTTGTACCTAACCTGTTTCTTGCGTCAGTGTGCCGCGGAACACTGATGTGTCTTGGGTGAGTTTCTTGCGAGATGCGGTGATGATGATCAGTGAGTGAACAATTATACAAAATCATAGATGCCGATTTGGCGATTTTTTCGCTTTATTCGGTGTTTTTTGTTTGTTTTCGTCACATTTTGGATTCTATGGAACATGTTCTATTACGTATATCTTCATCTACCCACTGTCAACGCCACAAGTTTGAGATCTTATTCTTAAACTTTTCTTAAGATTAAAATATCATTACTTTCAATAGATAGAAGACATAAGAGAGATGTGATCCACTTAACCAATGCAATCACTGGACTGATGCAACATTTACGGATGGCAATTTCAGTTATTTTAATCTTTATTTACGTTTGAGTGATATATTTAAGGGTTAAATGGATGATGGGACTCTTTAGTCCCAATTTCGCCCAATAAAGACGTTTTATTATTATTATTATTATTATTTCTGTGTTTAGCAACTTATTAGCAACTTTTCCGTGTGCGTGTAGCCACATGTTACTCTTTTCTTAGTTTATAAATTGAAGTACTCAAATATTTATACCAGGCTTCCTCCTCACTCCTTTTTTAGTTTTATGGTGGAAGGTGGAACTAAAATACGTGTACTTTTATTTAAAAAGTAAGTGGTTTTTAAGTTATTAACGAGCCAAGTTTGATCCATGGAAGACGATAGGTTGGGATTTACTGCCATATGTAACTGAAATTTACTTAAATTAGTTTTCTGTTAATCTCTGTTCTTTCCAATTAACCTTCCACTATGCTAGCCTAGTTGCAATTGGCTAAATTCAGGGAAGGCATTCAATAGCCATCCAGTATGAATGCATAATTTCCGTTCATTAATAAATCTTTTGCCATCAATATTGAACGAATTAACCTTTTAATTCATAGCGAGAGGATTTAGAACTGCACGTTGGTAAATCCAATTGGCCTTTTCTTGACACTTGAAATGATTGCATTTTTCGTCGAGAGACAATTTCTTGAAGTTAATTAAACACAATTTAATGCTACGAAATGGAATTTTAAAGGGAATCATTCGTTAATGCTATCGCTTGGAATTCCGTTCCTTTCCCTCGACATTAGAGTTGATATTTGAAAGATATTATCGCATAAACTTCGTATGGTTATTGAATTTTATTATTTTAATGTTTTGATTATGGTGCGATAGGGATAAAAATTCGTTTCAAAAGATACGTTACTATGAATATTGATATTCATAGGGTCTCAAAGAAAGGGAAGCTAAGTTCGTATGTCATTGATGGTAGGGCTATCGGCTTCAATTTTAACGATTCGCCGTAATTAAATCAAAATTAAATCCAAGCCTATGCTAATATTTTCTGCAATTAACAGCAAAACAGGCAGAAAGACAGAGGTGAAAAAGTTGTAAATTGATATTGGTGTTTGTATTTTGTAAATGATTTTAGCTCAGTTACCAAAATAATAAAAAGTAGTAATGTAATGTGTTTGAAAAACTCTTACTACACATTATCATCACGGCAAAAGTCAAATGAAATATGTGATACCAAAAGTTTGATAGCCTCCGCTATACTGGAAGCGCGTTCGTCGTCGGGTTCGATTCCAACATTTATCGGTGTTCACCCAGCATCTAAATCAAAAGGTCCGGTCGCTCATACGGAGACGTGGGAGTCAATACGCTGAGCATGTGCCATCCACTGTAAACGCCACCAGGCTAGACTTCTATGTCCCTCAAAGGGATATTGCGCTAGGGACTTTACTTTCTAGCAAACTTTTGAAGGCCTAGAAAAGCTAACAGGATATTATACCGAAAGAATACAGCAAAGGATACCTGTATATTGATGAAGTCATCAAAATCATCGATATCTCCCTCTTAAACCTTAAATGGTCCTGTAAGGTCGATATGACCTGAAAAAAGTGAAACATTTACCTCTCATTTAGGGAAAATGTTAACATTCTGTAGAGTCCGAATCGATAAAAATCTAAGCAGCTTATCTAAGCATACGTTATGACTAGACCTGAGTTTTGTGGAATACGCTGCTCTAGATTTACCCGATTTTTCAACCCTTTTTTTTACTGTTCACTATTCTTTGCTATTGTTTTGATAACTACAAAAAGCTTATTTATTCTGTAAGATCTGTGTAAGATATCGCATCGAAGCATCATATTGAAATCACACTGTGTAACAAAAAACTATAATCTTAAACTGATTTGTTCTAAGAGAAAGTTTGCAGCGAAAACTTTTACACTTTATTAACAACTTGAGCATAACAGCATTGTGATGCTCATTAGAATAATCACGCTTAAAAGGACGATTTTAAGTTTCACTCGACACGAATAGTTACGTGACTAGATTCAGAGATGGTTCAACGTAGAGCAGAACGTTTCGTTAGTGGAGATTTCAGATTCGACAGCAGCGTTACGGTTCTTATAAAATCCCTCGGGTGGAGTTCACCACAACAGAGAAAATCAGACTACCGACGGAAGCTTTTCGAAAAATTCACTAGCCCAGAATTTTCAGACGAGGTTGAAGACATCATAATTCCAGTACAAAACGAGCGTGATCTACGAGAGGCGTCGACCAAGCGATATAAAGAGATAATCGCTAGAACAGATAGCTACTTCTGATCGCTTTTTCCTCGGAGCATTAGAGAGGCTAACATGATAGATTAGGTATGAATATTTGGTGTGTAAATGCGTGCGTGGTAAAATTCTAAATTCCAAAAATTCCCGCCACTAATCAAGAATCGACAGCATGCATCCATAGTACCGAGTTTAGATGATTCATTTCCTAGATTTCGACAACGAAGCATTTACTTATTACTACAAAATTATCCACGAGACTGACAGCTATACTGAAATCATTCCGCCAAACCTTAAGAAGAAATAACCAAATTGAAAGAATTATACCTTTTTATTTCTTTATTTTTCTGTGTCCTCACAAACATCAATTTATTGGATAATTATAGGAGGGGCGTGAACAGCAACAATACATGCGCATATACGACCATTTCGAAAACAGAAAAACACGATTAACCCCTTCCCTCCTAAAATTTAAAGGGACAGATTCCGTCTCCCTGATAACTCGCCCAAAACCGCCCGGGCGTCAATGTAGTAGAGAACTGGGCCTTTAAATTTCGCCATTTAGTGGGGATTAAAGCACGGGTGATTCTGGGCGGTTTATGAGGGAAAGGGTTAACCGGGATTCGAACAAGAGACTAGGGACCTTGGGGTTGTAGTGCTGCTGAAGATAGATGATAAGGTCTTATACAAGATAAAGAGACATTATTGCGAAAGAGTACACATTACACAAATATATATGCTATCTAAAAAGTACTTCATCGTCAGAGTTCTGACAGCTAACATTTTATAAAAAACAACGTTTGATATTGGATTCCATGAACTGTTGTATTGATTTGTGACTACTTACTTTAATTTTCACTATCTACATATGTACATGAGTGACCGACCTCAGTGGCGTGGTGGTTAGTGTGTTAGCCTTGCGACGCCACGAGTCTGGGTTCAAATCCTGGTTAGGGCATGGTTATTTGTGATCGTGACTTGTAAAAAGGTTAACTGTCTTATAATTCTCCTAATAATACTTCATCATCATCATTACATCTACATAAATACCATGCACGCCAACTTTAGCGTGTGGCAGGGGGTGTAAACACAATAAAGGAAAAGTAGGAAACTCAAAACGATTTATTTAATTTAAACACAATAGTACTAATGGAATTCTAATTAAATACGAGTTTTACAAGGAAATTCACACCCTTCCATCACTTCATGTCACAATGAGTACCCAACACGTTAGGTAAGGGGAAGTCACACAGTGGAGAAAAATGTATCTTTAACCCGTAACCTGCAAAAGCTCATTTTAAACTTGGGAAAAAGGGCAACTTCCTCTCGAAAACGGATTTATTCCATAGCGTTACTGCAGTTCCTCTCATTACCATAGTTACCGCTTCTATTCACCTGAGTGCCCAATCCATATTCCGCTAGCATTTGCATTAATTTTCAAAGCGGAGTGAACTACTATTAGTCCTGATCAAGAATAGCACGTTTCCCATCGATGAAGTGAGTTTATGCGTTTATCTACGCCAAATTAATTCCTGCGATTACGAAATTACATCAGTAACGAAGACTCATTTGCATAGAAACATTCACGTGAACATCTGTCCTAATCCATTTATCATCTTAAAACGGATGGCTGCAAAAAAAAGGGATAGATTGGCATAATGGTTTTCATTATCAGAATTTCTTGAACGTACACCCAATATTTCAGACAGCTTACAAAAGATTGATTAAGGTATTGGAATGAGTTGAGTTTCTCGAAATCACTGGAGCACACATATCCAAAAAAATCTGCGGTAAAGTAACTAAAATGCTCGGTTTTATAAAGCGTATTGTAGATAGATGCGATGAAAAGGTTAGATATCAATGCTGCTTCACGTTAGTTAGGCCCCACCTGGAATATGCGTCGAGTATATGGGACCCAGCGGATGAAACGTATACTCGCAAGCTGAAGAAAGTGCAGCGCAAGGCGATACGATTTGTTTAAAAGTGCTACGATAAAAAAGCTAGTGTTACGCAAATGCTCTCAGGTGCAGATTGGGAATCCCTGATAAAAATTAGATTAGAAGATAGGCTGTGATTGCTTGGTAAATTTAGAGAAAGTACATACATTTGCGGAAGAAATAATCAGTATTATGCGACCTGCTACATCGACCGATCCGACAATGAGCGTAAAATAAGAGAGACTGATGTGAGGACAAGTCGTTTTAGGGACTCGTTCTTTCCGCGAACAATACGCGATAACAATAAGCTATACCAAAAGGTAGGTATTGATGTAGATGTAGATGGATAATACTTTATCATTCATATAATATGTTCATTCGTTTACTATATGTTCATGTTTTATCAAATCATCGAGAAAGATACGCAAAATTAAAGGGATAGTTTCATTGAAAATTAGATTCGAAATATGACGCAAAACTGACACAAAATTTCGGTCTATTTATTAATAACTTCACTAGTGTAAGCAAGCCTTGATTTTATTTTTAACCAGCCAATCCTGCAATAATTACTTCCTCTTTATCATAAGGATGAGCTTAAAGAGAAACTTTCTTATCTAATAAAATATACATTCGCAAAAGGGTGAAAGGTATTTTTGCGTATTAAGGTGTGCGATTAGGAATGTTCCAGTGGAGGAAGGGAGATGAAAAAGTTCTGACATGATCTGGACTTTAACTTGCATCTTCCACTATAATCTCAGTGGAATGAATGATTGGAAGACCGGGGTTCGAGTCCCGGTCCTGCTAAATTTTTTTCATGCCCGTTTCTCCTTGGGAATATACACATTATTTTTCGGTCAATTAGATTCACTTTTCTCTAAGTTTGTCAAATATAGTTAAATAAGCTTCTTATACAAAGAATTCTTCAAACACTAAAAATTTTAACTCGCCAGATATATTAAGTCCTAGAACTTTTATTGCCAAGAATTATCATTTAGGCCTATTCTAGAAATTATTACAATCGCCAAAATTGCAATTCATTCAAATATTTATTTAATCGTAAACTTTTTTCAGTTTTTTGTTAGCAATTTTTATATGGTACTTCATTTTTTCCCCTTAATTTCCTTTCAAAAACTTGGGTTCATCTGGTAGAGTAAAAATGATGGTAGCTGAAAATGAAGTCAGAAATTGACGCAAAATACATGAGAATGAGTGAGTGAAATTGACCACTATTATCATTATCTACTATTATAACCATCAGAGGTAATCATAACCTGATTGATTTATTATCCTTCAACCTGTCCTACATCATGTGCCCGACCCTTCACTTGACCAACGAAGTTTCTCCGAGACTCTCCCATTAGTGGTCGGACAATCAGGGATCCCAACGCAGGCCTTCGAGGGCCCCGAATTTTGAAGGACATTGTAAGTCGAAGGGAAATATATCACCACAAAAAGTTTATTATGTTTATCAACTCCACACCTATGTCCCATTTGTTCAATGTCATTTTATAGAAAATCAGCTTGAAAAATAATCGGAATTTTATCGTTGTAGTCTTTTATTTTACTGACTGAATGTGAATTATGCAAGAAAATATTTTCGGCAGGAACTAAAATCTCTTGAGAAGGACTAAAGTTGTTATTTCAACGCCTCATATAATTTCTCGGTTGAACTGTTTTGCTATATTGTCTGGGTCTAAATGAACCTGAACCTCGTTCAACTCCTGGAATGAAATATTGGGGTCCCCCGCGCCGTCCCCGGTATGCATCAGCAAACCTTTCATTATTCCTATGCAAAAAAATTTTATATTCCTAAAATGTTATACTTTTAGTAAATAAATCATGAGTCGTGTATTATAGGACAACCTTAAGTATATATTTTGCTTAGTACTAACGACTAAGCTATCATGAGAAATGCTAAGTTCGTTCCGGATTATACAGGAATAATTTATTAGTCCGAACGACTGCCTTCATCGTCGAGAACGATATTTACTACTACTTTGTTAATACGGGATAGAAAAAAATGTATCTTGAATATACTTTTGTCTCAGTCTTGTTCCTGGCTGTATGAAAGCTACTGAGTTATGCTGAATAATGGCATTTATTAAGGTTTCTCCTTATGCAATGTTACGAAAAGTGTTACTCGTAGAGTCATTGTACTTCATTATCGTGGGCTTGTTCCGCTAATAGCATTCTGGCTCAGTGAGGAAAGCAAGGGCATACTACCTCACTCCTCATCTTGCGTAGTAAGCCTCACTTCTCTTTCCTAGCACTTCGTAGCTGATCGTAGAGGGGATGAGGTCCCAACCAGCCTTCGGGCTAAATACTTTACAGACTGTAACCTTGAACAAAAATTAGACGTAAGAATTGTAAACTACCTTTAAGCTGATAAATAGTGACTTGTTTGTTGTTCACTTGTTACAATTTCAAAGTATATAAAACAACCACCTTTCTGTAATAAGAAATAAGTATTAAAACTAAATTAACCTCAGAGTATTGGTTGCAATGATTGCTACTGTTGTTTTTAATTTTAATTAATTGATATTAATCAATGTTACGATTCATATAAATACATATACGAATTCATTATAAACTGCTAGTCATGGAAGACTAGTCTGTTAAACAAGGCCCTAATCACCGGATGTCGGTCAAATATGCGTCTGTGAAGCAGCGTGTCGATGAAATGGACGAAGGTCAAACGAGACGTTATCTAAACGCCTTGACGAGAACATAAATGTTTATCAAATGAAAATGGGAAAGCTTTTTATCATCACAAAATCATCAGCAACTTCTTGTAGAAATGTTAAATGAAGGTATCAAGATACTGCCGAGAAAAATATTTGTCATTCATTTTCCTTCCTTCTAAAAAAACCTCCGGTTCGGTGGCGTCTCTCATATTCCTGGGAAACGTTCCAGTAATTTCTGCTAAAGAGATTTCCGGGCGAAAGTCATTTCGCCTTAGGATTCCTTGGGGCTCCCAGTGTCCCAGCCCACTTTTTCTGCAACCAAGCATCCACCTACGTTTGTTTTCACGCTTTCTTGACCTGGAGAGTAGGGCAGGGAAAAAATACGGCTGAAAGCCCAAGCAATCATGAACAAATTCCTCCTTTATGGCGTTAAACAAACGTTTAACTTCCTTCCGTTGCTATTTCCCCAAAAATAAGACGATATCCCTTGCCTCTTTTTTGGCACACCCCATATTTTGTACGAGAAATTGCCTTGAGTGCCATAGGTGAACAACAATGGAAAGAATTGAGCAATAAAGCGCTACCCTCAGTAACAATTACCGTAGTTACAAAAGTAGGACTTCCAAGAAAGTAAAAAAATTCTCTTCCAGTCATAAAACAGCTGTGAGCTAGATCTGCTTCCTAGAAAAATCTGCTGCCCCTTCTAACTAAAATACAACTCTGTTGCATTGAGGTGAATTGTGTACGATAGCCATGCTAAATAAATTCAGAATAAATTTTGATTTCGTGAGATTGGCTCGCGTGAAGCCACATTGTGTGATATTAGGATTAATGAAATCGTTCATTATATCGAAACATATTTGTATAGCAGCATATATGATACGCACTTTCATTGTATGATATCGTGCGCTACGTTAACGCACAATACCATACGAAGTAAGCCATAATTTTAACTTCCAATATGATATTGTAAGTTGCCACACAATAATCAAGCCATACTATACAGCAGTATTGTGTGCAGTTGGCGAATACAACACGTGTGTATTTTTACCGCCTTTTCACTTTCAATAAAGGTAAATGATAAACGAACTGAAAACAACCCCCTCTATTGTCATTGTCAACTTTAAAACGGAAAATTGGCTATTTCTAGCGCTATTTAAGAAGAATAGAATAGATGACACTACCGAAGGTTGAGTTAACTTCTCAAGAGGATACTCCATAAACCTAACGTTCCTTGATGGATTATGGAACATCCTCCTGAGCAATTATTTGAGAAAAACACTGATATTTCCAAGAAAAACAGACATAAATCTAACAGAACTGGGAATCGAACCCGGATCCTCCACATTCCTTGGGAATTTTCCTAGGTGCAATCATCTCAGATACTGAGTAACGACATTTATCGCAGAGAACTAAAAACA